>CM034540.1:32442691-32529850 GCA_020002185.1 Paraescarpia echinospica | reverse complement strand
CATATATATATTGCAAGAGATTATTATGAAGTCATAGTCATGCCTAAATTGCTAAGATTCATTTACACATGCACTCTTTTATCATGAGCATTCAGTCCTTAAGTTAAATAATAATCCAAATAAAAGAAGAATGGCGTTACATTGACTAGACATCTGGCGCCGGCATTACAAGTTAAAAAACTGTGGAGCCACGACATATACACTGCAGGACACTAAGGCACAAACAGCACAATAAAAAAATTAATGCAATCAAAATACTGCTACAGAATACATTCACTTACAATTGAGAATGGACACTGCAGTTGGTACAAAAGATTGTTTAAAGAGATTCTTCCGAGCAAGGGGCATCTTATATCGTCGGCCTGACGGAAGCTGCTGGAACTGACCAAAAAGAGGATGGGTGGGGTCGCAAACAATAGTAGTAGCTTTCCTTCTGACATTGTACAAGTCTTCCAGCGAGTACTGCCCTGACCCAATAATTTTTCCTGCGATTTTGACAATGCGAGACAGCCTACCTTTGTCTTTCATGTTCAGATTACCAAACCATACAACACCATTGAAGGTCAGAACACTCTCTATTAAACACCTGAACATCATTTCCAAGATTTCTTGGCTCACATCAAAATATCTCAATTTCCTTGGAAGGTAGAGGCGATGGTTTGCCTTTTTATAATGTGATCAGTGTTATCAGTGAAAGACAGCTTGTTGTCGTAAAAAGTGCCAAGATATTTAAAACTGAACACAACTTCAACAGGTTCATTACTAATCTTGGCAGGAGCAAAACATCAGACTTTCCTGTTGTCGATCACAAGTTCTTTCGTTTTGCCAACGTTAAGATGAAGAAAGCTGTCAGCGCACCATTTCTCCAAAACAGAGATTTGTGAAAAATATTCTGCCAGAGAATCTTCTTTGCTTGCTTAGAGTTATCGAATAGTGTAGTTTTAGTGCATCAAAGGTAATCTTACGGCCTGATAGTGTTGTTCATATTGCAGCACTTCATTAGTATGGGAGAGTGGGGCATCATGGATTTGGATTAATTAGGCGAAATATAGCGTATAAGGAAAAAGAACTAATAATACCGCTGTACAAAACAACAGTGAGGCCGCATTTAGAATATTGTATACAAGCGTGGAGGCCATATCGCAAGGACATAGATATGCTAGAAAGAGTACAGAGGAGAGCGACTAAAATGATATCAAAACTGAGGGATCTTAGTTATGAAATTCGCCTAAAAGAATGTGGTTTAACAACACTAGAGATCAGGAGATTGAGAGGAGATCAGATAGAAGTGCTTAAAATAATAAATGGTTATGAAAATATTGATAGCAATATTTTTTTCTCAGTTAAAAAAGATAGAAGGACTAGAAGACATGAAGTTACATTAGCAAAGGAGCAGTGTGTATTAGATATAAGAAAGTTCTAATTTTTACAAAGGACTGTAAATGAATTGAACTGATTATCTGTTGATTGTATGGGTGCTAGTAGCGTAAATATGTTTAAAAATAAAATCGACACATACCTCAGAAGGGCGGGATACACATAAATAAAAGAATTGGACTCTCGATAAGCCAAAAGGCTTCATTGTCCATCTGCCACCTAGAGTTAATTCTCTGGGTGGCAATCTTGTTAAAATCATGCAGGTATTTTGTCAAATTCCTCCACTGACCAAAACTGTATAGGGCATAGCATTTTCATTAAATAGAATAGTGTGTCTTACGCTCCTCAATAATCTCTTTACACTTGGTTGGCACCATGCTCAATAGTATGACACCATACTCGTGTTTGTGGTGTGTGTGGTGTGTGTGTGTGTGTGTGATGTGTGTGGTGTGTGTGTGTGGTGTGTGTGCGTGGTGTGTGCGTGTGATGTGTGTGTGTGGTGTGTGTGTGCGTGTGTGCGCGCGTGTGTGTGTATGTGGTGTGCAGTGTGTGTGGTGTGTGTGTGGGTTTATGTGTGCGTGTGCGTGTGGGTGTGCGTGTGCGTGTGCGTGTGTGTGATTCAGCAGGACTGTTTTATACATCAAATTAATAATACATGCTATAACTAAATCAATTGTATAAGTTGGGTGTTTTATTATTTGAGTAACCAGAATCACCTAAATAATTACATAATACGTGACCATCAAACCCTTATTGAAAACCGACCATGTCCCATATAGTATAGGTACTTTCTTAGTACTTTCCTCTAAACTGTATTTTTTTAATTGAAAAATACTCTTTTTGAGACATTGTCACCAGTAGATTGCCCTTCTGTGAAGTAATTCACCCATTTTGACACATATTTTGATTCTAACTAGTTGCCTTTTTATGATAATTGTATTCCATTTCAAGATCTTCCTGTCAAAACATTGTCATTTAAAAATGTTGTCTTTTATCCATTGAAAGTACCCTTTCGGAACCCGCCCAAATAAATTTCCCATTTATGTATAATGTTGCCTCCATGCTGACAATGCAAGTTTACTAGAATGGCATGACTCCAGACCCAAATAATCTTTTAGAAGAGTACAATATAACGGGCTTCTAATTTGTGGTATGTAGGATAGGGTCAGTTAGGATTGTAGGGGGAAGGCAAGTTCGTATGATTGGGTAGGGCAAATGAACGGGTTGGGGAATTCTCCCCACTTTAATTATTGTATGTAAAAAGCTAGATCTGAAATTGATTGTCAAATGAACGCAAATTAGTTCACTTTGTATTATCATATACCTTTTATCAGTCAGTTTACCCGGATTTGTGATGGACTAAACAAGGTGAAGATGCAGCTAGCTTCGCTTTCAAAACATTGGCACTATTCCCCGGAGCCGTTCAATCTAACGAACGATAAATTACGGAGCCGTTCAATCTAACGAACGGTAAATTATATTGATTGGCACTGACTTGTGTTGTCTCGAAGAAAACGGGTAGTGCCACCTGTCAGGTGTTACCGAAACAACATTTTATTGGGATAAACATTATTCCACACACCGATTTGTGGAAATGGCGGCCCTGTTAGCAGACGAAAAGGACACCGCAGTCTGCAATTTATCGAACAGCCTTTTTAAATTCCGAATATTCTGGAGGTTAGTCAACTTAGTGTGGAAGACTCTCTTAATTGCGATTGCAATACCCTTGCCAATGGCGTGGACATTGCCATTAATATGTGCTGTCCCCGAAATGTCAAGACAAGTGTCGCAGCAGCGTCGCAACTGCTGTCGCTGACAATGACACTGACAGTGCTGTGCCCGTGGGCGTGGCCTGTGGAGTGTGGTGGTCTTCATGTATCCTCACGACCGGAATATTCGGGGCAGGTTAAAATTCGTGGCACTGAAATCTCGTGTTCTAACGTTCTTGGCCTATTTTAATACACTGCGTTGTCTCTCACTGATTCACGTGACAGGCGAACAGTTTACACATGGACATTGTAATTTGTAGTAGGCACTTCGAGTTCAACGAATTCTGCTAACTGGGTCGTTTTGCGTGTGTCGAATCGCGATCACTGCGCAGCACCGTCTCGTTTACTGGCGCGCGAGTAGTGTATTATTTCAAATCGTATTTTGGCGCCCTTTTCTGGTCGCTTACCTCATTCAAAGCGGATTATAGCGGAGCGTAAGTTGACATTTCATTGTGTCTTTTTCTGGTTGAAATTTGACCAAAATTATGCTAAATTTCATCGATTTGACGGCATAACTGTTTTAATTGTAACCTTTGCATGATTGGATTTTTTTGGAACAAAAAATATTGCTTTAAGATATATCTATGGGTATTGATTCACTCTGTGTTGAAATTCTGGTGAAGTGCACGAATGTGAAATGTGGTTTTAGCGTCATTCAACACATGCAAGATTTGTCTGATTTTGATAGATCTCAGACTCTGTCAGTCAGACCGACAGCGCGTCACCTGACTAAGCCAGATGCAGATCATGACTTATTCCATTTCTTTGAATTTAAATTATTACAGAAACAACATATGTTCTGACTTTTAAATATATTATTTAATTTTAAGTTACTATTTTATGAGTATGATTATATATATGGTAATACGGGCCAAGCATGGTAGTTTTAGGCCAGGGCTGGTTACTGCTTACCCTGTCCTGGCCTAGGCCCTAGGCTTGGGATTGGCATGGCTTATGCCATTATTTATGGTTATGCTTTTGTTTAGAGTCTAAATTTTAGACTTAGAAATAATAAAAATTTCATTATGCTGTAATTTTAATTAATTCTTGTTAGTTACCTATTAAATCAACAGTTTGTTAGAAAAGTTGTTTTTGAGGTAAAATACATAAATAATTCGACTTTTATTATTTATTTTACAGTCAAAAAAATTGCTAAAGCATGTTGTAAATGTAATATAAACCATAAATGCCTTGATCAGTTGTAGCATTCGTTTCATTGTGGGTCATTCCATGTGAATGCAACCAAAATTCCTGAAATTTGTTGTGCTCATCTCTAAAATTTTTGAATAAATCAGTTTGGTGAAAGTCTTGCGAGTGATTTATTGAATACATCATTATGCTTATCAACTTGGTGCACATTAACCATACACTGTATTTATGTTCTAAGTATATTTATGTGATCTATACATTGTAGAGAATAATTCCACAAAGTTTCATTGACATAGGTTAAAGGTTCAAGAGATATTAACCTGTGAAATGTGAATAATTTTATTTATTTTTAAGAAGCCGTCACAAAATGTCTAAGTCCCAAATTTCAAATTGCCGTAACTCGAAAATTACTGAAGCTAGATCAAATTTTGGATTCTTGCTTATCTTTCCAAAGGCTTTCACCAAGCTGGTTCATTCAACAATTGAAGAGATGAGTGCAGCACCCATTGGTTGCGTTCACATGGAATGACCCTTGTGTGACAACATGCAATACATTAAACACCACAGTTATACCTCTCAAGTATCACAATTATTATGAATTTATGTGTGACATAATTACTATAGAATTTCATTCTGCTCTCTTGAGTAATAGAGGCAGGGATATAAAAATTATTTCACAAGATTTGCATTTAGAATCAAAACAGTTATCATTATTATGATACACGTACGATGTCCTTTTTATTTCAGATACTGTTCGCAATTACATGCAGTAACACTGATCTTACGCTGATCTGTGTCAGACAGTTAACTGTGAAGGTACCAAGCCACAGAGTCGTCTGAATATGACACCCATCACCTGCCTGCATACGTACACATTTAATCTGGTTAATTGTATCTGATATCTACATTGAACAGTGTCCACTCAACATGACACGAACATTACTTATACAACATACAAGATATTTATTCACAGACTACATTCAGTTAATACTGTTTTGGTAGTGGCGACATGCATACATTATGATAAAAACATAATACATACTTAACATGTGTAAACAATACAATAAATTATGTATATAAAAGTAAGTGAGCAGGTATACTGGGTGGAAATATAATATTGAAGAATAATGGTGGAGATATGGTATCAGCACCCAGGGGGAGCATTTTGTTGATGTTAATTAGACCCCAAAGTGATGATGCCACAATACGTAATCAAATTGAGAATGTGGTATGATATACAATTTAAAACGAACATATTTACAATTTGAAAGACAGGCATTAATACCTGATACTTATTGTTTACCGATGAAATAGAGAACACATTGATTTTTGAAACTGACAACAGTTTTTTTATTTTTTACTTTAGATGGTAGGTTGTTCCACAATGATATGCCAGTATATTTTAGAGGCTTGGTGACTATGTGTTTGGAAGATATTATTGGATGATTTAGATCTTGTACAATAACTGTGAGATATGCCAGGAGTTACATTTTTAAGATAATTTGGAGTTTTACCATTTACAATGTTGTACATAATAGTACATTTCAGAAGAATAAATCTTTGACGAACATTTAACCATTTTAGAGATGTTAACATATCAGAGATGTGGGTCCTGTGATGGCACCCCAGGATAATACGCATTCCTCGGTTCTGTAATTTCTGAAGTCTAGTTATGTTAGAATCTGAGCAAACATCCCATAGAGTACTACAATAATCCAAATGAGGTAATACCATAGTGTTATATAATGTAACCCGACTCCAGAGTGGAATAAATGGACTAGTAAGTTTTAATACACCGAGTGACCTGTTGATTTTATGTATAACATTTTCTATATGTGTGTTAAATGTGAGATCCTGATCCATAGTGACACCAAGATATTTATAAGATTCACCATGTTCAATTTTTTGACCTTGTAGAGATAGATCTAGAGTTGGAGTATTTAGATGTTTACGTTTTTATCTTGAACACAGTAGCATACATGAGGTTTTACCAATACGAAGAGTGAATTTGTTGGCATCTAACCAGTTACTAACATTGCATAGATCTGTTTGAAGAATATGGGTGATATCATGAATGTTGTTAGCAAGATTATCTGGAGTATAGAATGCAGTATCGTCAGCATACACCAATCAGAATTAATTCCATAGTACAGTTTGTCCATGAGTATATTGTGATTCACAGTGTCAAATGCCTTCCTTAGGTCTAAAGCAATCAGTCCAACTAGACCACTACAGTTTGTTGATTGGTAAATATCCACCATGATGTTGTGGAGACTGGTTTGAGTCGAGTGACGTTGTCGGAATCCGGATTGGTCGGAACAGAGAATGTTATTATCTGCAAGAAATGTATACAGCTGTTGATGAACAAGTTTCTCTAACAGTTTACTGATGATAGGGAGCAGAGAAATAGGCCTATAGTTACCAATGTCCAGCTTAGACTCTTGTTTGAATATAGCTGACTCCTTAGCATGTTTCCAGTCAGATAGTACCCTTCCAGATGTGAGGGATAGGTTGAACAGATACGCTATACTGTCACTTATGGCTGGTGCAGCTATCTTCAGTATCCTGGCTGGGATGTTATCCAGACCAGTCGCCTTGTTGGTCTTGAGGCCCCTGAGAAGTTTTCTCACGTCTTCTGCCGAAATGTTGTTAAAGTGGAATTTGTTTGATGTTGTCCAGGCTTTGATGAGGTATGTTTTGTAACTTAATGATGAATGAATCTTATTGGCCAGTTTCTTACCAATGTTCACAAAGAATGAGTTGAATTCATTATAGACATCATGTTGAAGAACACAACGTTATTTTACAAGATACTGAAATGTGAACCTTGCTGCACAGATCTTGCAGCCTACTGGCATTATATTATGAGACAATCAACTTCCAATATTACAAAAAGACTATTATGAGCAGAGCAGACTTCTTCATGGCTTGACTCCCATGGGCCATGGGGAGTAACACAGAAAGCAGTCTTGCATTTTGTGCATTTGGATTCAGCGACGGAATACTGTGAACAATTTATAAACATTACTTCATTAAGTTCATGTTAAAATGCAGGACATTACATTATGAAGCAGTGACAATTGATTACTGGTCTGTACAGAGCCTGCAGCATTCATCCACCTGTCATGATACAGTCACACATAGACGCAGTGAACTAGGAGTATGAATATTGTATTTCATTGTTATGTATTGATCTGTTGAGTTTGTATACTATTTAGCCAATATTTACTTATTAATAAAGTTTTATACCCTGGTGATGCTTAATGGCAGAACCCTGAGCTCGTTTGTTATACAAATTAAACAAGAGTGGATGTAGTTGGTAAAGGTCATTTAATATTTGTACCAACAAGAATTAAATCACACTAATTGATGAGATAAAGCAGAACAAATCGTACTCTCATCGAGGTACTACACAAACAATTATTAAATGACAATCAGATTAGCAAAGGTGGGGCGGCCATTTACCCCCACCGGCCTCCAGCAGTAGAGGCCCAACCCCCACCCGGTACGCTATTTAGCCAATGTTTACTTATTATTAAAGTTATTGTTAATGCTATATGAATGGTTAATGTATATTATATTACATTGTTTAATGTGGTTTTAAACATTTCATAAATTATACTGTATAACTGTCTTCATAATTATGGACATTCCAGCCTTTTATAGAAATGTAGCGGTCAGTCGTTAGCGTGCTAATATTAGCCAATATTAACTTATTAATTAAGTTACTGTTAATGTGAAATGACTGGTTAATGTATATTTATTATCATAATTCATGTGGTTTACTGCTTTCATAAATTATACAAATATCTTCATAATCATGGACATTATAGCCTTTTACTGAAATGTGTGTCGGTCTGTCGAGGTCGTGCGCTAATTACCCAATATTGACTAATTAATTAAATTATTATTAAATGATTTGTTAATGCGTATTTATTACCATTATTACACATTGCATAATATGTATAAATATCTTCATAATCATGGGCATTATGGCCTTTAATTGGAACATGTTCGTCTGTTGAGTTTGCATGCTACATTACTAAAATTAACTAATTAATTGCATTAATATTTGGTTATATATATTAATTTATAAAAATAAATTATTAAATATTGTAAATTTATTACTCTAGTCAATGAGTTTGAAAACCCTAAAAACTGTATTTAAATATATACATGTATATAAATAAAAACATTACATTTTAAAGCATATATTTATCCACAGAAAACACAAAAATGAGTCCATTTTGTCATTGTAAGAGATACACTAAAATTATTAAAATCACAATAACTCTTGACCTATTAAAGATATCTAATAAAAACAGTTATGTGATCCTTAAGCTATTACCTTTAATTTAAGCCCATTCCCAATGTTCTAGCATGATATTTGCCTGTGTCAGTCAAAACAACTTTTGTAACAGTTTGTTTGCAGAAATTGGAAGGAATATGTGTTAGTTAGAGATTTCGCACATAAATATCTTGCGGAAGAATTTGATCAGGTTTGAGTAAAACTAAAATTGGCAAAACACGATTGCATCCACGTTTATAACAGTATACATTATTTTTATCACATTGTTGGGCAGATTCTTAATGAAATTATTGATGCAAAACATTTAGGGGTTATTTTATCAAATTATTTAAATTGGTCCAAACACATAGTTGAAGTGGTCACTGGTCAAGAAAGAAAATCAAATGCATGGATTATTACGTAGAAATCTTGACTAGGGGCCTACCTAAATTTGTTAGAACTACGAAACGCGGATTACCTCACTTTGAGCCAGTGTAACCTAGGCTGCTGTTCCTCCTTCGCGTTTTGTGTTTGAAACCGGAATATGTACACTTATGCATGTTCTAATGATGTGAGAACTACATTTAATTAGCAACATGTTTTCCATGCGCTTAGCGGACAGTCAGACAATGATCGCGAAACAGGTTATGTTAGCGCCTTCTGCACATGTCCCTGTTTATGTCGGTTGACACGAGGTAGCACAGGCGCAACGATTTGCCTTGCTAGCCTCGATTACCCAGGTGCCGTGAGGTGGCAGCACTTTTTTACCCATCACGTCTGTCTGGAACATTAAGGCTCTGCCAATGTTACCGGTAGGGGGCTTTACCCCAGATTCAGGTAGAGACGATGTTTGGCTCTCAGGCCAACTATGAAATAACAAATTATATAAAGATACACTTTTATCAGATAATACTATACTTTAACAACTATTCAATATTAAACTTTGAATTAATTTTGAAACATGTCCCACCTCTGCTTGTGTTGCACAGTGTGAGAATGACGATGATTCACACTTTAAAAATCGTGTATCCAAAGACGATAGTGATGACTAATGTGCAGTATACCTGGTCACAACAGTATTGTAACAAACCAGACATGTGTGAAATACACACAACTGTGTAGTGATGCTGGTATGATAGTTATAAGATGTTAATAAATGAAGTACAGGCACATACTTGTTTCCAATGTTTATACACTATGCTACATGTATATTATTCAGTCATAACATGAATAATTGTCATAAACTAGTAACTTCGATATGTTTAGGTGATTGTAATTTATCCTATTGGATTCCTTGCCCCCTCAATATGTAGATTTAGCTACCAAAATCAAAGGACTGAGTGGTTTAGCAGGTGAGAACTAGAGAAATACAGTTTTTCAATGTCCACCATTTAAAAAATGGGCCAAGAGGCCCTGAACTGAAGTCCTTTGGACTAATACGTCGATATGTGACCCCGGCTGACCAAATGAGTGATAAGTTGGAAAAATTGTAACTTTGTTTTCTTACATTCTTGTTTCAAAAATTATGACTGCTACAAAAATTGGCGAAGTTATGGAGCATTGAACATGGTAAGGGTCAAAAAGTGAAAATCAAGAAAACTGCTGTTGAAGTTTTATATTATATATGCAAATGGATTACATGGAAATATTACTTGCATGACATTCAAATGTGGCACACAGTATGTATGTTATGTTACAATAACACACTGGAAGTACAGATGTGCTGCTACAAAGACTTAGCAAGTTATGCCAGATTATGTCTTTATGTGTAAAACTAAGAGGACAGATTATTTGAGAGCAAAAGGTAGACTAAAGAAAATTTAAAATGACAGACAAAATGAGGCACTAATGCAAATAAAAAACTTAAAAAAAAAGGCATGTGGTATTGATACTGTTATAACTGAATACTTAAAAAAACAGGGCCAGGCTGTGTCAGCCTTCTTCTCAAGTGATGTAGAGGTACAGCAAGGTGAAAACTTGTCTCCTTTGTTATTTGCTATTTACCTGAATAATTTTGAACACTATTAGTCATAATTATAAGGGAATGGACATGGCAGCTGGTGAAATTTACAACAACTTTAGTGATGATGATGTAGACATTTTATTGAAAATGTATGTTCTACTATATGCTGATGACACTAGAATGATTCAATCAAATACAGATTTCTAATGGTTGACATTTGGTTGTTTCCTTCAACTTTCCGATGTCAACTATATTGTGAATCTAATTATTAGTCTACATTGATATGTTTACTAAATATTACAATTGGAGTACATATTATAAACAAAAAATAAACATTTTTAAAAGCATGTTTATCAATCATGCCTCCATCACCAAGGCTCACAAATAATACATTCATTACAAATACTCGTCACCTTGGGTCATGAACATTTTAAAAAGACTGCTATTTTAATTGGGTAATTTTCCCACAACTTATAACCTAATATCCTTTCAAAAGACTTCACCAATGCAATCTCAACCACAGATTGAGTGAGGCTATTCCATACATCTGTTGATCGGTGTATCAATGAGTCTTAATGTTTAATCAATATGGTTCTTTGAATATTTGTAGTTGATGCTCTCTCGTATGTGAATCGTTGTCACTCAATGTCGCAAACTGCTGCAACTTATTTCTCAGTTAGAATCTCTCAATCCTTGGAGCAATAGACTGTAGTATTATGACCTTAGACTTACTTAGTTCCTCCTGTTCCTTTCAGGACATCGGGCGACGAGCTTTCTCCATCTACTACGGTCTTTCGCAATTTCTTTGGCCTCATTCTAGGTAATTTCCATTTCTGCCAGATCTTCTTTAACAAGATTTTAACAAGATTTAACAAGATTGCCACCCAGAGAATTAACTCTAGGTGGCAGGTGGACAAGGAAGCCCTTTGGCTTATCGAGAGTCCGACCCTTTTATCTATGTGTATCCCGCCCGTCTGAGGTATGTGTCGATTTTATTTTTAAACATATTCACTCTACTAGCACCCACACAATCGGCAGATAATCTGTTCCATTCATTTACAGTCCTTTGTGAAAATGAAAACTTTCTTATATCTAATCTACTCTGCTCCTTTGCTAATGTAACTTCATGTCCTCTAGTCCTTCTATCTTTCTTAATTGAAAAAAAAATATTTCTATCAATATTTTCATAACCATTCAATATTTTAAACACTTCTATCTGATCTCCTCTCAATCTCCTGTTCTCTAGTGTTGTTAAACCGCATTTTTTAGGCGTATTTTGTAACTAAGATCCCTCAGTTTTGGTATCATTTTAGTTGCTCTCCTCTGCACTCTTTCTAGCATATCTATGTCCTTCCTGCGATATGGCCTCCACGCTTGAATACAATATTCTAAATGAGGCCTAACTATTGTTTTGTACAGCGGTATTATTAGCTCTTTTTCCTTATACGTTATGTTTCACCTAATTAATCCAAGGATTTGATTTCCCTTTGAAGCTGCAATTCCGCACTGCTCTGAAACCTTCATATCAGCACTAATGGTTAACCCTAAGTCCTTTTCTTTTACAGTAGTACTTAGTACAGTACCCCCCATTGTATATTCTACCTCTTCGTTCCCATGTCCTGTGTGGAGGCATTTACATTTCCCAAAATTGAACAGCATTTGCCACTTTTCAGACCATTTGATCAACCTGTCAAGATCATCTTGTAAATGCTGTCTATCTCCATCACTTTTAATCCTTCTAAACACCTTTGTATCATCCGCAAATTTCAACACCTTGCTTGTTATTTCATCATCCAAGTTGTTGATATATATTAAGAATAATATAGGTCCTAATACTGATCCCTGTGGTACCCCACTCAATACCGATTTCCAGTTTGAAACCTCCCCATCAACTACTACACGTCTTCTGTCAATCAGCCATTGTTCTATCCAGTTGATTATACCATTTCCTATGCCATGGGCCTTTAGTTTAAGCAGTAATCTTTGATGTGGTACTTTGTCGAAAGCTTTTTGAAAATCTAAGTAGACGATATCTACTGGTGATCCCTCATCTACCCACTTAGTGATGTCTTCCAAAAAAACATAACATATTTGTTAAGCATGACCTCGCTTTAAAAAAACCATGTTGAGATGGGTTTATCAAGTTTTGTTTAACAAGAAAATCCACCATGTGATCTTTAATTAATCTTTCTAATAATTTGCAAATCACTGATGTTAAACTCACTGGTCTATAGTTCTCTGACTTGTTTCTTGAACCTTTTTTAAATAACGGTATAATGTTTGCCTCTTTCCATTCTAAAGGAACCACTCCCTCTTCTAATGACAAATTGAAAACTTGCAAGCGGTACGCTAATTTGTTCTACAATTTCCAATAGTAGTTTGGGCGGAATCCCATCCACTCCAGGTGATTTATTATCCTTCATAGCCCTTATTTTCTTAGCTACCATTTCCGAGGGTTACAATTAATTGTCCTAAATAGTCTGAATCTGCCCCCTTGAACTTAGCCTCTGGTACTGGCAGTGAACTAATATCTTCTCTGATAAACACTGAACTAAAGTACTCATTCAGGTCTTCTGCCATTAAGAATCCCTCTGATATTATATTTCCAGCACTATCTTCTAGAGGACCGACCTTATTTTGAACTTTCTGTTTGCTTCGAACATATGCATAAAAACTCTTGCTGTCATGTTTTATATTACTAGCTAATTGTTGTTCATAGCTTCTCTTTGAATTTCTAATTTCAGCTGTTAGCTTGGTTAAGTGCTTCTTTATAACTGTTGTAGTCTTCATCATTTCAAGTACATCTATATGACTTCCACATCATTTGTTTATACTTAATTTTTTTAATGGCTTATTTCGATAAGTGTTTCTTTTTGGACCGTTTTCCTTGTTTTTTGAAGGGTACAAATTTGTCGACTATGCACTTAATTTCACTCTTTAATATATTCCAGCATTCTGTAGCTGTCTTATTTTTCGGTGTGTTATTCCAGTCTATCTTTGCTAAATATTTCCTCATGTCCTTATACCTTCCTTTGTGGAAATTTCTCCTGTACTGCTTTTTACTATTCCTTTCTGATTTTACTTTGATGGTAAAATGTATCTGGTTGTGATCGCTACTCCCCAGTGGCTCACGTATCTTGACATTGTCAACTAATTCATTCTGTGAGGTCAAAACTATGTCTAACACATTCTCACCCCTGGTTGGTTCTAGCACATGTTGAGAAAGGAAAGTATCTTGAACTAACACTAAAAACTTGTGGTCCTCACTCCCCATACTCTGAAGAGATTTCCATTGTATATGCCCGTGGTTAAAATCCCCCATAATAATACAGTCCCATTTGCTTACTTCCCTTGTAGCGTTTTGTATTTTTTCATTCTCTTCTATGCTTATGTTTGGACTTCGATAAACTAACCCAACTGTTAACGTTGAGTTTCCTGTAACTATGTTACACCAAACAGCTTCTTCGTAATCTGCTTCTCTTTCTAAGTTTATTTCATAAGCCTGGATAGATTCTTTAATATATAAAATAACTCCACCTCCCATTCTTCCTATTCTATCTTTTCTAAACATTACATATCCTGTCAGTCCCAATTCGGCATCTGATATATCGGTGGTGGTCCAGGATTCGGTTATACCTATTATATGAGGGTCAATATCTTCTACCATAATGTTTAGTTCATTTCTTTTGTTTACTATACTCCTTGCATTTAAACAAACACATTTATATCCAGCTTCAGAAGAGTTTTCCAGACTGTTATTTGCTGATTTATTTGTGCTGTCTTTATCTATGCCTTCATTTTCAGGCTTTTCTGTGAGTCCCCCCTGCGAATCTAGTTTCAATAGATGCAACCTGTCCCACTGTCAGCAGATCGCAGCAGGTTCTCTGAGAAAACTGCTGCCCCCTTTCCACTAAGATGGAGGCCATCTCTCATGTACATATCTTCCCTCCCAACAAAGTATCCCCATAAATCTGTGAATCCCACCCCCTCTTCTTCACACATCTGCTGAACTAGTGCATTGATCGCCATCCTCTTGCAGTTTCTATACGTTGCCCCCCTTCCTCCCATTACTGGCAAAAATTCCTGACAGAATAACCTGTTCAACTCTTGTCTTCTTTAGCTTCCTCACTAACTGTCTATACCTCTGTACTATCGTAGTTGTTCCCTCCCTGTCTGCATTATTTGTTCCTACATTTACCAGTATAGACCCCCCTTGCCATGTCCCAATACCTTCTCTACCCTGTCTAGCCCCCGGTAGACAAACAACGACGTCTTTCCCCTCGCTCAGTGTCTTGTCCGTCTTTCTCATAATGGAGTCGCCCATAAACACCCTCTCTTTCCTCATTGCCCCCTCAATCACTGCCTTAGAATAGCTCCTTCTTCGGTTTGCATCTGTCTGGTTGTTGTCTTTCCCCCCTGTCATCTTCTCTCCTGTCCCATTCTCTTCCGATCCATTCTTTCCTGTCGCTTTTTCTCTTGTCAACTTTCCTCCTGTCAGCGTCCCTTTTATCGACTTCTCTTCTATCACATTTGCTCTCACTTCCTTTCGTCCTATCTCATTTTCTTCTTTCCTCTCCCGTCCCATCTTCCCTCCCTCCTTCTCTACGGTCACTTTCTTCTTTAAATGTCTTGCGCCAGGTCTTAGTCGGCCTTCCTCTCCTGTTTCCACCTTCAGGCACCCATTCCATTGCTACATGTGCTATTCTCTCTCCTGGTAGGCTAGTCTTCGTCGTCGAGATTTAACTATGTAATGCAGGCTATCCTGACCTGCCCTCCTCATCACTACTTCATTGGTGATGTGCTCTCTCCACGATATGCCCAATATGAACCGGAGATATCGTCAGTGGAATATGTCTAGTTTTTTTATATCCTCGCCGTATTCTTCCACGTTTCACAGGCATATATCGCTGTTGGTATTACGATTGACATGTAAAGACGTAGTTTTATGTCCTTTCTGATGGTGTTACTGGACCATATTGGACGTAGTCTTTGGAACACTGCTGATGCATTGCCTATCCTCGCTCGTACATCTACTTCCGCGTCGCCTTTCCTAGAGATGAAGCTTCCGAGGTAAGGGAAGTTCTCAACACATTGCAACTTTTGCTGACCGATCACAATGTGGGGGTCAGATCCATCACCAACTGACAATGTTTTTGTCTTCCCTTAGCTGTTTCGTAATCCGACAATCTCTCCATTTTAGTTTAAATTATTGGTCATCTCGTGCAGGATCTCCGGCGTGTGGCTGAGCAGTGCAATATCATCGGCAAAATCAAGGTCTGTCAACCTATTATTTATCCATTTAACACCAAAGTTTGGATCTTTCATCGTTTTCCTCATGATGAAGTCAATAACAACAACAAAGAGGAAAGGGAACAGGATGCAACCTTAACGTACACTTGTCTCTATATCGAACATGTATGTGTAGCCATCATTGGACTTGATGCAGCAGTTGGTGTTTCGGTATAGCGATTTGAAAATATTTGCTTGGTATGCCGTATAGCTTCAGGATTTGCCATAGCGAATCTCTGTGGCACTGTCGAAAGCCTTCTTAAAGTCAATGAAATTGACTAAAAGAGGTATCTGGAACTCTCTGCTTTGCTCGATGATGTTTCGCAATTTGAAGATCTGCTCACAGCATGACCTTCCTCTTCGAAAACCAGCTTGTTCCTCCCGGAGGTGTTGGTCAACTGCTGTCTTCAGCCGGTTTAGGATCACACTGCAGAACACCTTTCCAGGTACTGACATCAATGTTATTCCTCACCAGTTATTGCAGTCGCTCAGACACCCCTTCTTTGGTAACGTCATGATCATTCCTCGTCTGCAATCATCAGGAACTTCCTGCTCAGGCCAGATCAGATTGAACAAGTAGGTTAACTCGTCTACAACCCCGTCCTTGCCATGTTTCAATAGTTCGCCCAATACTTCATCAAGGCCCACTGCCTTGTTGTTCTTGAGGCTATTGATGGCTTTGGAGACTTCTGCCCTGGTGATGTCATTGGTGATGACATGAAGCTCTTTTGTGTTTGGTTCTTGTTCGAAGTTGAAGAGTGTGGTTGGTGTTGGTTGATTTAGTATTTCTCGGAAGTGTTCAATCCACCTCGTGGCTTGTTCCTCGCTTGTTAGAAGCACTCTGCCATCTGTATCATGACCAGTCCACGAAAAATGGGGCCCACCTACCCAGAATGTATCTAGTTTTGTAACATTACAGATTTAAAAAAAACATTTCTGAGCACTTGGATATTGTTGGTTATATATTTTATACCCAGAAATATGTTGCATAGGCAGTCCTGAATAGAACTCAAAACAAGTTAAATAATAACAAGATTACCAAGCCTAATATTAAAGAAATGTAATGTTCACATTTACCAGGTTATTTAAGCGATCATGCTCTCATGCAAATTAATTAATACAATTTTAATCAACTGATTTGGGGCACGTCACATAGTTCTATCTCTGGTGTGCCCGAAGGGCACATGCATGTCTTTTTCCAGATCGATCCCTGTCATTAGACATAAGAAGTTACCTACATTTTTAGTTTCTGTATTATGTTTAGCATTTGATGTGCGGTTGATTATGCTGCCCGGAGGCAGCACCATCGCCAGCAGATGGGTGCTTCTGCTGATTATATTTCTAAGGCCACGTCAGGCAGGTCAGATGGTTTCTTACATTTACAGACACAGTTCATGCTACAATATCGTTTAATATACTTTGCACCATCAAGTTGTGTTGAAAAAAATTACTTTTAAGGGTTCTTGCTCAATTTGATTTTTCCACTGGTATCATTTCAGAGTCCTTTCAAGAAATATTGAACCTGTCTAGACTTAACGACTACGGCATGCTTGTTTCTACAAAAGATAATTATAAAATTATTTAGTTTCGGTCACATCATCAGCCAAATTATTCAATAACTTTTGACTGGATATGACTACATTTACAACTGACAGATGTGATTCAACTCCCTACATTATTACTTTATTAGTAATGTTGCATATTAATAATAGGCTGTTCACATTTTTGCAAGTTACTTGATCTAACAGTCAAAGTGAATTCTATGATTTTGACAAAAGAATACAATTATTAAACTGACTGCACATGTGATGTTTTTTTTAATACAATACAAATTAATTTGAACATCAATTGAACAGGATTTTACATAGAATTAACTCGGTTGAGGAATGAGTTTAAAACAAGATGAAGTTACCTGTTCATTAAATTAGTTGATGTGTTCAGCCGCTTGATTAACTTGGTATTTGCAATTTTGTTACAATTTTAAACTATGATGTCTGACCTTTAACATCCACTTGAAACTGATTTACAATTCAAGCATGCACATTAGCGGGCAGATTGTGTGTCAGTTTGGGTGAGTGACTGTTTACTTTCAGTGACAGACTGTCGATGTGAAATTAGGTGCAATGATGGCGAGAAATGCAGACCGACGCTTGATGTACAAATCATGTAAGCAGCCATTAACACAGTCTTTTGTAATAAGAATAAAATCTAACTAATGTTTCAAGAATGTTGTATCTCGCTTCTATGTTTCTAACAATATTATACAAAACATTTATTGTTCAAAAGATTTCAAGGGATAAAGTATTAAGAACTTGTAATATTCAAAAAACATTTTCTGGATGTCACAATAAATATGTTTGTCCAAGCCTACGATATTTTATGTAGTTTCTTCACAGATTAAATCATATTTATATATTCAATATATTCATATATATATATACCAATATATATATATATACCAATATATATGCAACACATCCTTTAAAAATGATTTTTTTAAATAGTTTCTTATCCAGCACTCCTCAGTATTATAGTTTTGAAGGAGATTATGAAATAGCTAATCAGCAATCTTTATATAACTTATTCTTTATTATTACAGAAGGTTGTGACATCAAGTTTGAATTGGTTGCCATGGTTTCATTGAAATGTTTAGACATGAACCACTACAGTACCTAGAATCACTAGATGACTTAAAAAGTTCTGGGATCTCTGCCATAAAGTGGACAGTTCAATTCATTATCTGACTTTAAGTTGGTAAACATTCGACAATAAGTGGCACCATATTTTAAACAAACCAATGCTTTAATAACAATCTACCTGTGATGTAAGGTACAAGTATATCTATTTGTATCTCGCTTATTACAGACATGCTGAGAACTCTGGTGAACCTGATCCACTCCACAATGAGACACTGACACTAAAGGCCATCTGTACCAAGTGTGCAGTGGTCTATGTCACGTCATTGCTATATCATTGGTCATTCAATGCACCAACTGACCCACGCAGCCTCATCAGTGTCTCGTGGTCATCGTCGGACACTTTGACCGTTGACCTGAGGAATGTGGTTCATGAGAACATCTCCCTCACAGGTTTGCATGCAGTGCCACCTCATTATTAAAGTTAATGTCAGGACTGGGTCAAAGTGACCTGCGTATTGAGATGGTTGTATTAGTGGGACTAATTTCCTATAATTTACTGTTACAGAAAAATTTGGGAGTGTTCTAGGCTGACCGTAAAAATGAGGTGGCTGTATGACAGAGGTGACTGTATAGGGAGGTTCCGCTGTATTGTTATTGTTGAATAATGAGCAACTGCAACCAAGTATGACTAACAAAATGTTGCCATAGTGTTGGTCCATTTGAACAAATATACACTTGAATTTAAGCTATTTTTAGCAGGTTAGACAATGTATGCACACATTTTTATCACAACTGCCTCATGCAAGCCTGTCTTTCGTCAATAGCAAGTTTGTTAAAACCTCAGTTGATTTTTCTTGTGTTTTTGCAGTGACGGATTCAAAGTGTAGGTGCATCTGGGGCCAAGCCCACTATTCCCTGAACCCCAGGAGGGCGCCAAGGTTGGATGGCTATACAGTAACGTTAGTCGACACAGCCTTCTCTGTGACCTGCAGTGACTTGAGTCATACAAGACTTCCACTCACCTACAAGTTCTACCTGGTGAGCCAGCAACACTCAGGTAGGTCATGTTTGTGGAATTCACACAGTAACTACAGGTATGATAACACATAAAATACATCATCTTCTTTTGACCATGTATTCCCTAACTATTGAGAATGGCCACTTGCATCTTCATCTGCCACGATGCCCTGTCCATTGCATCCCTCACAACCTCTACCACCTCCTTGGCACCTCACTATGACCCACATTTATGTCCTTTGCCATCCCCTGCTGTGTTTGCCTTCCACAACCAACCTCCACACCTTCTTCATATTCTTCTCTGTGTCCACTGCAGTCTCCTCTTTACCTGTTCTCTATACAACATGATAATGATGATGATGATGAATAATTATGAACATACCACAGACTCTCACATATCTTTTCCAAGCTAGAAGCAATCAAGTAAAACATTAATTTACCAAACAGCCCAACGGCCACACCCACTTGCAATACATTCTCACCACAATAGTATATTTACTCAGGTATATTAACATATTAATTAACTGAAAGTACCTAGCTTAAAATATGCATTATTTGTTTGTTTTACACAGTTGAACATATTGAAATTGGTGGTTTGTTTCTCTGTGTTGCCCAGACACCCTGCTATATGAAGGCTCCTTCCCACACATGCCAGCAAGGACCCTGCCTGCAGGTCTGTCTGGTAACCACTTCATGCACACCATAAGGATATATGTCACTGGTCCAGCTGTTGTGGAGACAATGGTTGATGTACACATCAAGGTGGGCACTTTGTTGTTGAGTTTAACAACTCGAGTCCCAATATTCCTATCTTCAGCTCTGACAGATATGTACATCAATGGTCAGTTAGGATGAATATCGTGAGAACTGAATGAATGGATGAATATCGTGAGACAGAAAAGGAATTTAGAAGGCTTGCTAGGATTGCCAAACTTGAATTCAAGAACAAAGTTGAGGGAAAATTTCTGACTGGTAATGCTAGGGAGGCATGGATTGGACTCAAAACTATGATGGGTACGCAACAAATCAAGCAGCCTGTGTACCATACTGGTGATCCTGTTACTGCAGCAAATGAACTTAACCGATTTTATGCTCAGTTTGATGTTAATGATTTCCGTGGTCAATGTACATCTATGTGCCAGACTGTTGTACCAGAACAAATTGAACTCTCTGAGGATGAGGTAGTGAAAACTTTCTCCAGGTTGAACGCGCACAGAGCTTCAGGCCCTGATGGAGTGAAAAACAAAGTCTTAAAGACGTGTGCGGCACAGCTGGGGAGGATTTTCACTACCATATTCCAGGCTTTGCTAGACTCTCACACTGTACCCCTTACATGGAAAACCTCTATGATTATCCCTGTACCAAAGAAACCTAGTGCCAGCCAGTTAAATGACTTCCGTCCAGTAGCACTTACCTCCGCCTTAGCTAAATGCATCGAGAAGATTGTACTCAGTCATTTGCAGTCTGATGTGTCTGCACGTCTTGATCCTCTCCAGTTTGCTTATAAAGCCCATAGGGGTGTTGAAGATGCTTCTCTCTTGTTGTTAAATCTGATTTCACAGCATCTTGAAGACTCCAAAGCCTACATCAGAGTGTTGTTCATAGATTTTTTAAGTGCGTTTAATACCATCGAACCTTATGTTCTTCTTAAGCGCTTGATTGATCTTGATGTAAGCCCAAATATTGTTCTTTGGGTGAATGATTTTTTGAAAGACCGTCCACAGCGTGTTAGTAGTCAGGGTTGTATGTCGGATGAGATTATTGTAAATTCCGGCACACCCCAGGGCTGTGTCCTCTCGCCGACACTTTTTTCAATATACACAGATCACATGAGGTGTCAGACCTCCTCTAACTGGCTACTGAAATTTGCAGATGACATGGCCTTAGTTGGCCTCCTGAAAAAAGAAGATTCCCTGGCAGAATGTTTTTCACAAATCTCTGTTTTGGAGAAATGGTGTGCTGACGGCTTTCTTCACCTTAACGCTGGCAAAACGAAAAAACTTGTCATCGACAACAGGAAAGTCTCTGATTTGCTCCTGCCAAGATTAGTAATGAACCTGTTGAAGTTGTGTCCAATTTTAAATATCTTGGCACTTTTTATGACATCAAGCTGTCTTTCACTGATAACACTGATCACATTGTAAAAAAGGCAAACCAGCGCCTCTACATTCTAAGGAAATTGAGATCTTTTGATGTGAAATCTTGGAAATGGTGTATAGGAGTTTAACAGAGAGTGTTCTGACCTTCAATGGTGTTGTATGGTTTGGTAATCTGAACATGAAAGTCAAAGGTAGGCTGTCTCGCATTGTCAAAGTCACAGGAAAAATTATTGGGTCAGGGCAGTACTCGCTGGAAGACTTGTACAATGGCGCTGTCAGAAGGAAAGCTGCTACTATTGTTTGCGACCCCACCCATCCTCTTTTTGGTCAGCAGCTTCTGTCAAGTCGATATAAGATGCCCCTTCATTGGAAGAACCTCTTTAAAAAATCTTATACCAACTGCAGTGTCCATTCTCAACTGTAAGTGAATGTATTCTATATTGTGCTGTTTGTGCCTTAGTGTCCTGCAGTGTATATGCCGTGGCTCCACAGTTTGTTTTTGACTTATAATGCCGGCGTCAGATGTCTAGTCATGGTAACACCATTCTTCTTTTATTTTGATTATTATTTAACTTAAGAACTGAATGCTCATAATAAAAGAGTGCATGTGTAAATGAATCTTAGCAATTTTAGGCATGACTATGACTTCATAATAATATGTTGCAATATATATGTGTTTAATTGAATAATTACAATCTGTGATAGTATGCTTACCATTTTATAATGTTTACCATTTTATAATGTATTTACTCTGACCCCACGTATTAGCCTGATTGTTTACAGTACTACTTGTATGATAGACATTCTCCTCCTGTAGTTTACTTGTGGTTTACTTGTTTACCTGTTTACTTATTTACTTATCTATTGTGGTTTACTTATTAATGTGCATATGATCTATCACTATATCCTATTGTGCATGTGATATGAATATTATATGATAACCTCGCGCTCTTAGTACTTATCTTAACCTTGTATACATACATATGTAAGATTTTATATGAACAAGCCTAAAGGAAATTTTCTGTAACCCAACAGACAATAAAGTTATTGTATAGTATTGTATTGTACTTGGTCTCCTCATTCAACTTCACTTTTAGAATATCTCCATTGGCTCCCAGTGTGATCATAATAATGTTCAAAATTGGAGTCCTTTTTTCTAAATAGCAGCCCTATTTATATTTGCTGACCACTCCTGCAAAACAATGTTAATTGTGTAGCTCCCTGATAGTGGTACAAGATTGCCTGTTGTCTTGCAGGTTCGGCCATATTCTGAGAAAGTCTCACTTGAAGGTGCTGCAATGACACAGAGTAGAGCAGTGACATCACTTAAGGAACACCTGGCACAGGGAGATATGGAGGGTAATGTGACAGATATATAAAGCATGCATTTCAGCTATCCATTGTTACCATATTAATATTAAATTTATAATACAGTGGAACCTCACTATTAATGTCACCTTCAAGACTGGGCGAAAGGTGGCCTGAATAGTGAGGTGACCATATTAGGAAGACTAATTTCCTATACCTTACAGTTATGGAAATAATTGGGCCTGTCATAAGGTGACCATAATTGTGAGGTGGCTGTATTACTGAAGTGACTGTATAGCAAGGTTTGACTTAAATAGTTAATATGCATATATAGCACCCGATCAATTAAGATTGCACTTTACATACATGGCTTTATAACATAATGTACAATGTGGGCTATGACCTTTCAAGATGTATGATTTGCTATCCCATTGTAAAGTAAAAAAGAAAAGGTAAGTTCTTATATAACACAGTATCCAGTCCTCAGGACTGCTCAAAGCGCTTTACACTTTACTCCCTGGCAGACCTGTTCTCTGGGAAGCATCCAGCCATGCTGCTGCGCAAAGACTATTCGTACATAAACATCCACCACAGTCCATAGCCAGATACTCATTCATACAGCTGAGTGAACTGTAGCAACGTAGAATGAACGAACTTGCCCAAGGTTCGACACCACAATACAGGATTCAAACCCTTACTCCAGGGAAGAAACCTAAACAGCTGCAGTCAGCAGACTCCGATCTACTTTTTATTCCCATGTTTAAGATGAATGCTGGAACTCTAGCCTTTTTGGTTGCTGCACCCACCAACTTTGTGGAACTTACTCCCTGTTGGTGTTAAGTCAGTGAGAAATATAGTTTCATCAAAGATGGTTTCATTTCGCCATCATCGAAAAACCTATCTTTTTAATACTGCATATCCTCCGTAGCTTCTTAGCAATTCCATCCATCTGTTGACGACTTTGCTCTGTACTTGACAATGAGAACGCTTAATCCTTTGGGTTTGTTGTGCCACTGAGCTCGGACTTTCCGAGGATGTTAGTGCTAAAGAAGTCATTCCATTATTATTATTGTGAAAACTCCTTTTTTATAAGATTATGATGATATTATTAAAGTTATGATATTGTCTAGACTTTGTATTATATGTCAAGCTAATTATTGTAGGTATGTGGAAGCTGATAACAAGGGCCACAGCAGTCGTACAAGACACCCTCCATGATGACACGACAAGGCAGCAAGTTGGTGGCTTATCTTAGTTTTGTCTGCTAATGTAAATCTCTATTGCATCAGCAGTCAGCTAAACATTTGGACTGCATCCACGTTTTCTCATATGATTGTCTAGACAGTCATACAGTTATATTAGACAGCTAACAAAACATTCAGCCAGCTCAAATAACCGCGAAGCAATCACCGAGCAGAGGTGGGGAGGCAGGTATCCCCCACCCTGACCTCAGATGTTTTAACTACTCAACTGGTGCATTTTGGTGCATTCTACCAGCTGCTGGCTTTTCAGGCCATTATATAATTTTGCAACGGCCATTTAGTGGTCAAAAACCGTCATTTAGGCTACATGCTTTCATGAGGTGATCGTTATACATGCTGACCACACCGTCTGGCTGTGCATGGCTGTATTTAATTTCAGCTAAACTACATTAAACAGATTTATTTATGGGTTTGCATATCAACACATCCATATAAAATGAATACCGATTTATTAGTTATGTCTGCATCTCTCATGGATCTAAATCACAGTCATAAAAACTAGTCACGATGTGGAATTTATCTTTGTATGCGTTTCCACAGCTGTTTTAACAGAAGCTACCGGGTACTAATTTTTCATGTAGCCCTATAACTATACAAATATGTCGAAGTGTTGACCCAATATCTTTGATAGGCGACACAAAAGATAAAAATGATGTGACACATAGTTCTTTCACATACTTCTGACTAAAATGACTGAGATTATTAGTCAATTGCCACTGTCCCACACAGGCCCTGTGCAACGTGCTCCTAGTGGCCTCGCACAACCGGATGCGACACACATTCGTATGTAGTCAGTCAAAACAAAGGTGTACAACAGACCTGATATTTATAAAGACAAATTAATCATTATATCAAAGAATGCCTGTGTTGATGCTTTGTTTTTAGGAAATCATTTTCGGAGTTGCTTAGACAGAGAAGAAGCAATAAATTATTTTCAAACACTTGACTTCACGAAGGAGCCATCTAGCAGCTTGTATTGTCAATGCATATTGTCAAAGCATCTCAGAATACTTTTTAAAGATTCAATACTGACATTTGCATCAATTATGAAATAATGTTTTAATTGTGTCTGATAATTAATATAAAAATAAGAAAGTATATCGACACGTATATTTTACTTTGATATTGATAGTTCAGTCAGTTGTGTTCGATCGTATGAGATCATTTCTCACAGCAGACTTTCGATCATGCTAAAAGCATCCACATAAACGGAACAACAGTTTAAAAATTAAATCTCTGATCTGACCTGATGGTGTTGTATGCCTAATACTACATGAATAATTTCATTGGATCTAAAGAACATCAGATGTATGGAACAGTTTGTCCCAACATATTCCCTTATAGTGAAAGTCCACAAGCAACTAACTTGTTAATTGATATGTTTGCCACATGTGTAATGTATTTGTAACTTTAGTGTATGAATGACTATACATATTGGTTGAGTGTTAATTGGAACTGTAGTATATAAATGACTGTACATATTGGTTGAGTGTTAATTGGAACTGTAGTATATAAATGACTGTACATATTGGTTGAGTGTTAATTGGAACTGTAGTATATGAATGACTGTACATATTGGTTGAGTGTTAATTGGAACTGTAGTATATGAATGACTGTACATATTGGTTGAGTGTTAATTGGAACTGTAGTATATGAATGACTGTACATATTGGTTGAGTGTTAATTGGAACTGTAGTATATAAATGAGTGTTAATTGGAACTGTAGTACATATTGGTTGAGTGTTAATTGGAACTGTAGTATATAAATGACTGTACATATTGGTTGAGTGTTAATTGGAACTGTAGTATATGAATGACTGTACATATTGGTTGAGTGTTAATTGGAACTGTAGTATATGAATGACTGTACATATTGGTTGAGTGTTAATTGGAACTGTAGTATATGAATGACTATACATATTGGTTGAGTGTTAATTGGAACTGTAGTATATGAATGACTGTACATATTGGTTGAGTGTTAATTGGAACTGTAGTATATGAATGACTGTACATATTGGTTGAGTGTTAATTGGAACTAGTATATGAATGACTGTACATATTGGTTGAGTGTAGAGGTACAATGACCTGCTGTTAGAAGTGGCCAACTTCCACATGACCAATGTAGAAGGCCTGGGTGAGAAAGCTGCCTTGATGGAGAGGGTCATCAGTCTGACACCAGACTTCACGCCACATGCCAAGGTACACTAATATGTCATGTTACTACTTTGATGTAAACAATGTTAGATATCGTTAATGCTGTTGTAAGGGTGCCATCAGCTGACTGCTAGCAAGTTCACACTGCTTTGCCGGTTCCCCGTGTAATGAAGTACACGCACAGCATCAGTTTCATTCATTGGTTCAGCATTTTTACAAGTGTTTTTGCCACAAATTATTCAATTTCATGACTTGTTTTAATATATATACATATATCATGACCACTTTTATGTATTAAAAGACAGACCAATAATTGTTCATGTTTGAAGGTGAAATATAATGATTTTACCTGATTTAGTGGTCAGTCAAATTCCCAACTAAACAATTTATGAATTAAAGATTAAAACAAGGTATATTGAGAACAGTTATGATTATTTTGGCATTTTAATTCTATAAACTACCCAACTTGCTTTGTATCAGTTGATTCATGAAAATGGTTATACTGTCCCTTTACCTGACACATTTGTTACATTTTCTGTTTCTTGTAATTTTAACAATCTTACAATTTCAATTGTAAATATTATTTTCTGTCATCTAGGCAACAGTGGTGGATGTATTTAAAGACATGACAACAGAACTACTACTGCTGTCAAGAGACATACTGAAGCATGGCAACACATCTCTGTTAGATCGGGACATCTTCGAGCATACAACCTGGTGACTTTGATTAGGCATCTTTCATCTTGTCTCCTTCTTGCAGTAGCCAGCATCAATAGCAATTATTATCCAGCGCTGTTCCCTAAATGTTGCATCCACCCTATTACAATGCTTCTGTATTCCAATGTATTGTCCCATCATAGATACTCCCGGGTGAAATAAAAAAAAGTATTAATCTGCGAACCACCCAAATGGGTCAGCTAATACACCTATGATTTAAGCCGCATGTGAAACTAATGGAGATGTGATTGGATAAACATAAAAAAACTAACAAGCATAAATCAACACTGTTTAATAATATAGATTCCCTAATGTTACATTTTGTGAAGAATTCTTCCTTCGTTTTGCCAAATGCCATTATTATTCCTTACAGCTAGTTTATTTGAAGATAATTGAACGGGTAAAGTAAGAGGCATTACCTCTGTGTGATAATGGAAGACATTTAGAATGTTTTCAATATAAAATAATTCAGAATCAGAAGAGACCTTGGGATATCCAGTAGCAATACATTATGTCTTGTGGTATACATTGGTAGAAATACAGAGTACTGTAGTTGATTAGCAAATGAGGTACCATGCACAATCACCACAGAGCACCATGCTCTTTGATAATTCAAACATGCGTTACAAGTAGGAATAACCATATTATTACAGAGTAGGATCTATGATCAACAGAATATCATATATGGGACATTGTTGGTTTTCAATAAGTGTTTTGAAAACCAACAGTGTCCCTTATGATATTCTGTTGATCGTAGATCCTACTCTGTGATAATGTGGTTATTCCTACTTGTAACGCATGTTTGAATGATCATTATGTCAACCAACTAAAGAGATTATTGAGGAGTTTAAAATACAACATTCTATTTTATGAAGTCAGTATATTTTGGACCAAACTGGAGGATTATAAAAAATCTGTGCATGTTGCCCCAATCTCGCCTATGTATGTACAACTGTTGATATCAGCTTCTCCCTGTGCTAGCTAAAGCTACTGTTATACTTCTATAGAGTGATGGTAAGGGAGTGATTGTTTGTGTGTCCTACAGCGCCTTGATGAGAGCAGTTGTGAACACAATGCACCACACACAGAATGCAAGTGCTGGAGACTTTACTGGGTCTCAACAACAGGTACTTTCTACTGAGGCATACAGATAGTGACACATGGTACTAGGATGTAGTGACATGGGGTGGCACAGTGGTACCACTGCAGTAGCACAGCATGAGACAGAAGACGCACAGCTGAGGCATAGCAGTAGTTGTAGACTCTCAAGGTCTCGAATCCAATTGCTGACTTAGATATTTGAGCAACTTCGTTCAGTATCATATGTTTTGG
Organism: Paraescarpia echinospica; assembly: GCA_020002185.1. NCBI lineage: Eukaryota > Metazoa > Annelida > Polychaeta > Sabellida > Siboglinidae > Paraescarpia > Paraescarpia echinospica. Next base: position 32,501,487 of record CM034540.1, on the reverse strand, counting down.
TTGACATATTGTATATTCAGATCATTTTTATGTGTTTTCCGCTAGATAAATTGTATTAAATATAATAAAATGTCAGACTGTCTTAAAAGGTGCATACAGCATGCACACACACACCGCACACACACACCGTACGTACACACACCGCACACACACGCACACTGTACACACACACACACACCGTACACACACACCGCACACACCGCAAACACACACTGCACACACACACACACCGCACACACACACAGCACACACTGCACCGCACACACACTCCGCACACACACCGCACACACAACGCACACACACAAACACATATTAAATGTGACAAAAGAAACACACCTTTTAAGAAATATTGTCAGTGAAATATACCTTGTTTGAATGTAGCTTAACCATTTCAGTACTACAGCCCTGACCAGCTGTGACCACTGAATACTGCATTTCCCAGTGAATATGCAAGACAATGACTACCTCACTTCAAGTCAAGATTTGAGCATATTATTGCATACTATATTTTTGGAAAGTATGATAAGCAGCGAGTGAAATGAGCCACATAATTTTACATTCCGTTGTCATGGTAACCAGCAATCCAAGATGGCCACCAAGATTTCAACGTTTTTGTAGTTGCTGAACACAGTTGTATACTAAGTTCGCCGTCATCGTTATTGTGTCGATCGTCAACATCCGACAAAGATTCTTCGCTAAAACTATCAAATAATCTGTCCAAAACATGCACTGGTAAATCGCTAGTTGAAGTAATGCTGTCTGCCATTGTGGCCACCCCAGATTTTGATAATCCATCATTATAAACTGCAAAAATCTCCGTAAACTATTATTGTGTGATAATAAACGATGACCAATGCTGAGTAGCTAATTTATTCGCCTTGACAACCATACACAACACGTGGCTCCACATAGTGGATAATTATGAATAAAGACAATTTAAATAACGGACATCATCAATGCTGAATAACTGGCCTGTCGTACTGAAGCGTCACAGACAGTGCGGCTGGAAATCCGGCTTGTCATACTGAAATGGTTAATGTGTTACCCTGGAATGTAGTTATCATTGAAAACCCTTGGGGTTTCTAGAGAATCTCCTGAGTTACTCTGCAATTAATTATGTTCTTATACGTAATAACTTTGTAAATGTAACCAAATGAATTCATACCAAGTTGAACCATACATCAGCAGCACTATACCATACACCAGTGAATGCAGTCATGTTATGTTTCAGAGACGTGACATCAGTGAGAAGATCGTGCAGTTGGTCGACCGCTTGACTTCAGCGCTGTTGAACGTCCAACCCCTTCACGCCTCACCCCTGTTGGTGTCGACATCTCACCTCACACTGCGACTGCTCAAGGAGAGACTGGAGGACTTGGCCGGTCTACAGCTGCCTGCTGTGTTTCATGGCCTCACTGGCAGACGGTCTGTCTTCCAGTTGCCTCGTCTCACTTCTCTGGTGGCTCACCACAGTGTCGTTGGCATACAGGTACAGTGGCAACCCACTATAAAGATCATTCTGTCGACTGGGCCAAAGTGAGTTGAATAGCAAGGCAACTATATTAATAAGATGAATTTCCTATACTTTGCTGTTATGGAAATAATATGGGACTGTCTTGGATTGGCCGTAATTGCAAAGTAGCTCTATTACTGAGAATAAAATAAGGTTGAACTGTACAAGCTTTTGTGATGTGACTTACTTTCACTTCCTGTCACTGCCATCAACGTTTTGTGAATGTATAAGGAATGTTGACACATTTTTATTTGTGGATCAAACAGAAATTTATTTTTAAAATAATCAGTTTACTGAAAGTATGCACACATTTGTTCTATATGTCTACATCTTATTGTATTCCTCTTCTCTTTCTACCATCCTCCTTTTTTATGCATTTTCTTAATAACTCCACACTCATTCTCTCTGTGTCTACTGTCCATCTCAATCTGCTCTCAACTATAGTCATTTTATTATGTTTCTTCATTCTACCCTCTTCTCTTAATTAACTCATCTTCCTTCCATCTTCTCATGTCACATAACGTATTCTTTGAACACACTTGTAGACCACACTAGACAGAATTGTAAGATGACACTTGAAATTAGGGATCATCTCAAAATGTTGTCTGATATCACACAAACTTACTTTTGTTTGGGGTAGGGGGTCAGAGGCCGTTTCTTCTGGCATCGGACATCACTATTTTATGATACTGTTAATACATATTGATATCATCCATCCTATTAATGTTCACAAACTTTCGTCTGAGGGAGATGGGAGGCCGAGGCAGATGAAAGTAATTTTGTTTGATATTGGACATCCTTTGAAGAGTAAATGATTGAACTGCAGATGTAATGATGTGAATGTATCAGTCGTTATGTGCCTGGTGTTGGCTGTAGTTGTTGCACTGGTCAAGCAGTCCATACTCATGGGACGAGATACCAGCCGGAGTGGGGTCAGATGTTGTTGACCTGACTGTGCTGAACCATGCTGGGGAGCCACTGTCTCTGTCCAATCTCAAGGACCCGGTCCAGTTTGAGTGGTCGACCAGTGACGATACTGCAGGCATGCAAATTATTAATGCTAACAATGCTGTAACAATGTAGCAGTCACTCAATGCTCTCTTAGGATTATTTCTGTGGTGTTACCTTGCTGAAGAAGATACCAACCCATTCTCATGTCAAGATTGGGTATTTTTTATACCCTCAATATGCTGATAGGCTTCATGTGTTGTTCAACTGAATTGTAAATGCCATCTGAAATGGTTTGCCCTTATACAAACTCAGAGACTTCATTTGATAACATATTAACTAATATATAATGTGCTTTATCCACCTAGAAGAATTGACCACGTTAATAATTAAACATCTCCGTACATTAGAACAGCAAGAATTAAACTTACCTTGGAGCAGTTGTTGAAATGTGACGTTTCAACTCATCTACAGTGGATCTTGTTCATGCACTGATGCAGAGCCGGTATGTAACGAAATACATTTACTTTATTACTTTACTCAAATAGAAAAATTTACTTTTCTTGAGTAACAAAGTGAAATTTTTGGAAATACTTTTACATGTAATGAAGTACAAATAATGTGTTCTTTTCCATAATGTAACGAAGTATCCATAATTTATTTTTTTATTTTTTGAAGCTCCTAAAATTTTTTAACACGGTCCATGCCGGAAGCTGAAACTGATTGCTACTGGCACAGATTTAATTAGATATCGGTGGGAACAACACACGTTAGAAATTTTCTGATTGGTCAATTAACTACCTTTAAAAGGAATGATCACCAGGTGGCATGCATGTTGCAAATACTTTTTCGAGCCATTTAAACAGCAAGTTACAACATCCAATGCCGTTTTTGTTATCAAAGTTCAAGATGAAGATTATAAACAGGAACAACGTTAAACTAATTATGCTTGTTGTGTACACCAGTGTATCAGATATGTTCAATGTACAAGACATCGCCATCGAGTGACTGCGAGCATGCAGTGGTGCACTGGTAATGAGATATTATTTCTATATAACTACATGTTTGCCTAAATTTGATGCATCGCCATCAGTATTATCCATTCCATCATTCCACATCCAGTGTTTTTAAAATGTTGCATTTTAGGGCACTGCTAAGGGCCAAATACGGTTCCGGTTCTCATCAACATGTGCTGTTATATCGTTCGTTTCAACCGTGGTCCGTGCTAACCCAAAAGCTCAACACTGACAACAGCACAAACCGGAGCAAGAAGTTAACTACACATGTTATTAAACTTAGAGAAGAAAGTTGAAGATATTTATGTTTTTGATTTATACTTTGGTATCTAGGCTACTAGCTGGTTTGTTAGAAGTTGCCTTAATTGGTCATGATTTGTAGTTTTATTTTTTTACTATGAACTCTCAACTAACTAAAATGTTCAGCTAGTATGTGTTATTTTGTGTAACACTAGTTAAATAAAGCTCTTGTTTGGTTTATATGCTAAATTACCTTGTGAATGTTATGTTTTAACTTGCAACGGGAGGCTGTGTCAGCCTTTGTATAAGTTACTTGAGAAAAGTACATTTAGGTTTACTTCAAGTACATTTGTTTACTTTTTACTTGTACTTCAAATACAAGTACTTTTACTTGAGTAGCTTTTTTCTTAGTTATTTGTACTTTTACTCAAGTAGAAAATGACACTACTTCTACCAGCTCTGCACTGATGTCATGTGACACGGGTCGAAACGACATGTTTCAACAATTGCTCCAAAGTGAGTTGGTAGCACTGGCCATATCTTGGTGAAAACTCATCATATCTTCATAATGAAAAGGATTATATTAGTTATATTAGGATGAAGATTGTTGAACATGTGGAAAATCAGCTAATTTGCCTAACTGTTACCATGCAACAGCAATTTATGTGCCTATATATATGTACATATGCCCCCACTGTAGAAATTATTCAGAGTAAGTGATAACAAATACCATCATATTATTGCAATAATTTTTTTTTTTTTGAATGTTACTTTGTGCAATAAGGCAGTTTTGGGTTCTGACTTTACATGTTTTATGACCATAGTGAATTGTGCCATTCAGTTGAAGATTTTTAAAAATTCCTAATTTACACATTTTGCTAGTTCAGTTGAACACATCCAGCACTATGTGTGTTTCAGACGCCAATCAGCTGGTTGGGAGGTTCACAGTGCAGCGAGCTGGTGCAGCCCACCTCCTCAGTGATGACCTGGTGTCTACCTTCAGTGTACAGGTTCCCGTAGGAAAGACCTACCGCGTACACTTCTTCTGTGAACCAACGAGCTCCCAGCACCGCCCTCTACTGATTGCTGTAAGGACAGACTCACAGCCTCAAGCTGTTGACTTTGTAACAGATCACCAGAGTCTATTTAAGGCTGACTTCCATAGCTCCTTCACCAAGACCCTAGACTCTGGCAGAGACAGTTACAACACTGTGAGACATGTAGTGGCTGATATTGGAAGTATTGCGATGCTCGGGAAACTTCCGCCTGATGCGATGGACAGAACGTTGTACTTTGGTTTCTTGTCTGATCCAGAGAGAGTGATGGGAAATGAAAGTGATGTCACTCACATGGGGCTAGGAAATGAAACAGTGGATAAACAGTCTGTGAACTATGATGTACCATACACAGTTACTGTGACAGCTACAATTCTTGATTGCCTCTACTGGAACAAAAGATTGAGAACATGGAAAAATGATGGGTGCTGGGTAAGTTGTCCAAATGAAAGAAATGTACATAGTCATTTTCAGTGTAATGCTACATAACACTGAATGGTTTGCATATATCAATCATGTTGCAGTGGTCATTATTTCTTCTGGTTTGTTTGAAGGTGTCACAAATCAAACAATTATTTATTGTCAAACACTGATGAACTAATTTAGGTAGAAGTCTGGTATAAAGTAGAAGTCTGGTGGTGGTATGTCATACATTGCATTTCCTCTATGCCTTATGCATCTTCAATTTCTTATGCAAGACTAATTGGCGGTTTCTTATAATTAAAATGCCCGATTTTTCTTTTTACATTTTATGGTGTTATACTTCATGGTTGAATCTTTGTTGCTGTCGACATTCAGAAATTGTATAAAAGAGGAATTTGACAGATGGAGTAATTGTTTTATGATTTTTTACATTTCACCTTTAAGGGTAAAGATTTGTTTGGTATTTTAAAGCAATCTCTGTATAAGTTGTAAAACTTACATACTTTGTTTATTGCAAATCATGTATTTTAAAATATGACATAAGTGAGGCATCATGCATTTTGTATGGTTATTAATTTTTTTATAAACTGATTTGTTATAAATATTCTTATATAACGCAGTATCCAGTCCTTAGGACTGCTCAAAGCACTTTCCACTTTACTCCCTTGCATACCGGTTCTATCGAACACCATCTTGACTTCTCTGGGAAGCATTCAGCCACATTGCAATTAATGCATGGAGACTATTCATACACAAATTTCCACCACTATGTATAGCCAGGTACTCTTTCATACAGCTGAGTGAACAAACTTGCCTAAGGTTTAACAGCACAGCACAGGACTTGAACCCGGGTTCTCTTGATTGAGAGTCTGATGCTCTAGCCACAGTGCCACTGCACTTCACATAATTCAGGCTGTACATTGTAAATGAAGCAATGTAAATGAATGAAACTTTATTTCAAAAACAACATACATACTAAAGTACAAATAATTAAATTATAAATGTATGCAATTGTCAAAAAAGGGCAAGAAGAAGTGTAATACTTACAATTACTTGCCCCGTTACTCATAAAAAACCTTTGTAATATTGTATAATACAGTACAAATTTATGCATGTGACATCACCTAGAATACATAAGACGTAATTATCATGGCAGGCCGGTCGTAAAAAAAGTTAAAGTAATAAAATAACCCTAACACCAACCTTTTCTTTCAAAAATACTTATTAAATACATAACTATTCAATAATTTTGTTTATATATGTTTTTGAAAAGATGAATATTGTGACAACAAATTAACGAATTATCAAGAGAATTCCAGAGTTTAACACTGTTAGCTGATAGACACATACTTTTCAAATTACTATGAAGATAATAATATGTAAAATTGGACTTTTCTGGTCGCATTGAAAGATTCATACATACTGAAAAGCTGTTGTACATTCTTTGGCAATTGATTATGATATGCCTTAAATATAAGTATAGCAATTCTTAACTCCACTATATCAGGTACTTTAAGAATGTGCAGATTATAGAATAGCCGTGACATATGGTCCAACCTCTTAGTACCACACAGTACTATTAAGACTAGGCATTCAACATTTGTTGAGTAAGTGTTGCCCCATATTTCAGCACTGTATATAATATAAGGCAAAAAGAGTGAGTGATGTAATATAGACATGCCACTTCTGTTAACTCATTACTGCACAAGTGTGCCAAAACTGCCCAAGCCATCCATTAATGCCGATGGAACTTGCTTCTCTTAGGCCTTTTTGCTTATGGTGATTAGATCCTTCTTTTACACTAACAAGCCGCTTTCGCCATCTTGTGAAAGCAGTTTGCATTTGTGAATTAAGAGAGTTTATTTGGAAGGAAGGTAAGTTGCATTCATCAAAATGAACTTTGACGTCGTTCAGCATTTGGCGGATTTGATTGATATCGTTTTCCGTTAATTTTGGGTCAGAAATCGATGTATACAGCATCAGTAGTATTGGCAACAACCACAGAGTTCTATTATTGTCCAACTAGGATGTCAGTGTGACTTTTAGACACGGAGATATCAGATGACCTGTCGTCGGCACCTTCAATTCGCAGTATTTATGCAGCCATCTTGTTGATTGTGGCATCATCCACACCTAGTTTTATTTTTTTTTATTTTTTTATCTTGATCACATTGATAATGTTAAGGGAACATATATTTGTGAAAGAGGTTACTATCTTTTGACATTTCGGGTGTTGATTTTATATTGGAACAGAACGTTTCATTCAGCCACACAGCCACATCATGAAACACCTTGAAGAGCATCACATTCTGACTGACCATCAACACGGCTTCTGAGCCAAAAGATCAACAGAAACACAATTATTTCAAACAATCCACGACATAAGCAAATTCCTTGATAAGAAGACAGTGGTAGACACGGCCATCCTAGATTTCACTAAAGCATAAAAGACTAATCCATAAACACAAGTACTATGGCATTACAGGCTCAATATCATCATGGATAGAAATGTAAGCTTCCTTACAGGAAGGACCCAACAAGGGTAATAAATGGATCAACTTCAACACCAACTTTAGTTACTTCTGTTCTGGGGTAACACAGGGAACAGTACTGGGGCCACTACTTTTCCTACTTTACATAAATGACCTGCCTGACAACCTCTCTTCAAAAGTTAGCCTTTTTGCTGATGATGTATTCACCACTTATTAAAACATACAATGATACATCTCTCCTCCAAAATGATCTGCTCAAACTTGAGGAATGGCAGGACACTTGGCTTATGAAATTCAACCCTAGTAAATGCTTTAAAATGACGTTAGCCTCGAGAAAACCCATACCAAATCTCTACACCTTCTGCCGACAACAACTTAAATCTCTTGAATCACACTGTTACCTTGGCATACAAATATTAAACTGGACAGTACAATGCAATTTAATTACAAACAAAGCGCAACAGGTACTGGGAATTATTAGGAGAAATTTAAATAAGTGCCCAACCAACATCAAGTCCGTGGCTTACACAACCCTTGTCCGCCAAATACTTTAAATTTTTGTAAGCACAACTACTCTAGAGAGCCAGGAATGATAATACAACTTCTTAAAAACCTCCAGTGGGACAACCTCCAAACAAGAAGGAAAATATTATAAAAGGATATTATATAAGATGGAATGCAACCTTATAGATATCCCATTTCAACAATATATCAAATGCAATACTAGATGCTCACGCAAACATGATAATCAGGCAAATCAGGCACTCAACAAACATATTTGGAAATAGTTTCTTCCCAACCATAACAAAAGATTGGAAATTTCTACCTCCAAACATTGTATCTTCTAAATCACTTAATTCATTTCAGAATAATCTCGTCAAACATCTAAAAATTAAACCATATTAGCCACCATGTGCACTGGCGTGATGTGTCCTTAAGACATTTTGCCAGTATACCATACAGATCAGTAGACGGTATCCATTTTGTAAAGTATTATTTTTTTACGTTTTCACACATGTTGATGTCATGTACAAAAAAATGCATAATTTGACTAACCATCAGAATTGGATACCCAGGTAAATGTTTAAATTACTAGGGCAAAACTAACATGCATGGCAACATTTGTTTCACTGGAGCTGTTATGGTAGATTCTGTGAATTTTTTGGTGTCGCATGATGTAATTGACGTTTTATTTTTTCATCGTAATTGTTGAACTTCTCTTCAAGATCTGAAACTTAATTGAATGCAACACAGCAATTTTATTCAAACATTAATTTCTATAGACAGTGTAATTAATTTCATGTATTTTCATGCACTGGTTGTCGAGATATCTATATTTTAATGCAAGCAACACACAATACAATTGGCCGTTATCTTCAAATTGTCTGCCCACACAAGGGTGTAAATTAAGAAGGCTGTCTACCCATTAAAGAGTTAATCAAGAAGATAGCTCTCTACATGATTGCACAACACTGACAGTTTTTATTTCCCTAAGCAAATGTGATTTTTCCATATTTACTTGTCGTCAATCAGAATACCTAACAATTTTGCGACTTCAACTCTATTTATTTCTTCCTGATTTATCTTTACTTTAGAAATACTTGACTTAAATATGTGATTTCCAAATATTATGTAACTTGTTTTTGTAACATTTAGTTTCAAATATCATGTAATTTGTCTTTGTAACATTTAGTGACAACCTATTTACAGCAAACCATACATGAAGCTTGTCTAACTCAGCAATTGTCTTCTGGATAAGTTCATCTAAATCACAATCACAACGAATGTTGTAGCATAATGTTTCCTCTTGTAGGTGAGCGCTAACTCGAATGCATCCCATGTAAAATGCGAATGCGATCACTTGACACCATTTGCGGCTAGCTCAACAGCAGCACAGAGCTCAAATACGGCAAATGCCTCAAATACGGCAAATGCAACAAATATTGCAAATACATCAAATACCACAAATGCATCAAATACTACCGAGGCATCCAGTACAACAGAGTCTGTGTCATACCCTCAGAAGACAGTGCTGAGTGCCTTGCTAGTCACCTGGTTTCTATATGTAATCACACTCGTATTTGCCTGGTATAAAGATAAGGAAGACTCAATAAAGGTAAGGACTGCATTGGTTATTACCCTAACTAGCTACAGTGCCAATCACCCAGATGGGGTTAGATAGTAGATATACACACATGCAGAAGACGGTTTCCCAAAGTATTCTTTCTAATGTTTGTTATGACATAAATTTGAGCAGTTTTTCACAAATGCAAGTTACATGAACTGTACCCAACTGATTGGTGGCTGGACAATGTAGCTTCGAACAATTGCAGAAAATATACGTAACAGTGTGACCAATTGATGAACATCCATCTAACGTCCAATACGAACCTTAAAACTGGTAAGAACCCTTAACCAACAGGACATTTTGACAACACACAGGCATTACGTTTCTTCTTGCTAGTAGTGGCTTGAACCAATACAAAACACTATGTGATTTTGGAATTTGAAAACTATGAGACAACCTCTTAGTAGCGTATGTCTGTGTGCGCAGGCTTGTCTGACAGTGCTGCCTGACAACAAGAGGTGTGCCCGTAATCCCTACCTAGTGAGTGTGATGACAGGCTGGCGCTACAACGCAGGCACTCGAGCCACTGTCTACATGTACCTCAACGGCATCGTTGGCGGCAGTGTGAGGCGAGTGTTGAGTGATGTAACGAGGCCTCTGTTTGAGGCTGGTGGGGAGGACTGGTTCCTGATGGCGACACGCAGGGACCTGGGAGATCTACAGAGTCTCCAAATGTGGCACGTTGGCTCCAGGTCCAGCCGGCCGGACTGGTGAGTCACATACTTGTATGTATTCACAACCGGACATTTCATCAAAAAGATCAAAGCTTGCAATGACGATAACTGATTTCCTTGGTGTATTGCTCCATGGTGGGTGTAAGTCAGTATCGAGAAGAGTATTTACCTGTATGGAGACTTTCGCTCTTCTTCTCAACATGGTGTCATCAGTACAACTGGCATTCTGATCACATGGTGTCATTCTATACATGTGGAAGCTCGTAGTTCCCTTTGTTTATTGCAGCTTCTGGGTATAAAAAACACAGACAGCGATCAACTGAGGTGAGGGGAACTACAAGCTTACATACGTACATATATCAATAGTTCCCACATATATAATGATTCTTCTTCTGCTCATCAGAACGAAAGGCAAGCTGTATATACATTCCCATACGTCACTGAGTTGGTACTTGATTTATGTTAAATGTTGTGAGTTTTGTCTCTCTTACCAGAGACTGACTCCTATTCATCTCCCACACCTATTGCTTCCCTGTTGATAATTTTCACTGATCAAAGTACAATGTCATTGTAGGTTTGTGAACCAGATCAGCGTGTACAGTCTGAGGACACGCCACATATGGCACTTCATATGTGATGACTGGATCGCAGCAAGTGGTCGGGGCGAGGCTGTCAAACCAAAGACTCTGCTGGCTGATGACGTGAACGCTGACAGAGACTACGTGTTCTGGTATCGACTGTTTGTCAACCTCGTCCAGTGTAGTCGCGAGTACCACCTCTGTCTGAGTGTCCTCAGTCGCCAGCCGTACAACCCGTTCACCCGCATGCAACGTGTCACCTCCTACATGACATTCCTCTTTTCTGCCATGCTCTCCAACTTGCTGTGGTACCACATGGGGGCGTCTGTCCCCATTGTAAGATACCCCGCCATTATCGGTATCATAGATGTCATTTTGTGTTCTGCCTTTGTTGCGCTCATTACCATGATCTTCCGTAGAGTGGAGATGCCGCAACCAAAGCACGACCCTCAGACCATGCCTGCTCCAGTCTATGGCATCATGCTGAATGAACGCATGGCAAAGATTGGAACGACCTTCCACGGCCAAGAGGAGGTGTTTTATGACATCGCTGATGACTGGGCTGATGAATCAGACATACCGTATGCATCGAAACTCTCGCTCAACCTCAATGCTGATGGTGTGTACGACTCAAAGACACGACTGATGATTGGTGAGGAGATACAGGCTGCAGAGTCAGGGGATCTTGGCAAGGTATTGCTGCAGCAGCGGATGGCAAGACTCAGTCAGGCTGGTGATCATTCTGTCACATTTGGAGGAGAAACCAAGGAAATGAAGTAAGCATGCCATTCCATGTTAGTAGCATTGTAGAGAAGTTTATATGGTGCAAGGCCTACAGTTGAAACAAACATTGGAGATATAAGGCTTTCTTGGATACTGCACCAAATCTTTGAAATTGGAATATTTGCTGCCGTTTAAAAACTTATCTTTTTTAACATGCTTACTCTCCTTAGATCCTTGACACTCTCATCCAACTGTTTACATCATCAACATTGAATACTTATTGTCAGATTGCTTTTGTTTTCACACATCTCTACTCTCATATTTCTGAGGGTTCATCAGACATGGTAGAAGTTTTCTTATAAGTTTTATTATAATAAACAACAAGACATTTATTTTTAAGGAGACATACAAATTATTAGTCGTCTTTAAAAGCATGCTGAAAAGCACAGTTTACTGTAAACAAAACACAAATATGTACATCATATGTAAGATGCGGTTGACCAAAAGTTTCACTTTGCTTGCTCATGATCACTGTTTATAGCAGGCAGGACATTTATTTAAAAAACTGAAATTCTTATTTTAAATATTTGTGTTTCTTTAATAATAAACATGCAATTTCAACATGATATATTTTATATGTTGGTAATTAGTTTTACTTATTGTGATTTTTGGAACAGAAGTTTAAAAAAAGAATCTGGAAGTAACTAAACTGCAACTTCTCCATTGCTTTGAAGAAATAGTTACCTGCTGTAAATGTCAAGACACATGATAATGGTGTCCCACTTGGTTTCTGTTTAGTCGCACCAACATTGCCCAGATGCTTCTAGACAGACGAGCCACCGTGCTTGATCCCAGCAATAGCAACCAGGTGGGTAACTCTTGCATTTGGTTTATTGCACAAGTGTTCAGTGTAATATGCTCTATACCAATACATATACCAGATTTTGCTTATTATCTTGTCTGATTATTTATGCTACTCTGCCACCATCAGGCTGTGCAGTTTGCAAAGGTATCATTTCATATAATCACCTGCACCTAGCAGTGCTGGATAAATGTAGGGGAAAGTGGGGCATGTCCACACGGTGAGGTATGTCTGCACACTTCATTACTGTGCCTTTCCAATACACACAACAGATGTCTAAACTTGCGATTTTATTTCAATATCACATATAACAAATTATAAAAATAAAAAGTTTAAATGCAATATTGAATGTAATTTTACATTTGTATTGAAACAAACATTACACGTACAATAAATTATGCACATAACTGTGCCAGCACCATTGTAAACTGTGTGTTGTAGTACAAATAATATATACTAGCCTACAGCAACCCATGAGTAAGAAACAAGGACATCATTTAGCACTGTAATCTAGGCTAAACTCCACAGAAATACGTTATACAGAAGCATATTACAAACACTTAAGTAAATAACTACTTTTATATTTCAAATACATCACCAACTGGTGGCTCAAAGGCCATTTGTCCAAGCACAAAAATGAACAAAGAAATTGGCGAGTGGACCTCGGCACCTGGTAGGAGATGCTTCCTCCGCCTCCAAGTTACAGATGCTTAGCTACAAAGGTAGTATGCTATTATAATAACCAAACATAACAGTGGGGCCTACATGCCCGTTTGTCATCACCTGTCAAGTTGTTCATCATGGCTGATATCAACCATGATAAAAGGTGTGATTCTCAAATGACATGCATTGTTTTGTACTGGTCTTACATTTTGCAAAATATAATTTGTTCTCATTAAACTAGTGGTTTGGTAACCGACAGTTGTCTACTGTGGCTTTACTGGTTATTCAAGCCAAATTATACTTTTTTGACATAAATAGTTCACAAGGTAGAGCACATTAAACTTGATGGGTGTGGACATACTCAACCTTTCCTATCTACAATAGAATCCCAAAGGTGGCAGAATAAGACAGGCCTCTTAGTGATTGATATATAGTTTGGTTGCTTTCTCATATCTAGTAATAGCAAATGTTGGACATTCATAAGAAAAACATATAATTTAAAGACTAAGCAAAATTAACCTTTTTTATTCCCAATCTGAATGAAATATACTCTAAAAATAGTGTCTTGATATTCAACTATTTTTTTAACTCCCTCCATCACCCTGTTCAAGGCCCCTTTTGGTCGCACTTTTATGTACATTTTCTGCACCGTTTGTTGCAACACCTAGCAGTCGTTGTGATGTCACCACAGGCAGAATTGGGATTTAATATTTTTTGATATTACAATAAAGATAATAATCATATCTACAAATATGCTGCTGACTGTACCCAGGATTTGTTTTTAGTTTTTTAGTTATTGTCGTTTGAATGTTACAATGTATATGCAGCAGTGGATATAATGCAAAGTTGGGCATTCGCGATGTTCAAATGGCAATGACTCAAAAAGTTAATACAATTTCTGTGTACATCCAGCAACAAACTTGTAGATGTGATGGCTATCTTTACTGTGATATCAAAAAATATTAAAATCCGCGATTACAATTTCATGTACAGTCTGAAACAACTGACCGCACTGCCGCTCGCAGTGCTAAAGGATAGGGTGACGTCAGCAAGATCTGACAGGCTGGTTGCTTTGTGACATGCAAATGACCACATTTGAGCGGGCTTAGTGACATGAGTTCCTAATAAACAAGCTTCATATTTGGGACATTACTTGACAAGAGTACTAAGTTTACATATACGATGTTTCAAAGACATTTAAAGGGAATAAAAACATCTATTGCTTGAATTTATGTTATATTACATCCTGCTATCTATTTCCATGTCCACCAAGCAAAAAAAAGCAAAACATTCAATGAATTAGAAATTCCACATTTTATGCTGTACATCCGGACATTTTCGAATATGCATATTTTTGGCGCGCTTTTCGGGATGCCGAGATGTGACGTCACTTATGACTCAAACTCGCATCAGGCCAACCCTTTCCATGCATTCAGAGCATGTTTACAAGTATAGCTTTTGGGTCGAAACGAGCGTCAGAATGAGTTATTGTGCAATTTTCCGACGTAATACAAACACTAGTCATCATAGAGGAACAAGCAGTTATCTTACGGTTCCACATGAATCGAATTTTATTCAAAACAACGTATGCGAATGGGCCTACAAGTCGACTAGGTTTCGCCGAGCTTGGGCTCGTTTTCAGAATAATTATCGAATGCAACCAACGGGAGATAATCTACACCAATAAACATACATAGCAAACATATATTGTATCCAGCTACATAAAGTAACGTGTATAATCTCATAATATCACTAGAATATCGATATATGAAGGAGTTGTACAATTTACCATAACAACTGAAATCAGTCAGCGAATTTCTGTCGGCCTTGATAGCTCAGTTGGTAAACGCGTTGGTTCCTTGGCGTCTGTTTTACAATCGGGCGAAGCGGTTCAATCCTGACAGCATGCAAACTATTGATTTTCTTTACACTTGTTGTTGATGTTTTCACGGAGTAATATAAGCCAAATCATTTAGTATACTATAATGCACTGTTTGTAAATAATTTTTATTTTGTAGTAATTATTTATTCCCCACAAAAATGAAAATATGGTTATTATATAACAATGTTTCTAAATTTTATTTATCTAAACAAATATAATGTAATGGATATCTAATTTATTAATTGTAAATATATTGTACGGTAATATATTGTAATTGTATATGTGAAAACAGATTGTGATCTGTCTGGATAAATACAATTTAGAAACATCGTTGTATATAATGACCATATTTTCATTTTTGTGGCGAATAAATAATTACTATAAAAATACTAAAAAATATTTACAAACAGTGCATCATAGTATACTAAATGAATTGGTTTATATTACTTCGTGAAAACATCAACAAAAAAAGTGTAAAGAAAATCAATAGTTTGCATGCTGTCAGGATTGAACCGGCGTCACCCGATTGTAAAACAGACGCCAAGGAACCAACGCGTTTACCAACTGAGCTATAAAGGCCGACAGAAATTCGCTCACTGATTTCAGTTGTTATGATAAATTTTACAACTCCTCCTTCATACATCGATATTCTAGTGATATTATGAGATTTTATATGTTACTTCCTGTAGCTGGATACGATATATGTTTGCTTTGTATGTATATTGGTGTACATTATCTCCCGTTGGTTGCATTCGATATAATTATTCTGAAAACGAGCCCAGGGCCAAGCTCGGCGAAACCTAGTCGACTTGTAGGCTCATTCGCATTCATTGTTTTGAATAAAATTTAATTCATGTGGAACCGTAAGATAACTGCTTGTTCCTCTATGATGACTAGTGTTTGTATTACATCGGATTATTGCATAACAACTCATTCTGATGCTCGTTTCGACCCCAACATTATCCATGTAAACATGCTCTGAATGCATAGAAAGGGTCGGCCTGCTGCGAGTGTGAGTCATGTGTGACGTTAAGATACCACGTGATCGCCTAGCTCATTAAATTTTTATTTTACGCGGGAATCGCTACACAGACGGGTTTAAAATCGAATTTATGCTACAAACGTATTTTTCTGTATTTTTTTAATGTTCTCGAATGTTACATGCAATATTAAACTTTCTGTACACATGGAAAACGGATTTTAGCTAATGCCTTGTTTTTATTTCCTTTAATTTCACTTAGTCTATAAGAAAATAAGAAGGCACAGATCACAACTGAAGCCTATTTGTAATTTCCTATTTCAGCCTATCCTTAATGTAATCTTATACATCTCATTGTTATCATTATGATAATTTGTATAAATGTATTGTTAAACCTGCTACATTAATGTATTATATAGCTGTGTTACGCTCACAAATAACTATAATCGAGCTAATGTATGTATGTTGTGTAGGTGTATGTACACTGTATGGTATGTTACTCCTAGAGCCTTCCCATCTCAGGCCAAACATTCAGTGGTTCTACAACAACAAGGAAGGATCCGCACTGTTTTGATTTGTTCTCGAAATTCCTCGTGAATTAAAGGTTCTTACCGAATGTTTGGTGATTGATCATTACAATATTGTATGTTTTATACGATTCTTCCAACTTATGTAAACTGTTCTGAACCAACCAGTGGAAGGTTTAAGTAGCTTGGTGGGTCATGTAGTCCTTCTGCTGGATGGGTATTTTTGCTTGTAATGACTGGTTCATTGTGTGCATAGAATGCCATGCCCCACCCACACGGCCTGTTGCTACAGAAGATGAGGACAAGGAACATGTGGACCGACCCACCAAAAAAGTATGCTCTCCCCCACGATACCCGCTTCATTTATTCTCCAAAATATCACCTTTCAGATTGTTACGTCAAATATTTTATTGACATGCAAAAAACATTTTGTGTTTGCTTTCGTTGTGTATGTTCGATCAATGACACCCTGTGACCCCTGTTGTGCAAGAGCATTTATGATTTAAAAAACGTGTCAAGAAACCTTTCTCAATTGTTGTCATCGTCTGCTTTAAATGCTGTTGAACAGTCCAAACACTGAGTCTATCTTGAACTGCAGCATGTCGTTGGCTGCATTGCTTAGCTATTTGTCAGTTTGATTCTTCAGCATCAGTTTATAAGTTACCTTGGTTGGAGTGTATTTGCTAGAGAAAGTTATACATGTATTCTAATTTTAATGTCTATGTTTTTGCAAACACTGGTGACATTGCTACGGATCCATTCTATTACATTAACGTCTATCACATGAATGACCTTTAATTGTTTTGACCTTCCAACAATGTTTGATTTTAACAGATGACAATATTTTATATACTCCTAACAGAGCTGCCATTACATGTTTTAATATTTTCAGATATTTTGCTCTAATGGCAAATATAATTTTGTTAGTTGACTTGTATATATGTCCCAAAACATACTACTTTAATCAGTGTTTTAACTGCCAGAAAAACTTAGATTTGGCATTAATCCCATTTTAGTTGTGAATGTTCATATGCTATGATGATCATGTATTTTTTATTTTATTTTGTATACGTAAAACACCTTGAATAGTTTCAACTAGATTAGGTGCGATATAAAATTATAAATATATGATTATTTCTTTGTTTATTTGCAGGTTTCCAAGATGGCTTATGTTAATTGCCTGGTTCTTCTGCCTCGTCACGATCATCGTGGCCACAGCCATTGTAATCATCTTTGGCTTGTGGTTTAGTGATGAGACAAGCACATACTGGATGAAGGCTGTAATGACGACAGTCATTCTTGACCTCCTGCTCCTGCAACCCATTGTGGTCATCATACAGGCCGTGGTCATGAGCTACAAAGGTCCAGCGACACCCGTCGGACATCCCAGTCAGTTTGTACTGTTTGGTGAGCAGCATACACATTTTTATTTACCCGTTCATAGAATTTAGAAAATACATGCAATATGTAACATGTTTTGAGTATATCTGTAAGATGCGTACTTTTCATTTTTAAATTTTGCTCTGTACTTTTATGTAGCATTGTTTTAATTAATTGGATAAATTTGGTCGCAATTTTGTAAAGTAATCTTACATCTTAAATTGTATTATTGTACCTAATTTGACACTATTGACTAATGCACCTGTTTAAATAGTTTTGTTTTTGTATATATTCTTATAAGTTCTATATTTATATTTTTCAAAATACTATTGCTGAGCTGTGGTTAATTATAGATATATGCAGATTTTAGTGTTGAAACATGAATCCTCGAGTCTAATTCAATACTCAAAGAAAAAGTTACTATTAAAGAAAAAGACACAAGTGACATTAGAAATATATATATTATATTCATAGACGATACATATGCAAACCAGTTACGCATATAGTGTTAAGTACGACAGACCGCTCCCTTACATGAGATAGGATATTCTTCTTCTTTTATGTGCCATGTCTTTCACAGACGTTGGCGATCATGGCCCTCCAAACTGCACGGTTGTTTGTAGCAGTTCTGTTGTGCTCCTTCCACATCTATTATTTTTATTCTCTGGCAACCTCTGGATCTTTTTCCTTCTATCTTTCCTGTTGTTACTACATGTTCTAACTTTTTCTTTCTCATGACATGGCCTATAAATCATGATTGTTGTGTTCTAACTTTGTTGATGATCTTTCTTTTTGATTTAGCTGTCCTAAGGATGACTTCATTGCTTTGTTTTGCAGTCCATGGCACTCGCAGCATTCTTTTTAAGAACCACATTTCAGTGGCTTCTATGGTTTTTTGTGAACTTTTGGTTATTGTCCAGGATTCACATCCATATAGCAGTATGGGCTCTATGTAGCATTGCAGTATACGTTTTCTCACTTCAATTTATATATTTTTGTTTGTTAAAATGTTTTTCAAGTTGTGAAAAGCTGTTTTGGCTTGTGCAATTCGGCTCTTGATCTCATTGTTGCATCGAACGTCTGATGTTATTAGTGATCCCAAATAGTTAAACTTTCGGACTTGCTTCAAAACAGTGCCATATGCTACCATGTTGCATGTTGGAGTGTAATTTTTCTTTGAGATGACCATGATTTCTGTTTTCTTTTTGTTCAGACAGACCTTTTTCCTCACTTTCCCTTATTACTGTATCTAGCATCTGTTGTAGATCTATTTCGTTCTCAGCAATCAGTACCGTGTCATCTGCATATCGTAAATTATTCATGTTGTATCCCCCTACTTGAATACCTGGCATATCATCTAATGTGCGTAAGATGATCTCACTGTATAGCGAAAAGAGATCGGGTGATAGGACACACCCTTGTCTTACACCACGTTTTATTTCTTGAAATTTACTTACGTCATTTTCTATTCATATTGCTGCTGTTTGTTCCCAGTACAGATTTCTCACAACTCTCAGATCTTTCCCATCAATGTTCAAACTCTCCAGCATTGATATTATTTCTTCATGACGAACTCTGTCAAATGCCTTTGTGTAATCAATAAAACATACATACAGATCTTTCTGCACTTCCAGTGCTCTCTCAATCAGTGTTCGTAGGATGTATATTGCATTACTTGTACATTTATCTTCTACAAATCCATATTGTTCTTCAGCAATTTCCGGCTTTATTTTGTTTCTCATTCTGGTCATAATAATTTTAAGCAACATCTTGGTGTAGTGACTCATGAGACTAATTCTACGGTGTAGTTCACATTCAATTGTGCCTGGTTTCTTTGGTATTGCTACAAAAATTTATCTTGATAAATCAGTTGGGATTCTTCCGCAGTCATATATTTTGTTCAAGAAGTCTGTTACTATATCAATACTAAATTCATCTAAACACTCAATCATTTCAGTGGTAATATTACTTGGTCCAGCAGCTTCCCCTTTTTCATTGATCTTATGGCTTTTCGAACCTCGTCCTTCAATATAGGAGGACCATCAAAGTTCTTCTTAATTGATGGTTTTTCACCCCTTTCATCATCGTACAGTTCACCAATATACTCTGACCATCTCTCGAGTATTTTGTCTTTGTCCATTATTATGTTTCCTTCTTTAGATATAAACAACCTCTGAAAACAACGCTCTCAAAATCACCCAAATAATTTTTGTGTGAAAATAATTACACATTATATTTATGGTTATACTATGTATGCTAACAGTTAGAATATTAAATTTCTTCATCGATCACTCTAGACGTGAACGCCTGTCGCCTTCACAAATGATGCTGTCCTCCTCAGTGCCTCGAGATCACCAAATATATCTTCTCATTCACAAGTATTATTCACACAACCAAAACCTTAAGCAGACCAGCTGTGGTCCACTTAAAGCAGTGATGAAGCATCAATGGGCTGTACATGGCACCATATCCATAACTAGGCTGCAGCATTTAGGAATATATGAGTGCATGTCTGCGTGCATGTGTGAGCGAGCATGTGAGCATGTGTATGTGTATAATGATATGCTTGATTTTGCAGGTTAGTTCAATGTTGTTCTTAATTCTAATTTCTTCTTCTTTCCAGCAAAACCAGAACCTACAGTTACTTTTGTGGCTGGTGATTGACAATGTTTGACATCAACACTCGAACATGGATCTTCTCAAGTTTAGTTGCCCATTTAAATGTATTTATATTAGTTTCATTCCTACAGGTTTGTTTATGCCGTTTTCAATTTACATTCTGTCTGTTTTAGAAATGGTTTGAGGCACACATTGTGTTTATAGAATTTGTCCACATTTCCAAACAAAGAATAACACAGCCGAAGCCTAATTGTTGTAATCTGCCAAATAGAAATGTAGACCATAACCTGAACTATTCTTAGTGATTACGAACCTAAATGCACATGTATTAAAATACTGCCATTTGGAGCTGCACAGAATGGTTTAATACATTTCACAGGAACATGAAATATGCATGTCTGTTTACATTGTTTTACAGAGAAGTGTTATTCTCTTCTGTATTTGTTCATATGAAAGAAGTTGGTTTGAGACTCAACCAAGTATGAAATGAAAATAGTGGGTATAGCATCAAATACATATGCTGTATTTACATTTATTTATACAATCAACACAAGATTTTACATCTGAACTTAAAGTGTACACATCTGTGCACAAAACTAGAAATGTTACCCTAATTTTATTCAGCAATGTTAGGTACATATATCTACATGCAGGATATGGGTTGTTATCATTGACTATTGTATATATTACACAATCTTCAATAAACAATTTGTTTTTACAAATGCATTATAATTGTTAGCAAATATGTACAAAGTTCACCAACGATTTAGGCAAACGTGTTCTGTTAAACTGTCAAAAGATTCATTGCAATTTCAAGGCCCAACGCTATTGCTGGCAAAATGCATGGTGTGCGAATAGTTCTAGTGGTACTTTCTACCAGGTAGATGTTGGTTTAGGGTCATACTTTTGTTAAAACCATCAAACCAATTTATTTTTATTGTTAAATCTTGTAACTTGCAAAACTATGAATGGCACTCGCCAGCATTGAGGCATAGCGGTAAATATAGTACATGACGTGTGGTGCTTTTGCACGTGCGTGAACAAAAACTGAAATTCGCATTGGCATTGTTTACTTGTTGGATCGTTGGCGATAAACGCTATTGTATTGATGTACCGGTATTCTAGGTCGACAGTATAACACTGATTGTCCAGCATGGTTAACAAGCATTGCAGTTATGGGACTAGCAACAATGATTCAAGATACATTCATTGACAGCACTGACGGGGTGTTTATTTCTCCCCTTTTCCTAAACTTAGGGAAGGCTTCACCAACTTACAACCAATGCCGGGCTCCTGAAGCCTAGGGACAATTTATCGACCTTACTGCAGCTGGGGATGTCGGTGAAAATTTCGGACTGCATATCCATTGTTTTATAGTTGCACGTCCTAAATTCGTGCACCGTCCAATTCGGTATCCCCTGGCCCTTGGACGTTGTCTCGTTTGACTGGTTCGGTGAAAGTGTATGTTAAACTGGCAGCTACAGTCTTAATAAACCTGTGGTTGGTGTGCCATCATTCAGTGCAAGTTTCAGGTTTGAGAAAAAGTTACAATACAGTGTTGCAACGGAATTTCGCAGCGGAACGGTAGCACACGAATAAAATCGCCCGAGACCAGTGAGGCTGCAGCGTCAATGGGCGCTTATTACAAGTTGTTAAAGTTGCAAATAAATGTGTACTATTCCCGAAATGTTCCGTTTGTTGACATCCTTACCACAGCGTGGCCTACTCTATTAATTAACCTGTTAAACTACCCAGGTACGTCTATATGTGTTGTATTGAAGTAATGGCCTATTTGGTTTTAATTTAGTATGGTGTATTGCTATCGAATAAATATTATCACAGGTGTTGTAAAAAGTTGACAACACTAATTATTGTGAACTTACAATAAAGTAACTGGTTGGTATTGACAGCCTTATTATGTATACTTAATTCACAATTGCACATAATACCAGAACTATTACACCTTTCAACTGAATACAAATGTTTATTTGTGTTAATGTTAATTATTTCACAATTAAGACAACTTTTTAACAATTTGTTTGTACTCAATCGATGACATAACTAAATAATTAGTAATTTAGAATATTGATTCTTCACTCAAAGGTTTCCTCAGATTTGTGTAAAAACAACATATATTAATGTAATTTAAGAGAGTAAGCCTACACATGCACACATACAATAATAATAAACTGCTAATTGTATAATGCCGTGTATCTGGATCAAAAAAATGTGTCCATATTAATATGCATCATTGATAAAATAATCACTATCATAACAATTTAAGAAAGAATAAAAATATATGTAATATAAAATATACCTCTATAAAGAAATAACTTACGTTATGTGAAATAAAATATCAGACAAATAAGTATATATAGCTGTATTGACTAAAATGCGTATTTAACTAGTATGTAATTTTTTTGTTTATGCAGCGCCATATCATTTAATGTTCATAGTGCTGTACATAAATCTAATAGATAACAAACACAATTAGTCACTGCTTTAAAATAAATAATACAAATATATAACTAAAATACAAAAACATCACGTTAATGAGTGACAGTATGTATTATAAGTATCGGGCATAATTATCGAAAATACAAGTTGCTGGTCATATCGTAGTTGCAAGCATAACTAAACTAGACAACCATTTTTCTGCCATTTTCAAACAAACTTCGCTCGAAGGAAGGCCACGATATTGCAGCTACTGTAGTCACGATGTATTCGAGTATCTTTCTACATTTGCAGGATACAGTTTCGCCACAGGGATGTCCGTTTTTAATAGCTTATTTTTGGGAAAAGGCGTGGTCCTGCTATTTTTACAATTGTACGGCGCATTTGTTTGCCCGTGCATTCGGCGCACGTGCTAAAAATTGAATGATGTCATGCAGATGTGATGCATTACTGCCTCAATGCTGATGAGTGCTATAGTGGCTTATGATGTAATTTGAACCATTTTGTTTTTTGACAAATTTTTATTGGATCTGATCAAAAATAATGTAATAGTTTGTCTGAAGGTCACCAAAACTAAACAACAAATCATCACAAATGAGCTAGCATGTTGTCGTCATTACAAGATACTGTATTCGTTCTATTAAGCGAACATGCCCTAATTAGCGTACACCCCTATTTAGTAGCATCTGATATCGTGTTGGTGACCTCAAATACCAACCTTGATTGATGAATCCATCATAATTTTATTTCTACCAATGTCACACTAGATTCAAAGCTCGGTGATAACAAAATATTAAAAGGTCCACCGAAATGATTAGACTACAGTGTTCTGGTATCTTGTTCCTCATATGTGAGATGCATAAATTGCTTGCCAGTCATGTCTGCTGAGATGGTTGTATCCATGAAGCCCAGGAACCAAAGAAAATGGGTGCACACTCCTGTACACTTATTGGAACGCAAAATTTGACATATTTCCGAGTCTCAAATATGCGTTGAGCGTACTGTACTCTTAATAGAACGAATACAGTAGGTTCAATTTTCCATGAAACAATTCTGCCACGAGACAAAGGAAAAATTTTGTTGAGAAAACTGTAGGTACATAAAGAAATACAATCTGACAACTTTGTACAAACAGTATTCTTTTAATGAGCATGCTTCATAAAACAGAATTTACAAACAATGTCATGTCTACACCTGCTATAAACACAGATGTGTGGCCTTCAATATAGCTACATAGGTAACTGAAAATAAACCACAAGCTATCATAGATGAATCAAAACAAATAACTTATACTTGACAAGACATGATATTTCTCAGAAAAGCAGAGTACATCAGCAGTGAAAAGTGTCATCAAAACAACTATGAAGACAAGCTATAGACAGCCAGCCACGGCTGCATGAAAATAGCAAACAACCTAGTACTTGTCAACATTATCCAAGTGGAGAATTGCAGGGCTATGAAATAACTGTACATATACCGGTGTATTATATATGAAGGGTTTGGGGTAAAACAAAATAAATCTGTTTTTGATAAAACTTGCTTCTGTGCCTTGTCCTCTAAGTGGAAATGAAAACTTTTATACAAATCTTTACTGCAGATTTCAATTATAAAATTTTGACCTTTCATGAATATCACCCAGATTGACAGTTATTGTGTTATGCTCTGAAACCCTTCATATAATATACATATATAGACAAACATGCAAGAGTGCATATAAAAAGTTAGTATTCTAAATTCCATCGAGATTTTGCCTAATAAATACACAGCATTTTTACGATACAAACTGGGCCTCTATAGCAGTTTCATTTTCCTGTCTCAGTCCTAAGAATTTCCCCCACCATGCCTTACCTGATACTACTGTTTTTCAAATATGATACGTCATGTTTCAAACGATGTCCCAGGCAAGTGAAAGAAATTTAGTTTAGACCAGCCCCAACATAGCAGCAGTTTGATTAGAAATAAGATAGTATTTTATAAAACCAATGCACTATCATTTAATGGTGAATTCCAAGAGACTTATAATTATCATTTTATAATAATTATTGCAACCATAAGACTTCTGCTTTATAAAATTTAACATTATATAAAACATTATACATATAATTATTTAGATACATTACATTTATTTTAATTGTACAAACTTAGCATTCTCTTTGAATGTATAATCTAATGGAGGTTTCAAAAGTGAAATTAAGCCCTATGACAATTGTTATTGAGCTTACCACTTTACCATTTGTGGAGAATATGTCAACACTTAATCTGCTTTGCCACAACTTTTTAATGTTATTTGAGTGTTTACAGTGTGGTCATTTAGTATGCTCTTCTTGGTTTGCAACAAAAATGTTTCACAACACATTGAGATCTATGCATCCCAAAGTTATACAAATTGACTATCTACTTTTAAAAATATATAAGATATTCCTGTTATTTTACAAACTACTTTTCACACAGTTAAATTGTTAAGAAGCTATAAAACTGTATTAATATATATGTTAATGTATCAATCTACATGTGATATAAGTATGCTATTTACATGTATTACAGTCTTAAAATGTAGAAATTAATTACAATACAATACTAATTGCAATAACTAAATGTTTCACAGACCCCCCAACATCATGTTTATCCCATTTATCACATACAACAAAATAGTACAATTAGACTTTGAATACTTTAAGTGATGTAATAGTATGATATATAATAATGACAACATACTGTGAACATTGCACGTGTCTTTCAACTATTGGCATGCAACAATCACCGGATAAGCAACAACCAGACTTGCAACAACCACAAAACATGTAACAACCACCAGACACAACAAACACGCAACAACCACCAGACACAACAAACACCAAACATGCAACAAACATGAAACACCCATCAATCACCAGACACAAAACAATAACCTGACACAAGTTACACAACAAACATCAAACATGCAACAACCACCAGACACAACAAACACCAAGCATGCTACAATAACCAGACATGCAACAACTGCCAGGCACACAACAATCACCAAACACGCAACAACCACCAGACACGCAACAACCACCAGACACACAACAACATGAGCCATAACACGTCTCTGAGTCCAACTAATTCATGTCATGTGAGATATACGTTCAGAGATAACATCCACCGTTGGACAATTTATTGACTCCAGTGGCAGTCATGCTACGTTAAGACTATGTCATCTAACAAATTAACACAGACATGATATACTCCTGTACATATAAATCTTAAATGGCACACATTGAAAGACAGTCACTGAATACTGGCACGCATAATATAGTCGGCGATTAGCCATAGCACTAGAACTGATTTTGTGAGTCTGACAATGAAGGCATATCAACACCAGAACCGACTTTGTGACTTGGGCAACGAAGGCACATTGGCACTAGAATTGACTTTGTGACTTGGGCAATCAAGGCACATCGGCACTAGAATTGACTTTGTGACTTGGGCAATCTCGGCACATCGGCACTAGAACTGACTTTGTGACTCTAGCAATCTGGGCTCATCTGCACACAAAAATATTAGTACCAGTATTTGCAAAAATAGCACCATCATCTAACGATTGGGGCCATTGGGTTGAACACCCTTGGCATATCCTAGTTGCATACGAATTCATATAACTACTCAAGAGTTAACAAGAGAAGCAATAACAAGGTTTCCATCAAGATCATACAGCTGGTATGTCGTCCAGAATCCAACAGAAACAAACTGGATGCCCACAACATTGGCAACCTGTGAAGTGACTCAATGTTCTACACATTACAGCAATACAAATTTTAGATGGTAGAACAGAGTTGGCTAATAGATAAGTGTATCATCCACCAGAACCAAATGTTGCTGGGACTCTCAGTTGCCAGTAATTGGTGTGTTGAATCTGAGGTCGGCATAGACGACTCTTTGTTTAGGTTGTGGAGGAGTGATGTCTTTCTGTCCCGGGCAGGCATGCTTCAATTCAGCGTACACTATCTCTTCCTTTGGAGCCTGTTCACACGAAGACATTTATGAATTGTAATGATATTTATAACTGTAATATCTATACCGTATTAGTTCTTTTAGGGTACATGCCCTAATTAGCATACACCCTCGTTTTCAGCACCGTCTGACGTCGATCTATGACGAAAACTGATCACTGGATCCATCATGTATTGTAATTCCCTGTCAACCATTGACAATATGATTATGGGATAGAAAGCTCCACCTGTATCCGCAGCCTTTGCAAAGTTCCAGTATCCCTTTGACCACAAAATCACCATCACATGGATGTATAAATCACTTCCTGTTAGCTTGACTTACATTGACTTGTGTCATCCCGACTGAACTAAACATGCATGTATTGTAGGAAGAGGATGGCATGTCCTGCTCTATGACTTTGTCAGTGTCTTTGCACCACTGTCATGCAGATCATTTGTCTTCTGCTGTCCACTGCTAACATATCTCTCCAATGTGAAGTAGTATTAAATACGTGGTAACCATAAATAATTAACAAAAATATGTGTTTTCTAAATCAGAGTGACACGCATATCAAAGGCGTCATGTTTGTTTTAAAAATGGATATGAATGATCTAGTCGCACTACATAGTGGAGTACAGTAGACAGTAAAAAATACACATAATTGCTACCATGTGGTGCCACCATTTTGTTATTTTCATACAGGTTTGAAAAAAAAAAATTGTAACCTTAAGAATATTATAAAAGCCTACTGTACGCAAAAAAGAATGAATACAGTAATCATAATGACACTTATAATGTATACACATAGTAGTTATATAAAAATATCCTCTGTGGGATGTTACTTACCCTGGCATATATACCAGAAAAGACCGATGGCTCTAAGTGTCTCTTCAAAAGAGGCGGCTAAAACTGCAGGTGACTGAAACTGCCCAAGTTTCTAAGCAGACGTAGGTGGACTTGAAATCGAATCTGATGCTCTACCATAAAGCTCCAATGCCATAACATATCCATTTGATCAAAAATAATGACTCAGTTTGACTCACCTTGTCTTCATCCTGAGTTGTTCCATAGACGTTCTTGTTGTCGTCACACTCCTCTAGGGGGGCAGGGGGGCTTGGTGGGGGGGTCGGCAGCTCCTCAAAGTACTTCTTGTATACATCAGCTATTGGAGACAGATGGAAAACAATGTGAACACACTACTTTTTGAATTACCATTATTAATCTGCAGGGGTGTATACAGTGGGGTTGTTGGCCCATACTCCTCTCACCAAAAAACAAGGTGGGACTTCAGATTTTGAGATATCAAAATGGCTTCCAAATCGACTACCCACAACACTGCCTGCTTCTGTCATTAATAATAGCATACAATTAAATGTGCATTAATTTTTCTCTGGATATCCATCAACACAGAAACAATGACAACTAAGCTTACAAAACAGAAAATCATTGAAAATGAACTTACAATGCTCATACGAGTAAATACGTGGAGGCTTCTTCGGAGGTGACGGTGTTGCATCTGAAACAAGCATCCAACTTCATCACAATCAATCCATTCAGAAACAACGGTTCTCTTACATTTTGGGAGGTTTCTTTGGACTAGAATTGTACCACATAAGCAACTGCTTACACTGATTGTTGGGCTTAATTCCAAGTAGGTTTCATGGACACTGTATTCCTCACAGTATTTTCATTATTCTTTTTGTAGAGTAAAAGTTAATGTCATGATCGTATTAAAGATCAAGCACAGATACTACTGTTTTTCAAATATTATATATGTTTTAAACATTGATATATACGATGTCCCAGGCAAGTGAAGCTTGTTTAGACCAGCCCCAACATAGCAGCAGTTTGATTAGCAGTAAGGTAGTATTTTATCAAACCAATGCGCTATCATTTAATGGTGAATTCCAAGACTTATAATTATCACTTGATAATAATTATTGCAACCATGAGACTACTGCCTTAGAAAATTAAATTTAACACTATATAAAACATTATACATGTAATTATTTAGATACAATACATTTATTTGAATTGTACAAACTTAGCATTCTCTTTGAATGTATAATCTAATGGAGGTTTCAAAAGTGAAATTAAACCCTATGACAATTGTTATTGAACTTACCACTTTACCATTTGTGGAGAATATGTTAACATGTAATCTGTTTTGCCACAGTAGTACAATTAGACCTTGAATACTTTAAGTGCTATAATAGTAGATGATATATAATAATGACAACATACTGTGAATATTGCACATGTCTGCCAGTATACCTAACAGTAAATAATGTTAGTTTGCATGAACGTTTATAGTTGCTTAATTATTTTATTCCTTTAACTGATATTACATAGAAGAGTTTCTATTTGCATCAAGACCAATTATCACAAAGTGTCATGTTGATGTAATCCAAGGTCCTTCTTAGCTGAAACAAATGACTACACCACAAAACTAGAGCTACACACCACCAGTCCAGTAGAAATCAGCACATTTTTTACCAAACCCGGACATTTTGGTTAAAAAGCCAATTTTTGTTTTAAGATGACCAGTAGTGTTTCCTGAACTTCCAGAAAAAAACCAATCAAAATCAATCCTGTGGAACCTCGACTTTTTCATGAACAATATATGTACCCTGTCAGTCGCTTTTTGTAACATTTTCTTTTTATTGGCTGTCCATACATGGATGCAAATGCATTTTGTCGCACTGACCAGCAAGTTAATGGTTAGGATACTTGTGTTGATTTGTATTTTATGTACCCATTAACTTTTATGAATCCATACATTAGCGATATCATAAATATATTAATTGGACCAAAATTTGTAGTACTGAAAACAAACCGTTTTCGTAAACCCTCTCAAGACATTTTACATAATGGATCTATATTCTAAATAAATAACAGCTGTTGTATTAATTACTTGCTTGCAGATTGTTAGAAAAGCTATAATAAATTTCTGTAATGATTGTTATGGATTGTTATGCATTTATGCTTGTGCAATTTGAAAATGTGTCGTATGGAAAGCCAAACATGACAGATTGTTGCATCAGAACGTATGCCAACTCGTACGATTATCAAATTCACTGTTTGATATGTGCTACGGAACTCAATGCCGAAGATGTCTATCGTCATCCCAAACGAGGTCGTCTGATATGCAATATCGAAGAAATCCATCAGAAGATCACAGATCAGAAGTACGGAAACATCGTTCTCAGGAAGTCAGATCACGTAAAAACCTTCGCAGTTATGAGGAAAACTGTCAAACCGAAAGATGGAAAAGAATTGCACATGTCGTCGATGGAGCTGTACCAGAGACTTATTGGCCAGGGCATATACTTCTGGACCACCAGATCGCACTATCTTCTCACATGAGCTAGCAGCCATAGCCCCAGCTTTATTCTACGACAATGGAACAATGCAAAGGCCAGTGAAGTCTAAACTAGTTCCATACATCGCCACCCCCGATCCCCATGTGTCTGCAATGATGAAATTGACGTCAAAGCCACAGATGTGAATGGATGTGCCATTCTGCATCAGATACCCTGGACAAAGACAGGTACCTTTCATGAAGTGTGTTCACCTTATGTGATATATGTTCTACACTTGGCAGCACACAACAGGGCCTGGTTCGTAGTGTTCAACAGCTATGAAGTGCTCATGACCAAGGAACCCGAACAGAAGCGACGTAAATTGGACAAGACCCTTTCCGCTGATGTGTTGGTTGGACGTAACACTCCAGTGCCTTCAGACAAAAGTAGCTTTCTTTCAGACAAGGACAACAAACAGCAACTCATTAATCTCCTCTCTACTTACCTGTTAAAAGAAGGTATCGAGGTGCATCACGCTGGCGAGGAAGGAGATGTGGATACTACAATTGCGAAGTGTACCCTAGAAGTTGCAGAATCCCACGCGAACGTTTGAGACGGTTGTGATGATACAGATCTGCTTGTAATCCTGCTTTACCATGTGCCTGAGAAGTCCACCATTTATATGCAAACCAAGCAAAGACTAATCACTATCAGCGCTGGTTAACATGCTCTCGGAAAGGAGATGTGTAAGTGCTTGCCATTTGCACATGCTACGTCTGGCTGTGACACAATGTCAGCTATCTACGGTATTGGCAAAGTCAAACAAATGAAAGTTCTACGATCTTCAACAGAGCTGAGAACGTCCGTTGCCATATTCGGCAGTAACATTGCATCGAGCGCCGACATTGCAACAGCTGCATATGGTTTCGCTTTACACCAAAAGCAACTCAAATGTAAGTCTCGATAACCTACGATACATGCACATAATTTCATCAAAGTATGTCGCCATTCACTCAGAGTGCACCTACAGGTTTCTACTTGGGTTAATCTGAAGACGGTATTGGACAGAGAAAAATATGGCTTCCACAGTGACGCATACTCAGTAGTGCCCGTCATCACAAACAAAGAGCCAGCACCCGACCATCTTCTACAAGAGATCCATTGCTCTTGCAAGCGCCAAGATAACTTTTGTGTTTCTTGCAACTGCTCAAAGAAGCGTCTTGCCTGAAGCATCCACTGCAAATGTCAAGGACAACGGCCCAACTCTTGTACAGCTACCTGATAGTAATGACGATGACAATGCTGATGATGATGTTTAACAAATGATGTATTAGAAGATTACAGGTAGGACATTTATGATCTCTCCTAGTTATATTCAAATTTGAATGCGCTACCATTCACTGTTTGGGGTATAAGTGACATTCATGTGATCTTAGTTAAGATGTTAAGAAGCCAATTAACTAATTGGTTAATTGATTAATTAAACTCCATCATTAATCTGTGGCTTAGTAGACCAGTATACGTATCATTACAAACATATTAACCAATAAATGAAACAGTTAAAAATATGATTACTAAATGCAAACAAAAGGTGTTACTTCGAAATTGGACCAAAACACCTCAAAACAAAGATTGGGGTAACGCAAAGTTACATAGGCTCGATTTTGGTTGGGTTTTTTGGAAGTCCAGGAAACCCTACTGGTCACCATAAAACAAAAATTGGCTTTTTAACAAAAATGTCCAGGTCACCGTCAATTTCTACTGGACTATAAATGAAAACACCCTACTTACGAAGAAGTAATGAATTCAAACAAAAATGTCCACTACCTGGATGATTTCGGATGACATCACTAACATTGGGTCGGTACTGCAGTGGCATACTGCAATCAAACATACATGTTCACGAGACAGGGACTCAACCATAGTCACTTATGCTAGCTACATGCATCTTGGGCGCCAAACTTTCAGCAATTAATCTATGACACTCAGAAGTTTAAACAAATTCCCCTTTGGTTGAGGCATGGATGTTAGATGGACATACGTTGACTGGTCATAACGTTACACTTTTTCTGTGACTGTTCCAATCTAACCGATCAGTTGAGGTTGTTTTACTTAAAAAGAGACAGTCTGTTCCTAGTTTTTTATTAATTAATTAATATAATGTCCTTAAGACTACATCAACTATGTTGAAGGTATATTGCCCGCCAAATTATGTTTAGTAAGCCCATAACAACGGTTGCAATTTGAAGGTACGACCACGGGAACATGTTCATATAGTAAACAAAACAAGCTTTATTGGTAATACGGCCAAATCAGGCTGAGTTAACTGCTTTACCCTTTGATGTTCAACTTTCTCATGTTCACTGCAGACTTTTTGTTACACACATGCCTGCTAATTCTGGGTAGATGAACAGACTACGTCCCTTTAACTTGCGTTGCAAAAAACTGCTCATATTTACATCATAACAAAAATCATGTATGAATACTTGAGGAAACCATCTTCTGCATCTGTTTTTGTTACTAGAATTAGTGACATTCTGAGTTGAAAGGAAATATTCAGAAAACTATTCTAACACTATTCTGGATGGATAACACACACAAGAAACAATGTGTAGAGAAAGCGAAGGAGGTAGCGGTATGTCCACGTACCTCTCCATGCTTAGAATTGCAGATTTTGTGCCTCCTGAACTATACGTCCCTGCAACAAACAGCACAAAGTCACCATTATGTACATCATCCTTTGACAGTCTACAAGTTTTGCAAGTCATAATGGACAATCAGTGTGCATGCAAACTTGAAGGTATAAACATAGTACACTCATACAGTTGAATCTAATTGTTAAGGTTATCTAAAATAACCTTAAAGTTGCATTCAGAGATTGTCCATCTTTTAAATATAAATTTCCAAAGAATTAACATGCTCCATACACTATTTATTACTTTCCTTAACTACATAAACTTTTTTCACTACGCAATTTTAAGATAGCTCTAAAGAAAAATAATGATATCCATGCGCTATATTTTTATTATTCTGCTGCCGGACCTGGTGGCCAGTAATTTAGAAAAAAGCATCAAATGTCAGTGTCACATACGATAACAAATATTATCAAATAAGTAAATATTGTTTATATTGTACATGTACATGCTTTCTTGAACAGTTTAAAATGGAAGTTTAACTCGGAATACAACTTTAAAAGCAACATGGCCACAATAACAGCGATTACCTTCACTGAACCAGGCATTCCATAGCAATACGGATAATAGCAACATATCTTGTTGTTGTTAGAGTGGCACATTGCAATTTAACTATTAAAATGCATATATTATAAATTTCTTATGAAGCACAACCATTTCATAAATCGTAACAAAATATTAGTTGTAATGATTTGGTCATGAGTGGATGGCCCATTCCAGAGCTCCTCACCATGCCACTGACAGACAAGAATGGCGAAATATCGCAGCTGCAGCATCACTTACATCCCCCGACGACCAAATCGGTTAAGGAACTAAATAACTAAGTAAGGTCATGTTTCAAAGAAATCATATCACTACTGAAGTCTCAGTTTCTTAACCAGCTACAATTCTTGGCAAGTTCAAAGTAATGCGTGCCAACAGGTGATAATATGGTCAGCGTTCGAAATAGCACTTGTCCGTTTGTCCGGGACAAGTGATTTTTGGCCCGGACAAATAAAATGACTATACATGGTTATCCGGTGGACAAGTTAAAATTTACAGTAAATAGTGACGCGTGCAACATTGCAAACTTTTTATTTGAGGAAATTCAAACATAAATGAAGTTCGCTAGCAATCGCGCACGTTGCAATCTTGTTAGTGTGTCAGCGTCTTGTTGTTCCGCTGCCAGTGTGTTGTACTTCAGCGTTCGAGCAAGTTTAGTGCCTGCGTTAACATGGTCATCCGCTGAGCGCACCGACCTAGCTCTGTCACACGCGTAGGACAGACTCCGCATCAGCCATCGTTGATCAAGGCTGTATTTCATAAAATCGTAAATTGTTCAGTTTGGCCGACGTACAACTTGCTTCCACCCACGGATCATATTTGACAAACTTTGGAAATAGTAGACTTTGCATCGCTACCTGTTATTTGAATAATTATATAGTTTTAACCATTATTACGTCTAACCCACGCGGAATCTGCAGTCTTCCCAGTCATCGAACGTTAGCCGCTCCAGTCCCAAATCGGTAAAATTTTTCAAAACTTGTAACTGGCTCTCCGGTAAATCTATGGTGATGGTTGATAAACGGAATATTAATTAAAGTGTTGTGCCTATGTAACATTTATTCTAACCATAAATTGTGAGTTTTTTTTATGCAAGATGCGCAGCCGGGGTGCCAACCGCTGTTGACATGTCAGCTTCCGCCAACTACGGCGGTCTGCGCATGGCAGCAACGATACAACGTAACTAAATCTATAAATTACATTCCGCCTGGTAGATGTAATTCGGGCACCGTTAAAACTGTTTATACATCACTGAAATGGTAATATAAAATTTAGTAAAAATATGCGTTTGTTTGCTGGTGATCAATTGAATATTATCTTCGTTTGTAAAATACAGATCTTTTTTAATATTGAAGTTCATAGAGATTGAACAAAATAATATAAGATTATAATAAATAATATTATAGTTTATTATGATTTTTGTGACATTTCCTGGCTTTGCATTGGTCGTGTTCCTGGTTGAACGGCATCTTCAATGACAAACTGATGCCAACATTTTATTGCAGTGTTATATGTTTTATATATATATATATATATATATACACTGTATATATCATATTAAACAAAAAAAGTTTTTGCAAAATTATAACAAATAGCAAGAAAACAATTGTCTCATTCCGATCATCGTAATAATTATTTGTTATTAATAAAAGCGTTCATATCAGCATCACTAAAATATTGGTATACATCATGTAACGTGTCTACTTTTAATATTCGTGATGAATATATATATAAATATAGTCATGATAATGGACCGAAAAAAAATAGTTGCAAATATAATTTTGCAATTTCAAAATTTGCAGATTAAATCAAATTGTGTCTTTGATCACAAGTCACTCAGATGTACATGCAATGAAACAGCAAGACATTGTGCTTGTTGTCATAAAATAAGACAGACTTTTTTATGTTTTTTTCCGAAGCTTCGAATCCCCTGAACAAGTTAAAATTTTGGCGGACAAGTAGATTTCAAAACTTACTTGTCCGGCGGACAAGTAAATATTCTGGCTTATTTCTATCGCTGATGTGCAGCCCAAAAGCCACCATTACGAGTGGCAAGAATAATAGTAAATGACATTGGTGGATCCAGAACGAGACGTCACATTCAAAAGATGTGAGTGACCTCTATTGAGCTTTGTCTTAGCTAACATGTCAACATTACTAGGGCGGCACGTCTTTATCAGAGCAACCTTTCTTGTCTACTGTTTTCAATTCAACAGCTTTGCCCTTTCTTGTTGCAAAGAAAAACATTTGAGCCAGCATGTCAGTAGAAAATACAGCGGAATGTCTGACAGCTTCATATTTGTCTTAGTAAGCTCATTGGGCCTGGTTGCTAGGCAAAATGTTACGCAATGGATCCATCAGTTGGTGGAGATGTCGTCAACATAGAAATGAACTTGATAATCTAGAGTCACGCCAAATTAAAGGATAGTTGTGATATATACCGTAATCAGATACTCATCACAGCGGTTGCAGCAATCGAAATACTGTGATGTGCATGCATCCGATACAATTTAGAAATATTTACAACCAAACAAATGTGATAATTGCACTTGCAGACAAACCTACAAGATTATACCACATGGGTAAGTATGTACACATGCACAGACATAAACACGCAGTCATCCGCATGCACACACACACGCACACACAGTGCACACACACACAGTGACACACACATGCTTACAGAGAACTGAACATACCATCAGACTTACGCTTGTGTCTCCAAACTATGAGGACGACAACGACGATGCAGATGACGAGGACAATTGTGAGCACCACACCCACCACCAGGGGGACAATCCCACTGCTTCGCACCAGCGGCCTGTCCCTGCTCAAGATGATGGAAGCATCTACAATGGAAACATCCACCAAAAACAATTAGTTAATCAGGAGAAGCAGAGACAACCAAAACTTATATATCACATGTTTCATGCAATTCTGGCTAAACATGACCTGTAAAGTGCAACACAAAACCATTCATGATAAGGCAGATACGTTTCAGTCAGATCATATCCTTCTACTCAAATTGTTCAGATAATATCGAATACATGCTTTTCTGGTGATGAATGTTGAATCACAGACGTTGGGGATATAGAGGTGAGGGGAGACTGGTGGAGGTGATGGGAGTGGAGACGAGTGGAGGTGATGGGAGTGGAGACTGGTGGAGGTGAGGGGAGTGGAGTCGGGTGGAGGTGATGGGAGTGGAGACGGGTGGAGGTGATGGGAGTGGAGACGGGTGGAGGTGAGGGGAGTGGATACTGGTGGAGGTGAGGGGAGTGGAGATGGATGGAGGAGATGGAAGTTGAGACGGGTGGAGGTGATGGGAGTGGAGACGGGTGGAGGTGATGGGAGTGGAGACGGGTGGAGGTGATAGGAGTGGAGACGGGTGGAGGAGATGGGAGTGGAGACGGGTGGAGGTGATGGGAGTAGAGACGGGTGGAGGTGATGAGAGTGGAGACGGGTGGAGGTGATGGGAGTGGAGACGGGTGGAGGTGATGGGAGTGGAGACGGGTGGAGGTGATGGGAGTGGAGACGGGTGGAGGTGAGGGGAGTGGAGATTGTGAAGGTGATGGGAGTGGAGACAGGTGGAGGTGATGGGAGTGGAGACAGGTGGAGGTGATGGGAGTAGAGACAGGTGGAGGTGATGGGAGTGGAGACGAGTGGAGGTGAGGGGAGTGGAGATTGTGAAGGTGATGGGAGTGGAGACAGGTGGAGGTGATGGGAGTGGAGACAGGTGGAGGTGTTGGGAGTGGAGATGGGTGGAGGTGACGATGGTAAAACAGGATCAGTAATGAAAGAAGGAACACATAAATCAAAGACCGCTATCGATGCCAGCCTCACCCCGGACAACAAACAAAGCAACAATTCATGTACATTAAATAATTTAACTCATTTTGAATATTTAATCAGTTTCCTGATCAATAAATAGTCAGTAAATATTCTTTAGTCTTAATGAAACCAGCTACTGCTAGTGCTACCTGCAATGGAAAATAAACATTACTGAAAGCACTGAGTCATTTACATGACCAAACTTTGACAACTACTACTTCAAACTCACCGAGCACCGTAACATTTGCCCACTCGGATGCGCCACTTTCGCCCAGGTAGTTGCCAGCCATACACTGATAGAGGTGTGATTCGTTGACATACTGTGGGCTGAGCTTTAGTTCAGGCGACGTTGTGTTTTCAAGGAACGTATCGTTCTGCATCCTCCACACAAACCATGTAGGAGTAGGGTTGCCAGGTACACTTGGAGGGGTGCAGAAGAGGGTGTCTGTACTTCCCTCAGCCATCTCTAGCATCAGTGGACTGATCTCCGCTAGACCATATGGCTTGTCTGAAAAGGTATAACAACATGCCTCATGATCTGCTTACATTTTTTTGGTATTAGTTTATATTTATTTTTTTAGTAATACAAACAAATCTCTGATAGATTTATCAAGTCACTAAATCAATTCCATATCAATTACAATTCTAAACAAAATCAATTCATATTCCAATTAACTTTTGATAATCAATTCTAATTTAGGAATTTGAACTAAATTGAGGGTCAATTCCAATTCCGGAATGGAATTGACTTCATGCTTCACTGGTCCGTAATCAATACAAAACACCAACTAGATGCATTTTTGAAAATGTTCCATTAACACTAATATGCTGAACATACTCAATGTTCTGCCTTTACTGTCACTGCTGTCAAACTTTCGGACACCCCAATAACACCCTACAGTCAACAGTTATTAACTGTGAAGCCTGGAGCCAACACATCCTGGCAGTGATGGATGGAAACATATGAGGAGAGACAGATTGGTAATGTACAGCTAAATATAGCAGAGTTCATTCTACAAAGGTCAATGTCACCGATTCATGTGTGTGTGTGTGTGTGTGTGTGTGTGTGTGTGTATGTGTTGTGTGTGTGTGTGTGTGTGTGTGTGTGTGTGTGTGTGTGTGTGTGTGTGTGTGTGTGTGTGACACTGCGTGTGTGTGTGTGTGTGTGCATGTGTGTGCATATGTGTGTACCCTACTGTGTTATGTCCTGTCCTGTCCTGTGTCTATTGTATACATGCAAAACAACTGGTAGTTCTTTATGTATCATTGAAAGTGAACTGCTAAACACTATGAAAGTAGGCACTTCAACGAATTCTGCTAATTGGGTCGTTTCGCGTGCGCCGAATTGCAATCAATGCGCAGCACCGTCTCGTTTTCCAGCGCGCGAGTAGCATTTTGTTTCAACTCTTTTCCAGTCGCTTACCTCATTTAATGCGGATTCTTGCGGAATGTAAGTTGACATTTCATTACGTCTTTTTCTGGTTGAAATTTGACCAAACTTAAGCGAAATGTCACCGATTTGACGGGTGGAGGTGAGGGGAGTGGAGACGGGTGAAGGTGAGTGGAGACGGGTGAAGGTGAGGGGAGTGGAGACGGGTGGAGGTGAGGGGAGTGGAGATGGGTGAAGGTGAGGGGAGTGGAGACGGATGGAGGTGAGGGGAGTGGAGACGGGTGGAGGTGAGTGGAGACGGGTGGAGGTGAGGGAAGTGGAGAGTCAGTAAGACTAAATATTCTTTAGTTTTAATGAAACCAGCTACTGCTAGTGCTACCTGCAATGGAAAATAAACATTACTGAAAGCACTGAGTCATTTACATGACCAAACTTTGACCACTACAACTTCAAACTCACTGAGCACCGTAACAAGCTTAAGTTCAGGCGACATTGTGTTTTCAAGGAACGTTCCGATTCAATTGTAACTTTTGCATGATTGGATTTATTTGGAACGAAAAATATTGCCTCTAGACAGATCTATAGGTATTTATTTACTTTGTGTTAAAATTTTGGTGAAGCACACGAATGCGAAATGTGGTTTTAACGCCATTCAAAACATGCAAGTTTTGTCTGTTTTTGACTGATCTGTGTCGGTCAGACCGACAGCGCGCAACCTGACTGAGCCAGATGACTTATACCATTTCTCTTAATTTAAATTATTACAGAAACAACATACGTTCTGACGTTTAGATATGATATTATTTAATTTTAAGTTTCTATTTTATGAATATGATTAGCATGGTAGTTTTAGGCCAGGGCTGGTTACTGCTTACCCTGCCCTGGCCTAGGTTTGGGCTTGGCATGGTTTATGCCATTATTTATGATTATGCTTTTATTTAGGCTTAGAAAGAAATATTATAAATTTCATTAAGCAGTAATTTTAATTAATTCTTGTTAGTCAACAATTTGTTAGAAGTCGTTTTTTAGGTAAAATATGTAAATAATTCAATGTAATTTTTTTTTTTTTATGTTTCATGACAGTCACTGCCCAAAATTGCTCAAGCATGTTGTAAGTGTAATAAAAACTATAAATGCCTTGATCAGTTGTAGCATCATTCGTTCCATTGTGTGATAACACGCAATGCATTAAACACCACAGTTATACCTCTCAAGACCAAGTATCACAATTATTATGATTTGATGTGTGACATAATGCATTATTATAGAATGTCATACTGTTCTCTTGAGAAGTTGAGTAACAGAGGCAGGGATATGAAAATTATTTCACAAGGTTTGCATGTAGAATCAAAACAGTTATCATTATATGACACACGATGGCCTTTTTATTTCAGGTATGACTCACAATTACTTGCTGTGACACTGATCTTATGCTGACCTGTGTCTGACAGTTAACTGTGAAGGCACCAAGCCATAGTTGTCTGAATATGACACCCATCACCTGCCTCCAGGTGATGGGTGTCATATACGTACACATTAAATCTTGCTGATTATATATATATCTGATATCTTCATTGAACAATGTCCACTCAACATGACATGAACATTACTTATAGACATCGTGTTGAAGAATACAACGTTATTTTACAAGATACTGAAATATGAACCTTGCTGCACAGATCTTGCAGCCTACTGGCATTAAATTATGAGACAATCAACTTCCAATATTACAAAAAGACTATATTATGAATAGAGCAGACTTCTTCACGGCTTGACTCCCATGGGCCATGGGGAGTAACGCAGAAAGCAATCTTGCATTTGGCGCATTTGGATTCAGCGACGGAATAACTGTGAACAATTTATAAACATTACTTCATCAAGTTCATGTTAAAATGCAGACCATTAGATTATGAAGCAGTGACAATTGATTACTGGTCTGTACAGAGCCTGCAGTATTCATCCA
The DNA here is from genome assembly GCA_020002185.1 of Paraescarpia echinospica. Taxonomy (NCBI): domain Eukaryota; kingdom Metazoa; phylum Annelida; class Polychaeta; order Sabellida; family Siboglinidae; genus Paraescarpia; species Paraescarpia echinospica. Next base: position 32,460,640 of record CM034540.1, on the reverse strand, counting down.
ACCTGTCATGACAGTCGCACATAGACACAGTGAACTAGGAGTATGAATACTGTATTTCACTGATCTGTTGAGTTTATATGCTATTTAGCCAATATTTACTTATTAATAAAGTTATTGTTAATGCTATATGAATGGTTACTGTATATTTTTATGATGTTTAATGTGGTTGTAAACATTGCATAAATTATATAACTGTCTTCATAATAATTATGGACATTCCAACCTTTTATCAAAATGTAGCAGTCAATCGTTAGCCAATATTAATTTATTAATTAAGTTACCGTTAATGTGAAATGACTGGTTAATGTATATTTATTACCATAATTAATATGGTTTACTTCTTTCATAAATTATACAAATATCTTCATAATCATGAATATTATGGCCGAGGTTGCGCACTAATTAGCCAATATTGACTAATTTATTAAATGATTTGTTAATGTATATTTATTACTATTATTAATGTGGTTATACACATTGCATAATATGTATAAATATCTTCATAATCATGAACATTATGGTCTTTTAATGAAATGTGTCAGTCTGTCGAGGTCTCGTGCTAATTACTCAAAATTGACTAATTAATTAAATTATTATTAAATTATTTGTTAATACATATTTATTACCATTACTAATGTGGTTATGCACATTGCATAATATGTATAAATATCTTCATAATCATGGGCATTATGGCCTTTAATTGGACATGTCGGTCTGTTGAGTTTGTATGCTACATTACTAAAATTAACTAATTAATTGCATTAATTTGATAATTAGTACTAAAAATAAAAAAAATTGTAAATTTATTGCTCTAGTCAATGTGTTTGAAAACCATGAAAACAGTATTTAAATATATATATATATATATATATATATATATATATATAGGTTATGACATTTTAAGCAAATATTTATTCACAGAAAACACAAAAATGAGTCCATTTTGCCATTGTAAGAGATACACAAAAATTATGCTGTTTTGCCGCCTTACAATCACAATAACTTTTGACCTATTAAAGTTATCTTAATAAAATAAACAGTTATGTAACAACCTTTAATTTAAGCCTATTCCCAATGTTCTAGCGTGATATTAAATTTGTTGTTGACGTGCCTAATTATGGTCAAGACTGCTATGCTAATTGGTTTGACCTTCCTGACCGCTTTTCTTGACATTTATAAGGATTTACATTCCATACAGACTTTTTACTGTCGACATTTCCTAGGAAGAAAACATAGTAATAACACAGTATTACACGACTTACACAAGCAGGAAACTGTGAGTTACTGTGCAACTGTGTTCACGTGTAACGCTGGATTAAGCCGCTGACCTAAATTCCTTTGCGAATTGCCAATGAAGCCCGGCGTGGAGATATAGCCAGGGTGAGGTGTAGTCAACAAATTATGTTTCATGTGCAAAATATTGCCCATTTATACTCAGCGACATGTGTTTAATATATTAAACATGAATCACACAGACTGACGAAAGAAAATGTTCCTGAAAACTGTTTCATGTTATCAGAGTTCTGAATGGTGATCCAGTCTACCAAAACCCTCCCATGCTGAAGAAAACATTCCTGACAACTGGATCATATTGTCAATTTGTTACGGTCAATTATTTAAATGTTTCTTTCACCAAAAAATGAATGCATGGTCAATCTTATCTCGGGTATATATGCAGTTGATCAATCTTTAACTTCTGTATTGGTTGCATTTGCATTGATCATTTTAAATTTTGAATACAGATTTTTCCAATAAAAACTGTATCAAGATGAGAGTAGTTCCCAAGTGAGGGGGACCATTGAGGGGCAGCCACATATTTCATTAGCAGCAAACATTATATTAGATAAAAGTGTTGGTGACTCATAACTTCATTACTTCAGCAAGTAGGCAGTTAGGATACTTCACCAAGTAGACAGTTAGGTTACTTCAGCAAGTAGACAGTTAGGATACTTCAGCAAGTAGGCAGTTAGGATACTTCAGCAAGTAGAAAGTTAAGATACTTCAGCACGTAGGCAGTTAGGTTACTTCAGCAAGTAGGCAGTTAGGATACTTCAGCAAGTAGACAGTTAGGATACTTCAGTAAGTACGCAGTTAGGTTAAGGTTACTTCAGAAAGTAGGCAGACATGTTAGAACGCTTCGAACTTTGTATCAAACATCTGGCATGAATACTTTGTGAAACCACCCATGTGTCTGTGTGTATATAGTACCATCTGGCACATAATATTGAACGAAGGAGTTGATGTATGTCTACCTAACCACACGGCGCACAGACAATTAGTTAGAGCCACTAACTAACTAGTAACTACCAAGTTATTCCTCGGAGAGGATGGGTATTTTGCTAGTACTCACAATGAACTGAAACGCGAGTCCTCTCTGAGCCCAGTACTTCCTGGCGGTCATCATCTAGTGTTACAATGCAGTACAGGAACTTGCCGTGGTCCTGGCGTCTCGCCTCCAATTGATACGATGACTGGATGCTGAATGTTCCATTTTGGTATTCCTTGAGTTTGTCCAGGTGACTGCTATTATGCAACGGCTCCACGTCACCAATACGCCAGAAGATCTTCGGCCGTGGTTTGACTTGTTGCACTGTGCATGTGACATCAATGTGTGTACCTTCTCTGAGCCCTTCATCAAGCCTGGGTGACATAGCTATGTTCTCCGGACGCACTGGCAAAGAAAATGGAACCGGTCAGTACTGATGTACCTACTAGCAACAACACTTATTTCTAGTTGACGTACAAATGTGGTCAAAAGCAGGGGCCTGGCAATGAAACTAGAGGCACAAACCAAGATATAATTGAAGATAAAGAAAAGATGGTACATAGGAATCCCTTTTTGGCAAAACTAGAGAATGATACTTTCTGGCATTTTGAGGAGGATTACACAAGAACGATTTCTCAAAATACTGTTAAAAACTATGCTATTACATTACAAAGCTTCAGAATAAAAAAACAACTGTAAAATTAAAAGCCGCGTATACAGATAGTGCTCACAGAAAATATAATTATGTATAACATCTATTATACAAACACCAATTTCTTGCTACACGATTTAAGAACATTGTAAATATTTAGTATGGAGGCACACCCTACACACACAGTGCCGCAGGCACACCACAATTAAGACCACAATTCTGAAAGAAGAAACGACTTAAGAACAGAAGTCACTTCAAACCAACAGGTTTAGTGTCTGGAGTCCACAGACTCAGCACCCATCCCCAGAGTGAAGAGGGACAGAGTTCTGCTACGCCAGAGAAGAAACCAAGTAACAACCATTTAAACTATACAATACTTACCATAGATGATAAGATTTGATGTCCACCATATGGGCTGTGCTCGGCCCTGGTCAGATGTGCTACAACTATAATGTCCTCCATCACTCAGCGTTGCTGCGAGAATTTCTAAAGTGTTGTAAGTCACATGGGCTCGACCTTCCAACTCTGCGTGCTGAATAAGCTGTCTAAAGCGACCATCGCCGCCCGGTAATGCCACTAACTTTGCAACTGTTAACATGTCTATGCCGTTCCCCTTATACCACGTCACATCCGTCAGTGCTTCCCGTGGAACTTTGTGCGGGCAGCTAATGATGGAACGTTCCGATAAATAGCCTATTACTTGTATTTGTGTAGATGATGCACCTGCAAAATGAGAGAATTAAATTAAAATTCTATATTTTTTGTTGGCCAATTTTAATTAAAAATTCTGCTGCATGCGCATGCATGTGTACACACCATATATGGATCTATGCTGGACACTGTATATTTGATATATTATATATACAGGTGTATATATATATATATATGGTATTTGGTAGAGTTATGTACCGTATGGTTCTATACGGTATACGGTACATACTGTATATTTTATACGGTATACAGTATTGTATGTTTTTTTGTTAAACATTTCGTGATTGCCCATGGAATCGATGGTTTGAAACATAAATAACATCACAAATGAAAAATCCATTTGCATAGAAGACATTCAAACAAAATGAAGAATGAATATAGCATCATTCCATACAGTTCAAAGCCAATTCATTGTTTGGTTGTCAGCTAGATACAATGACATGCGCAATGCATGGCTTGTCTTGGATTTGAGGACATTTAAGCACCGTTAGTTGACAGTATATATACATACTGTATGGAATACCGGTTTTGCTGAATGAAAAAAAAAATGGTTTCAAAACCAAAAACAGGTTTACCGGTAAATGGAACATAACACATCGGTACAAACATATGATTTCAATCATTATGCTCCGAGATGTATTCTGGTTCCCGGATCACTCCCTAGAGGCACGGATCACTCCCTAGAGGCATGGATCACTCCCTAGAGGCACTCTGTGCGTGGATATACAACAGTTGTGCCACACTATGGACATTGCATGACTTATTATGATTTGCCCTTCCAGACATGCACACTGCACACACAAGTGTATTAGATGTGTAAGTGTTGAATGTCTTGTTTTTTTTCATTAAAATTCTATGGTTTCTAAGCTAATATGTTGCTTTGAATGTACCAGTTCAACAAAATAAAAATATGTTTTACAAGCACATAAAAATATGGCTACAATAGTCATTGTTTTGCCCAGGTTTTCAAAAGGGCAGTGTGCCATTTTAGTAAAGGGCACATAGAGCATGGTAGGCAATGGTTAAAAAGGCACTTGTGACATGCGACTAAATTAAGTAGTTAACAAGACATTGTAGCAGTGTACAGCTTGTAGTATCATACTACTTACATATACATATAGTATATAATGTATACACAGTGTATATGTCTATTTATCCATTATAATATTGGCTTAGGCAAGCATTTGTAGAACAAAACACAATATTTAGCTTTACATGACTTTTTTAAGTTGTGTCAATCTGCATAATATTCAATATACATAGAGAATATTATTCAGGTATTGTGTGCCAAATTTCTTTGGGCTAGGTTTAACATAAATTTAGATATATATACTGTTACAGCGTATGTTCAGTTTTGAAAATTAAAAAAGTACAAGCAACATGGTAATTTTGAAAAATGGGCCAAGAGGACTAATACGTCGATATGTGACCCCGGCTGACCAAATGAGTGATTGATGTCGGAAAAATTGTAACATTATTTTCTGACATTCTTGTAAAGGTTGGGTAGGGTGCTTTACACGGTTTCAAAAATTATGACTGCTACAAAAATTGGCGAAGTTATGGAGCATTGAACATGTTAAGGGTCAAAAAGTGAAAATGAAGAAAACGGCTCTTGAAGTTTTATATTATATATGCAAATGGATTGCATGGAAATATAACATGCATGACATTCAAATGTGGCACACGGTATGTAATATGTATGTTATGTTGCACTGATACAAGAGAAGTACAAATGTGCTGCTACAAAAACTTATCAAGTTTTGCCAAATTATGTCTTTTTGTGTAAAACTAAGATAACAGATTATTTGAGAGCAAAATATAGCATCAGACACTGGGACAGTGTGACTGCTGCGTGGCTAAATGGATGCAATGGTGCTTTGAAGTTAGTTCTTCTGCCAACTATCCTTTTCACACAAGCCTTTTGGTTTAGTGGCTGCCACTACTGAGCCTAAACTACCATGCAGGTGTGAAAAACGTCCTGATGTATTTTAACTTGAGCCACTAATTAACTGTCCACCAAGTGGTAGCAAAGCAGTTTTATAATAATAATCCACAAGTTAAGTGGCAGTGACCTTCTTTTTATCATTCATGTGATGTTTATTGTGAGCAGGGCGGACAAATGGTTATCATACGTAGACAGAAAGAAACTGACGTTTTTTATAAAAAGAACATGTTTGCCTATCAATGGCATGTATTTCCTATTGTTGCCATTTCTTCCGGGCAGAAATCAAACAACCCTATAGGTAATTACTAATAAAATGTTTTTTGGTGAATCATAGTTACAGACCAAAAAGGGTTATGATGGAAGTAAAATGTTGACATGTTTACTATTCACTTATTGCACCATGTCTTGCATTTAGATGAATAATTATAATAGAAAATAAAATGTTGTTTTTAAATACATGCATTGATGAGAAACTGGGAAATACAGATTTCTTGTGTATGGCGGAACTATGTCAACTCTTCTAATGGTTGACATTTGGTTGTTTTAGATGTCAACTATATCATGAATCTGTAATTATTAGTCTATATTGATACAATTGATTTACATAGCACCATGTCTACACAAGGCATGGCAAGTGTAAACAGAACAGTAGAATACATTTGATATCAATAAAGTGTAGGATATTTCACTCTATAGTTGTCCAGAATATTAATTTTCTATGTTTGTCACCTACAGGTGACAATACACCTTTAACCAATAGACACCACAGTCACACCATTTTATAATAATTAAATGAACATCAAAATAAACACAACTTGCAATTATAGAAAATCAATAGGCAACTGAGTTTAACAGGGGTCAAATGTGTCTGCTCTACCTGTGACCAATTAAAGATTAGTCAGGGTCTCAATGGAACAATGCAGAGTGGAGTGAGGGCAGAGTGGAGTGAGGGGGGGCTCAGTTTCTGACACAATACACAACATCTACTGTTGGGGGGTGGTCTCAAGGGCCCTTCTCAAAACCACATCACTAGATAATGTAAAACTTTTTGCACTTTGGGGGCCCCTGAAGTGCCCTTAAAATGATTCAATCAAATACAGATTGCTTGTGTATAGTGGCAGTACCCTAAGATACATCTATGCAAAATTAGAAAAAAAAGTTGCTGAACAGTTTTTGAAAAAATAGACAAAATGTGACAAATGACCAGCTTTTTGGGCCCTTGGGACACTAAAAATGATTCAATCAAATACAGATTTCTCGTGCATAGTGGCAGTACCCTAAGATACGTCTATGCAAAATTAGAAAAAAAGATGCTGAACAGTTTCTGAGATACGACAGCTAACGGCAGACGCAGAGTGATGGCAATAGTCCCTTGGACCTTCGGCCCAAAGGACTAAAAATGACATTAAAATTAATATAAATGTGGACAATTGGATGATTATATAGTATATATAGACAATACAACATATTTTATTTTATTAAATTTACATGTCTTAACTTTATTTAAGTTTTAGCAAAACACGATATTCAGCATGACACAACATTTTATGCATAAATTCACATCATATTTAATATTCTCAGAGGCCATTATATAAGCAATAAGAATGCAAGATATTGTTGGGCTAGGCTGAACAGAAATTGAGATATACTGCACTGCAAATAGTAAAAAATATGATGTAAAACATTAAAATAATTATAGACATGCATAGCTAATTAGTAAAATTCCATTTTATTTACATAAAACTACCCACACACAATCAAATTTTTAACAATCAGTCAAATAAACAGAAAAACTAATTATTACTAGTTTGAAGCCACTGTTTAATGGTACCCTTCCGAATAATAATTATTACAAGTAGCTACTGCTAAACGCTTTGTCAAAAGAAGACACTAGCTGCCAGCAACCTTAGCACCCTTGGCTAGTCCATTACACACGCGCGTGACCTAGAAACGGCAAGCCTTGCAACAAGCATAAGTGATGTCATGTGCCAGTGAGTCGTTGCGTATTGAGGGGGAGCAGGTTCTTTTAACACACACAATACGCAATTATTCACTACTATTGTTGAGCTATACTAAACATTGTTACTTATCATTATCTATCGGTAAATTAACAAGTAAAGAGGGTATGAATAAGACATTATTTTTCTAATCGTATATGCCGCCTTCGAAAGTCCGTCGCGAACAGGCTGGTGTACCGACTTCCAAAGTCTGACGCCTCTTCGGATCAAAACGTATTTTAATAAGTTTTGCAAGTATCATGTGATTAAAAATTTAACTACTAATCTATTGGTAGAAGTCTCCTGGCGATCAGACTTTAACTTTTGAAGATGCAAACAAAATAAGGAATGCTTGGTGATATGTATAGTCGACACGCTCTGCAAAAGTCTGTCGCTCTGGTTTATCCACTTCCGATGGCCGGCGTCTCCTCAAATAAACGTATTTAATATTTTTGGCACATACAAAGTAAAAAAATCTTAAGAATTTAATGGCAACTGGGATAGGACTCAAGATAGGGGCGCTTGAACAAACGAAATGACCGCATGGCACGATCAAGTGTCTGCAAGCGCCCCGATCTTGTGATGCATCCATTCCCGATTGCAGGATACGCTCAGTTGGAAACAATCTAACCACCTGTGGCACAATCGGGATGCATTTCGAGATCGGGGCCCTCGCAAATTAATATACACAATCATGTAATCATCCGTAGCCACGAGTAGGGTTACATGCAAAATATAGCAGGGCGTAGTATAAAAAAAGGCAGGGCGTTCTTTTTGCATATTTTGGGTATCAGGGCGTCACTGAAAAAGGGCAGGGCATAACGCCCTGCAAATACAGAACACTAGTTAACACATTTCCAGCTCTAAAGAACATGTACAATTGCATAGACCTCAGTTTTACAGAATGACAAAACTTTCAATTTTATTTATATGTGCAGATAGGTGTATTTGTATGTACTTTGTGCATTCGCCAACTGCCGACAGCTCGTGCTACTTTTGTCTTGTGAGATATTAATAGACGTGCACCCAAGCCTTGCACTCGTGCACTGCGCGTTTATTGGGAACAATACAGTATATCATATAATTATGCTAATATATATGTACAGCAGCAACACAAATACATATATTAGAAATTCATGTATAGCTATTAATCAAACATTTAAAAACTCACTCGCACAAACCATTCGTTGTATAATACCTTCATGCTGCATTTATTAATTTGGATATGACATTTTGATAATTTGTAAAGTAGGCTCAAATGAGTATCTTTCCAAGTCCAAGAAAGCTCTTTGCCTACATTATGACAGTTACCCTATGGCTATGGTACAGGCCAGGGACCTTGCTTATCTGTCCCTGGGCCCTGCTGATCAAAATAAGCTGTCAGGCAACTTCATTCACCCAACACTAGCATTGCCTGTGGCTTTTGGAAGAAACACAAACAAGTTGTAGACCCCTTCTAACTACCATCTACGCCAGGGGGAGTAAAAAATCCAACACAGGCATGAAATGTGTAACCTGTCTTCACTTGGACTTACATACCAACAAAGCAAAGGCGTCTAGCCTCTACTAGCCTCTAGGCAAACAATCTAGCAGCCTAAGTCTAAGTTTGCAAAAACTTCTACTATCAGTATCAGTAGGCTACACTTGACTTAGCTACAAAATATAACTTAAAGTATTTACTCCTTAGTTTTAAAAAACAGTTTAAAACTATTTTGTGGACCCAACCTTGTAAGCTAAGCCTAAGCCGAGATAAAGAAAGGGATGCTCCACCTCAAATGTAAACAGCCTGGGACACGGAACTTGTCTTGACTGAGTCATTACTCCAAGCCTAGGCCAAGCTTTAACTGCTGGCACTGACAGACAGTTAGGCCCGACGGAATTTTGTTTCGGTTAATCACACATTGGCACGAATTCTTTTTCTTGTTCATTCTCTGACAATATATATGCCAATGTCTACCCGTTACGCACGTATAAATTAGAGCAGCTGGTACGCAGCGTAAGAAACTGTCGATGTTTTCGCGTCTTGCGGAATTTTCTGACAACAGCGCCACGGCCAAAGCCCAGAGGCTATCGGGATAGCACAACTACAAGTTGTCAACTTTCCGAGTTTGTTTGGTTCCATAAACCTACCTTCAGCATGAACTGTAAATCCTCTAAACACGACTATAAGGCACAGTGGGATTGTGCCTACAGCGTGGAGCATATCCATGCCAAAAACCATATCACTATCCAAAATGAAGTTGTCAAAATCTAATAAACTTCGCTCTGCCGACACTGATTACATTTTCCCACTTGATGGCCCCATAGTTAGTTGAGTAGTGCTCGCTAGATGGCGCGACGAGTGCGGCTTTATTCAAGGGGACGGGTCAAAGCGAACATTTGTGTCGCCAGTTTGACGTTCACACGTGAGCACGGTATCAGAGCTATTCATTGTTTAATATTACATTTCCGCACCGGCGTATTTAGAGGGAGGCGAAGGACCCCAATGGAGGCAGCTGCCAGCTGTGCGCAGGACACAGCAGTACTAGCCCGTTTCAGCCACTTCGATCGCAACGTGTTAAAAACAGGACCCATAAACTCTTACGAAACTGACACTGTCTAAAAATCGCCAACAACACTAGGCCTAACATTTAATAGCGGTCCTCTGTTCAATCAACAAACTCGACTTGGATCTCAAAAAAATGCATGGACGACTGTACAGCAGTCATGGTCAGTGAACGCGTCGGCGGTGTTGCTGTCATAAGAAAATACACAACACTGGCCCATTACTTCCACTCTATGATGCACTGTCTGAATTTGCATGAGTTCATCAAAATCAGTGACAGTGCCATCCATTCGAAATGCTGATGATATCATCAAGGAGGTTTCGTCTGCATTTCATGCAAGTACAAAATGGACCGATCTTCTCAAGCAATTGCATCCACGGTGCAGATCCAGAGAAACCCGTGTCTAAAAAGACAACCCGTGACGCTCTGCACAACTCGCTTTCTCGAACGTCAAACTGCCATTCTGACCTTTCGAGAATTGTCTGTCTACATCGATGAGGCCCTGACGTCAGCGAAGGATTGGAATCAACGTTTGAACCTTGACATCATCAACTGATGCAAGCCTAGCTGAATGCTGCAATTCACCAGTCCGAATTTTTCGTTTCGCTTGTCTCACTGGTGACTGGAGTAAATTTCGGGACTGATCTTGCCTATTTCTCGATCGATCGCTGCATAAAGTCGGTACCGATCTTGTTCGCGCGCTGACAAATTTCAAAAATCTTCTCGATGTTTTGAGGAACAGCCACGCAGAATCCACGAGCTCTTCGTGCAGGCAGAGGAACTTTTCTAGAAGTGTTTGCGTCGAACTTCATGCTCCCCAGATGTTGAAGATATCCATCTACCGTTGCGCTTCGGTTGACTCGGACAGTGTGGGAGATTACTTCCGTGTAACTATACTATCCCGTTGTCGAGTGTCGTCGTGATCACGTCTGACCTCGATCATCGATTCGGAGAACAGCAGAAGTGTGCTAGCAAATATCACCGTGCTTATTCCCACCATTCTGTGCAACTCGAGTGAGAAGTGAATGCCTGATCAATATCAATCACTGTCCAGCGCCATTTTGAAGTAGGGCCAGCCTATTCCTCGCTCCTTCCAGATTCGTTTGCTGTCATCAAGGGAGAAACTAAGCTGCGGTGCATGAAATGGATCAACACTGATGCATCGAAACGGGCAAACACCGCAATCACGGCGCTAGTCGATGTCAGTAGTAAAGGAGGTTAAGTACCGCGCGCAGCTGTCGCGGCGCGGAGCAAGAGCAAAGTACCCGGATGTAGGTCAAGGTAAAGTACCCGGATGTAGGTCAAGGTCAAGTACCCGGATGTAGGTCAAGGTAAAGTACCCGGATGTAGGTCAAGGTCAAGTACCCGGATGTAGGTCAAGGTCACGTGGCGCCCCCTACCGGAATTTTTCGGAACTAGAATAGCACGCCACCTAGCGGATTTTTCCGGAACTAAAATATTTCCCGCCAAAATATCATCGCGCCCCCTGACGGATAGCTGGTGAATTAATCAATTCCCGCCAAAACCCAAGTAGCGCCCCTGGCGGATAGTTGGTGAACTGAAATATTTCCCGCCAAAACTAGATAGCGCCACCTAGCGGATAGTTGGTGAACTGAAATATTTCCCGCCAAAACTAGATAGCGCCACCTAGCGGAATTTTTCGCGACTAAAATATTTCCCGCCAAAAATAAAATATCAAGGTCAAGTACCCGGATGTAGGTCAATGTCACGTGGCGCCCCCTACCGAAATTTTTCGGAACTAGAATAGCACGCCACCTAGCGGATTTTTTCGGATCTAAAATATTCCCGCCAAAAATATAACCGCGCCCCCTGTCGGATAGTTGGTGAACTAATTATTTCCCGCCAAAACCAAAATAGCGCCACCTAGCGGAATTTTTCGCTACTAAAATATTTCCCGCCCAAACTGAAAAAGCGCCCCTGTCGGATAGCTGGTGAATTAATTAATTCCCGCCAAAACCAAAGTAGCGCCCCTGGCGGATTTTTTCGGAACTAAATATTTCCCGCCAAAACCAAAATAGCTCCCCTGGCGGATAGTTGGATAATTAAAACAGCGACCCCTATCGGAATTTTTCGGTACTAATTATACAAGTGGTGTCATCTTGTGGACAAGTTGTAAACTAAATGTTCTAGTACTGCAAATATTCGTGTCTCTTGCACGCTTGCGTGCAATAGAGCCCCCTGACGGGTACATCACGAACTACAAACATCATCCCCTAGTGGACAAGTGAGCGAACCACATATGAGTACTGCAAATATTCGTGTCTCTTGTTTTTTCTCGTCCATAAACACCTGGTGGATATATCATCATCAACTGATAGCACCCCTGTTAGATAAGTGGTGAACTAAATAACTACTCAGCAGTCCGCGCTTGTGTACATTCTACTCAGCAGTCCGTGCTTTTGAATTTTCTACAAGCCGTGATCTTTCGGCACGCCCACGTGACCTTTATGTTCTGTTCCATAATCTTTTCGGCACGCCCACGTGACTTTTCGGCACATTCTCTAACTATATAAGCGCGGTGTTTTATCAATCAGCCCGTCATTCGTATCACGACGACACCATGGTCAACATCATGTTGAAAACACCGAACTACCACACGCCTGCGGCCTTCAGCGACAGCGACGTAGACGAACCGTGTTGCCGACCGTTCGAACCATCTGGCACCCGACCGCGGTCACTGGATGTCAACCGACCATCATCACCATTGTATCACGATAGCGCCAACCTCAAAACACCCAACTACCATGCGCCTGCAGCCTTCAGCGACAGCGACGTAGACGAACCAACTAGCCGACCGTTCGAAGCAACTACCAGCCGTCCACATTCAGCGTCAGTCAATCAACCAGTCGTTGCGTCAAGCCTCTACTCACCGCAACCGGAACCTCTACCCGAACCGGAGGTTGCTGTGAAACCGAAACGAGTTGAATTTTCAGGGGCCGACTCTCCCTTGTCAAACCTTTACCCTTGCAGGGTCAAAGCCTTCGGTCGGGCTTTTAATTCGGTCGAGCATGCCTATTATTACAGGAAGGCATTGTATCACGGCGACGTCGACTGCGCAGAGCGTATCAAAACTGCGAATCATGCCCACTTGGTAAAACGAAAAAGCAAACAGATTGGAGAGACGAGATCTGGTTGGAACGATGTCCGTGTTTACTGGATGCAACATTTGCTCATCGCAAAGTTCGCTGTGTCAAAGGATTTGCGAACCGTATTGTTGGCAACCGGAAATGCTGAACTGGTGGAGCGTGTACCATCGAAAGAGGGCTTTTGGGGACTTGGTCGTGGCTGCAAAAATGGTCGAAACACTCTCGGAAAACTATTGTGTGATGTCCGCGACAATTACTTGTAGACACTGCGTTGTATAATATATATATATATATATATATATATATATATATATATATGTTCATTGCAAGCCTCTGTGTCATAGCAGTGACGAAACACTATGAAACATATGGTTCTTGCAGTTATGGAGCGTGACATGTAAATACGTTTGTGTTGTACACGATTAAACTTTGCAAGACTCTGTATCAATGTCTCTGGTTCTTTTAGTTATGGAGCGTGACATGTAAATACGTTTGTGTTGTTCACGAATAAACTGTGCAAACCTCATCTTGTGTCTTTTTCATAGTGTAATGCAAAGCGTATGTTGGGAACCTTACTAATAGTCTTACACTATATAGATACATACATATATATATATATAATTGAATTCAGACCAACTAGTTGCACTAACGAAACACTATGCTTTGACCAACACGTGTCGCGAAAACGAAACACTATGCTTTGACCAACACGTGTCACGAATTGAACTTAGATCAACTAGTTGGACAAACGAAACACTAATCTTAACGTGTTATCGTGTCAATTCCTTCCTTTTTCAGGAAAATATACGTGTTATTGCATCAATTCCTTCCTTTTTCAGGAAAATATACGTGTTATCGTGTCAATTCCTTCCTTTTTCAGGAAAATATACGTGTTATCGCAGCAAATCCCTCCGTTTTCAGGAAAATAGACACGAGTTGTACAAACGAAACACTAACCTTAGCCGAATACGTGACACGAATTGAACTCAGACCGACTAGCGGGCAAACGAAACACTATGCTTTGACCAACACGTGTCACGAATTGAACTCAGACCAACTAGTTGGACAAACGAAACTATGCTTTGACCAACACGTGTCACGAATTGAACTCAGACCAACTAGTTGGACAAACGAAACACTATGCTTTGACCAACACGTGTCACGAATTGAACTCAGACCAACTAGTTGGACAAACGAAACACTAAGCTTTGACCAACACGTGTCACGAAAACGAAACACTATGCTTTGACCAACACGTGTCACGAATTGAACTTAGATCAACTAGACACATCACACGAGACTATGACCGAGATATGGCACGAGACTTCGGATGACACGTCACACGAGAGTACCGACGAGACAAGAGACGAGACTATGACCGATATATGTCACGAGACTACGGATGACACACCACACGAGACTATGGCCGAGATATGTCACGAGACTACGACGAGACAAGAGACGAGACTATGGACGAGATACACCACAATAGACGGTTATCGCGTGAGATTCCACCACCACCACCACAATTCCGCCACAATAGACGGGTTATCGCGTGAGATTCCACCACCACCACCACAATTCCGCCACAATAGACGGGTTATCGCGTGAGATTCCACCACCACCACCACAATTCCGCCACAATAGACGGGTTATCGCGTGAGATTCCACCACCACCACCACAATTCCGCCACAATAGACGGGTTATCGCGTGAGATTCCACCACCACCACCACAATTCCGCCACAATAGACGGGTTATCGCGTGAGATTCCACCACCACCACCACAATTCCGCCTCAATAGACGGGTTATCGCGTGAGATTCCACCACCACCACCACAATTCCGCCACAATAGACGGGTTATCGCGTGAGATTCCACCACCACCACCACAATTCCGCCTCAATAGACGGGTTATCGCGTGAGATTCCACCACCACCACCACAATTCCGCCACAATAGACGGGTTATCGCGTGAGATTTGCTTCTGAAGCAAAGCAAAGCAAAGCAAATAGACGGGTTATCGCGCGAGATTTGCTTCTGAAGCAAAGCAAAGCAAAGCAAATAGACGGGTTATCGCGCGAGATTTGCTTCTGAAGCAAAGCAAAGCAAAGCAAATAGACGGGTTATCAAAGCAAAGCAAAGCAAATAGACGGGTTATCAAAGCAAAGCAAAGCAAATAGACGGGTTATCGCGTGAGATTTGCTTCAGAAGCAAAGCAAAGCAAAGCAAATAGACGGGTTATCGCGTGAGATTTGCTTCAGAAGCAAAGCAAAGCAAAGCAAGTAGACGTGTTATCGCGTGAGATTTGCTTCTGAAGCAAAGCAAAGCAAAGCAAATAGACGGGTTATCAAAGCAAAGCAAAGCAAATAGACGGGTTATCAAAGGAAAGCAAAGCAAATAGACGGGTTATCAAAGCAAAGCAAAGCAAATAGACGGGTTATCAAAGCAAAGCAAAGCAAAGCAAATAGACGGGTTATCAAAGCAAAGCAAAGCAAATAGAGACTATGACCGAGATATGTCACGAGACTATGGATGACACATCACACGAGAGTACGGTCTATAGACACGAGTTGTACAAACGAAACACTACACTTTGACCAACACGTGACACAAATTGAACTCAGATCAACTAGTCACGCAAACGAAACACTACACTTTGACTAACACGTGTCAAACGAATTGAACTTAGCTCAACTAGACACATCACCCGAGACTATGACCGAGATATGGCACGAGACTTCGGATGACACGTCACACGAGACAAGAGACGAAACTATGGCCGAGATATGTCACGAGATTACGGATGACACATCACACGAGACTATGGCCGAGATATATCACGAGACTTTGGATGACACGTCACACGAGAGTACCGGTGAGACAAGAGACGAGACTATGTCCGAGATATGTCACGAGACTATGACCGAGATATGTCACGAGACTATGGCAGAGATATGTCACGAGACTATGACCGAGACTACGGATGACACATCACACGAGAGTACGGACGAGACAAGAGATATGCTACGAGACTACGGATGACACATCACACGAAACTACGGATGTCACATCACACGAGAGTACGGACGAGACAAGAGATATGCTACGAGACTACGGATGACACATCACACGAGACTACGGATGACACGTCACACGAGAGTACCGAGATATGTCACGAGACTACGGATGACACATCACACGAGAGTACCGACGAGACACGAGTTGTACAAACGAAACACTATGCTTTGACCAACACGTGTCACGAATTGAACTTAGATCAACTAGTTGAACAAACGAAACACTAATCTTAACGTGGAACTTTTTAGTGTCGGTAGTACTCGGAACTTTTTAGTGTCGTTAGTACTCGGAACTTTTTAGTGTCGGTAGTACTCGGAACTTTTTAGTGTCGGTAGTACTCGGAACTTTTTAGTGTCGGTAGTACTCGGAACTTTTTAGTGTCGGTAGTACTCGGAACTTTTTAGTGTCGTTAGTACTCGGAACTTTTTAGTGTCGTTAGTACTCGAAACTTTTTAGTGTCGGTAGTACTCGGAACTTTTTAGTGTCGGTAGTACTCGGAACTTTTTAGTGTCGGTAGTACTCGGAACTTTTTAGTGTCGGTAGTACTCGGAACTTTTTAGTGTCGGTAGTACTCGGAACTTTTTAGTGTCGGTAGTACTCGGAACTTTTTAGTGTCGGTAGTACTCGGAACTTTTTAGTATCGGTAGCACTCGGAACTTTTTAGTGTCGTTAGTACTCGGAACTGTTTAGTGTCGTTAGTACTCGAAACTTTTTAGTGTCGGTAGGACTCGGAACTTTTTAACACACGACCATAGCAAGCGAATTTGAAAACTGCTACGAGCGAAAACGACTATGTCAATAACATGTAAGGACAACCACCTGACAGGACTTCATTCAATGAGGTGCCAAACATCACATACCTTCATGTCAAGAGACGATCATTTGGTCGGATTCATGTCCAACGAGGCGACCATAGGACTCGTATGAGGTATCGCTTGTTTTAATAGAAAACATATGTATATGAAGCAGCCGTCTTTTCAACGTAACAATTCCATATTTTCAAATAGTGCGAGCGACCAGATACGATACGACCTTCTCGAGAGTCGAAAAAGGAAAGACCAGAATCGTCGGAAGCACGGTATATACACTAGTTTTCGGCGTGATCTCATTTGCATAGTCAATCAGACCGAACGTACATCACGTGACTTCCCTTAACACAAAAACTGTGCACGTTCATGAGACAGGCGACATCTGATGGCCCCAACGGATAGCAGTGTAACTACTCAGAATAACGCCAACTACCGGCCATGATAGATATCTATTCGTTGACACTTCCGGGAATACCGGAAGCGTAGAGGCCGCCATGACAGTCAAGTAACTTCCGGTGCGACGTCACTTCCGACGTGTCGTCCCTAGTAGAGGCTGCCATGACAGTCAAGTAACTTCCGGTACGACGTCACTTCCGGTGTAGCGCCCCCTAGCGGATAATCGGAGTACTACGTCACATGGTGGCGCCATCTAACGGTTAAAAATATATAATTAGGTTAGCTAGAGACAAAAAGTTGGGGTTAACCTCGCGAAAATTTAATGTTTTTGTCCCTCTGGGACAAAAACAGAAAATGTTCAAAAAATTTATACAACAACCACCTTAGTGGTTGTTGTTTAAATTTTCGCGAGGTTAACCCCAACTTTTTGTCTCTAGCTAAC
>CM034540.1:32142901-32441691 GCA_020002185.1 Paraescarpia echinospica | reverse complement strand
ATCGGAGTAATACGTCACATGGTGGCGCCATCTAGCGGTTAAAATAATATATAATTAGGTTAGCTAGAGAAAAAAAGTTGGGGTTAACCTCGCGAAAATTTAATGTTTTTGTCCCTCTGGGACAAAAACAGAAAATTTTCAGAAAATTTATACAACAACCACTTTAGTGGTTGTTGTTAAAATTTTCGCGAGGTTAACCCCAACTTTTTTTCTCTAGCTAACCTAATTATATATTTTTAACCGCTAGATGGCGCCACCATGTGACGTAGTACTCCGATTATCCGCTAGGGGCGCTACACCGGAAGTGACGTCGTACCGGAAGTTACTTGACTGTCATGGCAGCCTCTACTAGGGACGACACGTCGGAAGTGACGTCGCACCGGAAGTTACTTGACTGTCATGGCGGCCTCTACGCTTCCGGTATTCCCGGAAGTGTCAACGAATAGATATCTATCATGGCCGGTAGTTGGCGTTATTCTGAGTAGTTACACTGCTATCCGTTGGGGCCATCAGATGTCGCCTGTCTCATGAACGTGCACAGTTTTTGTGTTAAGGGAAGTCACGTGATGTACGTTCGGTCTGATTGACTATGCAAATGAGATCACGCCGAAAACTAGTGTATATACCGTGCTTCCGACGATTCTGGTCTTTCCTTTTTCGACTCTCGAGAAGGTCGTATCGTATCTGGTCGCTCGCACTATTTGAAAATATGGAATTGTTACGTTGAAAAGACGGCTGCTTCATATACATATGTTTTCTATTAAAACAAGCGATACCTCATACGAGTCCTATGGTCGCCTCGTTGGACATGAATCCGACCAAATGATCGTCTCTTGACATGAAGGTATGTGATGTTTGGCACCTCATTGAATGAAGTCCTGTCAGGTGGTTGTCCTTACATGTTATTGACATAGTCGTTTTCGCTCGTAGCAGTTTTCAAATTCGCTTGCTATGGTCGTGTGTTAAAAAGTTCCGAGTCCTACCGACACTAAAAAGTTTCGAGTACTAACGACACTAAACAGTTCCGAGTACTAACGACACTAAAAAGTTCCGAGTGCTACCGATACTAAAAAGTTCCGAGTACTACCGACACTAAAAAGTTCCGAGTACTACCGACACTAAAAAGTTCCGAGTACTACCGACACTAAAAAGTTCCGAGTACTACCGACACTAAAAAGTTCCGAGTACTAACGACACTAAAAAGTTCCGAGTACTACCGACACTAAAAAGTTCCGAGTACTACCGACACTAAAAAGTTCCGAGTACTAACGACACTAAAAAGTTCCGAGTACTACCGACACTAAAAAGTTCCGAGTACTACCGACACTAAAAAGTTCCGAGTACTACCGACACTAAAAAGTTCCGAGTACTACCGACACTAAAAAGTTCCGAGTACTAACGACACTAAAAGTTCCGAGTACTACCGACACTAAAAAGTTCCGAGTACTAACGACACTAAAAAGTTCCGAGTACTACCGACACTAAAAAGTTCCGAGTACTACCGACACTAAAAAGTTCCACGTTAAGATTAGTGTTTCGTTTGTCCAACTAGTTGATCTAAGTTCAATTCGTGACACGTGTTGATCAAAGCATAGCGTTTCGTTTGTACAACTCGTGTCTCGTCGGTACTCTCGTGTGATGTGTCATCCGTAGTCTCGTGACATATCTCGGTCATAGTCTCGTCTCTTTTCTCGTCGGTACTCTCGTGTGACGTGTCATCCGTAGTCTCGTGTGATGTGTCATCCGTAGTCTCGTAGCATATCTCTTGTCTCGTCCGTACTCTCGTGTGATGTGACATCCGTAGTCTCGTGTGATGTGTCATCCGTAGTCTCGTAGCATATCTCTTGTCTCGTCCGTACTCTCGTGTGATGTGTCATCCGTAGTCTCGGTCATAGTCTCGTGACATATCTCTGCCATAGTCTCGTGACATATCTCGGTCATAGTCTCGTGACATATCTCGGACATAGTCTCGTCTCTTGTCTCACCGGTACTCTCGTGTGACGTGTCATCCAAAGTCTCGTGATATATCTCGGCCATAGTCTCGTGTGATGTGTCATCCGTAATCTCGTGACATATCTCGGCCATAGTTTCGTCTCTTGTCTCGTGTGACGTGTCATCCGAAGTCTCGTGCCATATCTCGGTCATAGTCTCGGGTGATGTGTCTAGTTGAGCTAAGTTCAATTCGTTTGACACGTGTTAGTCAAAGTGTAGTGTTTCGTTTGCTTGACTAGTTGATCTGAGTTCAATTTGTGTCACGTGTTGGTCAAAGTGTAGTGTTTCGTTTGTACAACTCGTGTCTATAGACCATACTCTCGTGTGATGTGTCATCCATAGTCTCGTGACATATCTCGGTCATAGTCTCTATTTGCTTTGCTTTGCTTTGATAACCCGTCTATTTGCTTTGCTTTGCTTTGCTTTGATAACCCGTCTATTTGCTTTGCTTTGCTTTGATAACCCGTCTATTTGCTTTGCTTTGCTTTGATAACCCATCTATTTGCTTTGCTTTGCTTTGCTTTGATAACCCGTCTATTTGCTTTGCTTTGCTTTAATAACCCGTCTATTTGCTTTGCTTTGCTTTGATAGCCCGTCTATTTGCTTTGCTTTGCTTTGATAACCCGTCTATTTGCTTTGCTTTGCTTTAATAACCCGTCTATTTGCTTTGCTTTGCTTTGATAACCCGTCTATTTGCTTTGCTTTGCTTTGATAACCCGTCTATTTGCTTTGCTTTGCTTTGCTTCAGAAGCAAATCTCGCGCGATAACCCGTCTATTTGCTTTGCTTTGCTTTGCTTCAGAAGCAAATCTCGCGCGATAACCCGTCTATTTGCTTTGCTTTGCTTTGCTTCAGAAGCAAATCTCACGCGATAACCCGTCTATTGTGGCGGAATTGTGGTGGTGGTGGTGGAATCTCACGCGATAACCCGTCTATTGAGGCGGAATTGTGGTGGTGGTGGTGGAATCTCACGCGATAACCCGTCTATTGTGGCGGAATTGTGGTGGTGGTGGTGGAATCTCACGCGATAACCCGTCTATTGAGGCGGAATTGTGGTGGTGGTGGTGGAATCTCACGCGATAACCCGTCTATTGTGGCGGAATTGTGGTGGTGGTGGTGGAATCTCACGCGATAACCCGTCTATTGTGGCGGAATTGTGGTGGTGGTGGTGGAATCTCACGCGATAACCCGTCTATTGTGGCGGAATTGTGGTGGTGGTGGTGGAATCTCACGCGATAACCCGTCCATTGTGGTGGAATCTCACGCGATAACCCGTCTATTGTGGCGGAATTGTGGTGGTGGTGGTGGAATCTCACGCGATAACCCGTCTATTGTGGTGTATCTCGTCCATAGTCTCGTCTCTTGTCTCGTCGGTACTCTCGTGTGACGTGTCATCCGAATTCTCGTGTGGTGTGTCATCCGTAGTCTCGTGACATATATCGGTCATAGTCTCGTCTCTTGTCTCGTCGGTACTCTCGCGTGACGTGTCATCCGAAGTCTCGTGCCATATCTCGGTCATAGTCTCGTGTGATGTGTCTAGTTGATCTAAGTTCAATTCGTGACACGTGTTGGTCAAAGCATAGTGTTTCGTTTTCGTGACACGTGTTGGTCAAAGCTTAGTGTTTCGTTTGTCCAACTAGTTGGTCTGAGTTCAATTCGTGACACGTGTTGGTCAAAGCATAGTGTTTCGTTTGTCCAACTAGTTGGTCTGAGTTCAATTCGTGACACGTGTTGGTCAAAGCATAGTTTCGTTTGTCCAACTAGTTGGTCTGAGTTCAATTCGTGACACGTGTTGGTCAAAGCATAGTGTTTCGTTTGCCCGCTAGTCGGTCTGAGTTCAATTCGTGTCACGTATTCGGCTAAGGTTAGTGTTTCGTTTGTACAACTCGTGTCTATTTTCCTGAAAACGGAGGGATTTGCTGCGATAACACGTATATTTTCCTGAAAAAGGAGGGAATAACACGTATATTTTCCTGAAAAAGGAAGGAATTGACACGATAACACGTATATTTTCCTGAAAAAGGAAGGAATTGATGCAATAACACGTATATTTTCCTGAAAAAGGAAGGAATTGACACGATAACACGTTAAGATTAGTGTTTCGTTTGTCCAACTAGTTGATCTAAGTTCAATTCGTGACACGTGTTGGTCAAAGCATAGTGTTTCGTTTTCGCGACACGTGTTGGTCAAAGCATAGTGTTTCGTTAGTGCAACTAGTTGGTCTGAATTCAATTATATATATATATATGTATGTATCTATATAGTGTAAGACTATTAGTAAGGTTCCCAACATACGCTTTGCATTACACTATGAAAAAGACACAAGATGAGGTTTGCACAGTTTATTCGTGAACAACACAAACGTATTTACATGTCACGCTCCATAACTAAAAGAACCAGAGACATTGATACAGAGTCTTGCAAAGTTTAATCGTGTACAACACAAACGTATTTACATGTCACGCTCCATAACTGCAAGAACCATATGTTTCATAGTGTTTCGTCACTGCTATGACACAGAGGCTTGCAATGAACTATATATATATATATATATATATATATATTATACAACGCAGTGTCTACAAGTAATTGTCGCGGACATCACACAATAGTTTTCCGAGAGTGTTTCGACCATTTTTGCAGCCACGACCAAGTCCCCAAAAGCCCTCTTTCGATGGTACACGCTCCACCAGTTCAGCATTTCCGGTTGCCAACAATACGGTTCGCAAATCCTTTGACACAGCGAACTTTGCGATGAGCAAATGTTGCATCCAGTAAACACGGACATCGTTCCAACCAGATCTCGTCTCTCCAATCTGTTTGCTTTTTCGTTTTACCAAGTGGGCATGATTCGCAGTTTTGATACGCTCTGCGCAGTCGACGTCGCCGTGATACAATGCCTTCCTGTAATAATAGGCATGCTCGACCGAATTAAAAGCCCGACCGAAGGCTTTGACCCTGCAAGGGTAAAGGTTTGACAAGGGAGAGTCGGCCCCTGAAAATTCAACTCGTTTCGGTTTCACAGCAACCTCCGGTTCGGGTAGAGGTTCCGGTTGCGGTGAGTAGAGGCTTGACGCAACGACTGGTTGATTGACTGACGCTGAATGTGGACGGCTGGTAGTTGCTTCGAACGGTCGGCTAGTTGGTTCGTCTACGTCGCTGTCGCTGAAGGCTGCAGGCGCATGGTAGTTGGGTGTTTTGAGGTTGGCGCTATCGTGATACAATGGTGATGATGGTCGGTTGACATCCAGTGACCGCGGTCGGGTGCCAGATGGTTCGAACGGTCGGCAACACGGTTCGTCTACGTCGCTGTCGCTGAAGGCCGCAGGCGTGTGGTAGTTCGGTGTTTTCAACATGATGTTGACCATGGTGTCGTCGTGATACGAATGACGGGCTGATTGATAAAACACCGCGCTTATATAGTTAGAGAATGTGCCGAAAAGTCACGTGGGCGTGCCGAAAAGATTATGGAACAGAACATAAAGGTCACGTGGGCGTGCCGAAAGATCACGGCTTGTAGAAAATTCAAAAGCACGGACTGCTGAGTAGAATGTACACAAGCGCGGACTGCTGAGTAGTTATTTAGTTCACCACTTATCTAACAGGGGTGCTATCAGTTGATGATGATATATCCACCAGGTGTTTATGGACGAGAAAAAACAAGAGACACGAATATTTGCAGTACTCATATGTGGTTCGCTCACTTGTCCACTAGGGGATGATGTTTGTAGTTCGTGATGTACCCGTCAGGGGGCTCTATTGCACGCAAGCGTGCAAGAGACACGAATATTTGCAGTACTAGAACATTTAGTTTACAACTTGTCCACAAGATGACACCACTTGTATAATTAGTACCGAAAAATTCCGATAGGGGTCGCTGTTTTAATTATCCAACTATCCGCCAGGGGAGCTATTTTGGTTTTGGCGGGAAATATTTAGTTCCGAAAAAATCCGCCAGGGGCGCTACTTTGGTTTTGGCGGGAATTAATTAATTCACCAGCTATCCGACAGGGGCGCTTTTTCAGTTTGGGCGGGAAATATTTTAGTAGCGAAAAATTCCGCTAGGTGGCGCTATTTTGGTTTTGGCGGGAAATAATTAGTTCACCAACTATCCGACAGGGGGCGCGGTTATATTTTTGGCGGGAATATTTTAGTTCCGAAAAAATCCGCTAGGTGGCGTGCTATTCTAGTTCCGAAAAATTTCGGTAGGGGGCGCCACGTGACATTGACCTACATCCGGGTACTTGACCTTGATATTTTATTTTTGGCGGGAAATATTTTAGTCGCGAAAAATTCCGCTAGGTGGCGCTATCTAGTTTTGGCGGGAAATATTTCAGTTCACCAACTATCCGCTAGGTGGCGCTATCTAGTTTTGGCGGGAAATATTTCAGTTCACCAACTATCCGCCAGGGGCGCTACTTGGGTTTTGGCGGGAATTGATTAATTCACCAGCTATCCGTCAGGGGGCGCGATGATATTTTGGCGGGAAATATTTTAGTTCCGGAAAAATCCGCTAGGTGGCGTGCTATTCTAGTTCCGAAAAATTCCGGTAGGGGGCGCCACGTGACCTTGACCTACATCCGGGTACTTGACCTTGACCTACATCCGGGTACTTGACCTTGACCTACATCCGGGTACTTTACCTTGACCTACATCCGGGTACTTTGCTCTTGCTCCGCGCCGCGACAGCTGCGCGCGGTACTTAACCTCCTTTACTACTGATGTCGGCATCTTCTTCCCAAACATCGGCATCCAGTGACGCGAGAACGAAATTCATATTGGGGGGGGGCTACCGGAGCTTCAGCACCACAGCAAAATTGTCGCCTCCGCAAATCTTCACATCTTCCTTCCCTTTGTGGCTGTCTCAGTTGGCTCGACTGTGACATCGGAAAGGGGGGTTCTGTTGAAAATTGTTCGTCGCTCCGCCGCTGTACCTTCAGCTTCTCCGCTGTTTCGGCTGTGAACTCATGACATCTGAACAAACATGCGACAGTGCTGTTGATAACTTAATTTGTTTATGTTTTACGTCGCGCCGCTGCTGTCAATTGACCTTCTCGAGCTTCTCTCCGCTGTCTCCGCTGAAATGATGACATCCGAAGATCCGGGGGGGGGGGCTGCTTTAGAAAACAAATTCGCAGAACCTGTCTGCCCCCTGGAGAAATTCCAGGGGGGCAGCTCCATTCCCGCGTTTATGTCAGCATCTTTCACCATATCACGGCCACATTGCCAATCTCAACCGGACAGGCCGAACTCGTGTTTTCGAAGATTGACCGCATGCTCACGGCAATTCGTTCGACAATTACAGAACTGCGAATTGAGGCACTATAGTCTTTCTCTAGGCACACAGGAACAATTGCCCAACCGTCGACCAGGTTATTGACAATTTTGCTGCCACGAGCGCACGTCGACTGGCTTTCAACATCTGATTGTATTGGCAGCATTGCACACATGGTAAGCTTGAGTAGCTGAATAGCCGGTTACATTCTCAAATGATAGTTGTTTATATGCAAATTAGGTTCAAATGTTTCCCCCAATGAAAAATCGTGGATGCGCCTCTGCATTTCCGCGTGGGTAGAACACTGCCCCCGTTGAGTCAAAAGTTCCGTCTGGGGCATTAGAGTTATGTTGTGTATTGTGGAGTTTGCATGTTTAAGGAGACATATTACGAATAATAATTAACTACACATGAGGTTGGCGGTATCCCAGAGTGCCCCTGGTGTGTATTGCAGAAACGGTACAAAACACGGACGGACACTTACAACTAGTACCCGTTACATCAATACACAACATTTCTCCACCTTAAAATAGGTTTGATAGCTCGTGATGAACGCCTGACAGGAGCTGGCGACTCCAACCCGTTAGGTGCCTTAGGTGCTTGTTCTGTTTGCCCTCCATGACCTACTGGATCGACCAGATCGACCGGATCGACCAGATCGACCGGATCGACCACCACAGGCTCTGGCTCGAATGTCACGACAATAGGAGGTGCAGTCGCGACATCGCTCCAACCTTCTGGTGTAGCTGGGTGGTTATCATTCGCGACCATGTGGTCCACATGAACGGATCGCCTCCTGTTTCCTGACAGTCTGACCAAATATGTCAGTGGCCCTAAAACTCTGACCACCGTTCCTAGTGTCCACTTCTCCATTCCTCCTCTCATGTTTCTGACTCTCACTCTCTGGTAGACGTCGAATTTGCGAAGGCGTGAATGAGCTCCATCATGCTGTTGTTTCTGCTTTAATTGCCGATCTTGCACTTTTGCTTCGAGACTGGGTTTCGTCATCGCAAGTCTGGTGCGTGCATGGTGCTCGGTTCAGGAACAACTCCGACGGCGTTTTATCCGTGTGTTTCGGTACTGAAACAGTATGTCCGACAGACGGTGTTGCAATGGTAGCTGGCTGTTCGATTTTGCAAGCATCTTCTTGAACGTCTGGACATTTCTCTCCGCGAGGCCGTTCGTCGCCGGGTGGTAAGCTGGACACTGTATGTGCTTGACGCCATTCAACCTCAAGAAACGACCAAATTCCTCGCAAGCGAACTGAGGTCCGTTGTCAGATACTACCTCGCGTGGTAAGCAAAATGCTGCGAACATTCTTCTCAGTTGCACTATCGTCTTGTTTGCAGTAGTGCGAGACATTGAGACCACTTCCAGCCACTTTGAATGACTATCCACCACGACAAGGAAGTTATGTCCGTCTTTTTTCTGCAAAATCCACATGGATACGTTCCCATGGTCCCGTAGCCCACGGCCATGGAACCAGTGGTGCTACCTTCGGCGTGCTCGCTACCTGGCTGCATTCTCGACAGTTTCGGACACAGTCCTCGATATCCGCATCAAGGCCAGGCCACCAGACGAAGCTTCTAGCGATCGACTTCATTCTGACCATGCCCGGATGCATCACATGCAGTTCTCGTAGTATATGTTCTCTGAACACTGCTGGAATTACTACTCTCCTCCCCCAGAGAAGACAGCCATCTTCCAACGACAATTCATCTTTTCTGCATTCACCGACTCATCGGTTGAGTTTGGCCAGCCTCGCAGTATGAATTCATAGACCTTGGCCAACGAAGGATCCTTTCTGGTAGCCCCTGCAATCATTTAACTGTTACTGGAAGTTCGGCCACCGACAACATGCTGACTGCTGCCACCGTTTCATCAGTATTAGCCGACTCGGGCGATCCCACCGGCAATCTGCTCAGTGCATCTGCGTTTGCATTTTCTTTGGATGATTTGAATTGGATCTCATATTGATAACCCGCCAGTATCAGAGTCCATCGCTGTATCCGAGCCGCCGTCATCGTAGGTACGCCAGTCTTATCTCCGAAGATGCGAACCAGTGGACGATGATCCGTCACCAGTGTGAAAAAGCGACCAAACAAGTAGAGATGAAACTTCTTCACTCCGTATATTATCGCCAAGGCCTCCTTTTCGTTCTGCGAGTAATTTTTCTCGGCTTTGCTCAGTGTTCGCGAGGCGAGTGCTATCGGCTTCTCTGATTCATCCTTCATTTTGTGGCTAATGACTGCGCCAATACCATACTGGCTCGCATCGGTAGCCAATATCAGCTCTTTTCTCTGGTCGTAGTGCGTGAAGATGGTGCAACTCGACAGTACTCTTTTGCATTGAGTGAATGCTGCCTCACATTCCTCATCCCAGGACCACTTGACCCCTGCCTGAAGACGTCTGAAGAGAGGCTGCAGCATCGAGGACAAGTTGGCCATGAACTTCGCGTAATATTGGACTAGACCAAGGAAACTCTGCAACTCCGTCAAATTGGTTGGCCTCGGTGCCTTTCTGATAGCTTCAACCTTGTCCTGCACAGGCTCAATGCCCTCAGCACTCACGATGTGGCCCAAGTACTGCACCTTCGACTTCAGAAACCTGAATTTAGCTTTGTTCAACTTCACCCTGTTTTGGTCTAGTCGTGCTAGCACAAGATTCAGTGTTTTTAGATGATCGGCCTCGTCTTCACCCACAACGAGAATATCATCTATGAAGCAGATCACATTTTCAATGCCAATTCGATGTTGTGCATAGTCGCTTGAAAAATGGTCGGTGACGTCTTCACGCCATATGCTAGCCTGCGCATTCTGTACAGTCCCTTGTGGGTGTTGATTGTTAGCAGAAGAATCGACTCTTCGCACACTTCCATCTGATTGAAGGCCCCACTCAAGACAAGAACCGAAAACACCTTGCGTTGTAGGAAGCGGATACTTGTCATCCTCGATTGCTGGGTTCAACAACTTGAAATCGCCACAAATCAGCACCGACATCTTACCGTTTTTCATTTTCGGAACATTGACTGTGGGGCTTGCCCATTCATTAGACTCAACACGATGAAGAACGTCAATCGATTCAAGACGCTCGAGTTCACTCTCCACGACTTCTCGCATGGAATAAGGCACCGAACGCGCCTTCTGGAAAACTGGCCTTTGATCTGGTTTCATTTTAAGAGCTGCAGTGTAGCCCTTAATCCCCTCACGTGACTCGTTGAACAAATTCTCGTAATCAATCAACAACTGGTCTACCTCTGTAGCGATCTGGGGATTGACACTGAAAATTGCACCCCAGTCAAGTGGTATCTGCTTTAACCAATCCCGCCCCATCAATGCTGGTCGTGACCCTTTCGCCACAAACACCTGGAATGAATGCTTATTATCACGATATCTGACAGGCACACAAACACTTTACCTGCCAATGGGATTAGTTCTCCGGTGTATGACCATAGCTTCAGACCGGTTTGTTCTAGTGGAAAGCTACGCAAGACATTTTTGTACACATTCTCCGGTACAATAGACCCCGCCGCCCCAGTATCTACAAGCATTGACACATTGTGTCCATTTAACTCCATGTTCACATGTATGCCTCTCTTAACCTCGCTAGCTGTGTACAATCCATGTAGACCTAGGTCACTTTGACTGCCATAAACATCAGTAGCCTCATCAACATCATCATCAACATTAGAAACCTCTCTGCCTACACTGATCTCCCTTCGGCCTTTTGACTTGCACATTTTTGCTACATGACCAATTGTACCACACAAGTAACATTTTTGATCAATGAATTTGCATTTAGCAGCGAGTGGTGTCTGCCGCATCGGAAGCACTCTCGGTCGACCGGCACCATCGTCTGCTTCTGTCTTGGTGATCCCCGACTAGTCACGTGATGCACCGCTGCCGTCGCCGATGGAGTATCTTCGGGCGTTTTGAACTTCGCTGAGCTCTTCACGGCCATTTCCTCGGCGATCGCCGTCTGATAAGCCTCATTGAACGTTAGCGAATTGTCTCTGAACATTAACTTCGCTTGTACCGCCGTCAAGTTCAGGCACTTTACGAACATGTCTCTCAGAGCCTCATCTTGATAATCATGTGGGTACTCACATTCACCGCATAACTCACGCAACGCCAGCGCAAACTGCGCCACTGACTCTGAAGGCCTACGCAGTCTGTTCATGAATTTGTTTCTCAAGCCTATAATTGTTAGTTGCTGTTTGTAAACCGTGGTCGCCGCACGAATTACCTCATCGTAGACCGCATTTGCCGGTGTCTCCGGCTTCAGTTGCGTCTTCAACTTCGCGTAGCATTCAGCACCAACGTTTGACAGGAAAATGCTCTTTTTGACATATGCGGATACGCAATTTACCTTCAATGCATTTTGCACACGAGATTTCCTCTCTCTCGTGAGTAACTCTTAAGCCTGTGGCATCTCTTCAGGCAAGAGAGCGATGTCGTCTGCACTTTCAAAACCTGTTATGGCTTCTGGTTTGATACGTCTACTTCTTCGTGTCAGTTGGAATCATATCCCAATTACTCTTCACCTGCGTATATTGCTTGATGCGGTGCATAGCCAATAACTATCACAAACAAAGATGTACGGTGCGAGCGTGCATGTCTCCATGCAAAACTCTTGCAAGCGTTGATCTCAAACAGTTCATAATGGCGTCACAGGTACAGGCTTATAGACATGACAAAGGCCCTAGGAGAATTGGTGTCACGTACCCTCAATGCAAAGGACACACTGTCAACTGGCCCATTATTGTACATCGTAATAAAAAGCTATCATGCAGTGAGTGGTATGATGTACACACTCCAACAGACCGCCTTCTCATTCTATTACTCAAGCCAACAGGTCTTGTATCCTGTAGGCTAATTTAAGCTTGAATTAGAAGGGGGTGCTCACGGTAGTATGAACAACATAGCGTTAATACGCTAACTTTGTATCATTGTAAATAGATCTCTTCCAAGGCGCCAAAGTCGATCCAACTGGCTCTTTCCGGGTTCATTCGGTTATTGACTTAAAGTTATTTTCATAAGTGTTTTGATATGTTTTGTTTCTGCTACCTGGGTTTATTGATCAACTCACGCCAATGAAACCGAATGGTTTGTTGCTTCGTGGGTGGGTGTAACTAACACATAAATTACAATGTATGACCGTAGCGAAAGCTCAAACCACAAACGAGCTTTGACACGCCATTAGGGGTTTATCCACGCTAAACATTAACATTACCCGGGAGTTTTTCTGACTGTGCGCAGAATCCGCAGAAGCCAGAATACGTACTTGAAAAACAGACAGTTAATTGTAGATATGCCGCAGTCCAACAAAAACGTGCGCGGTCTACGTAATGATGTAGTCACGAAACGACGTTGACATAACTGTCTCTACATATTGGCAGTAATTGCATGGGGAAAATAAAGTAAACGGCACGGGGGAAAGTAAACTGGTTAATTGCGCGAATCGATACAGAAATTCCCTAGCAAGTGCCTACTGTATAAATGGATGAAGCTGCCACTTCGGTTGCTGCCACTCTTACGATACAACTCCTATGGCTGCCGTGCTACTAAAAATGTCTTTATATCGTGTTTGAATTTTTTTTTTTTTAGCAATACTGCGAAGAAATATGATTGATTCAAATAGGGCACATTTTT
Source organism: Paraescarpia echinospica (assembly GCA_020002185.1). Classification (NCBI taxonomy): domain Eukaryota; kingdom Metazoa; phylum Annelida; class Polychaeta; order Sabellida; family Siboglinidae; genus Paraescarpia; species Paraescarpia echinospica. The sequence goes on along the minus strand of CM034540.1, from coordinate 32,428,774 downwards.
CGTTTTGAACAGACCTACATCCTCTGGTTTAACACATGGTGGGTACGCCCTCTTGTTGGAATCAGGGAGGGTACGTCTTCTCGTTGGAATCAGGGAGGGTGCTTCCTTTTGTTGAAATCAGGGAGGTTACGCCCTCTTCTTGGAATCAGAGAAGGTACATCCTCTTGTTGGAATCAACGAAGGTACACCCTCTTGCTGGAATCAGGGTGGGTAGGTCCTTTTATTGGAATGAGGGAGGGTGCGCCCTCTTGTTGGAATCAGGATGGGTAGGTCCTTTTTTTGGAATGAGGGAGGGTGCGCCCTCTTGTTGGAATCAGGGTGGGTAGGTCCTTTTGTTGGATTGAGGGAGAGTACGCCCTCTTGTTGGAATGAGGGAGGGTGCGCCCTCTTGTTGGAATCAGGTTGGGTAGGTCCTTTTGTTGGATTGAGGGAGGGCGCGCCCTCTTGTTGGAATCAGGGTGGGTAGGTCCTTTTGTTGGAATCAGGGAGGGTGCGCCCTCTTGTTGGAATGAGGATGGGTAGGTCCTTTTTTGGAATGAGGGAGGGTACCCCCTCTTGTTGGAATGAGGGAGGGTGCGCCCTCTTGTTGGAATGAGGGAGGGTACGCCCTCTTGTTCGATTCAGAGTAGATCCTCTGGTTCAAAACAGATTGGGCACGTCGGTTACTTCAGAACCATGCCATAACCAAGAAAAACGTGAAACAAATAATGTAGACCTACGTCAACAATATAAATTCAGCGGGAAAACCATTCTGAAAAGAAGGAGACCTTCTGGCCCAGAAGAAATTCATAATAATGGCAAACGTGGAGACCTCCACAAATACGTTGCTCTATCTGATTGGGAAAGAACAAATGCCAACCGGGTGGAAAGAAGGATACCTCATCACGTTTGGAAAGACTACCAGCAACACAAAGAATACAAAAAAATGACTCCTGGATGTAGTCCATCCCAGTGGGGCTGTAGCATATACTACTGTAGTTGTTATGCTACATGCTACACGACCAATCCCAACGAGCGCTCACTTGTCGTAAAAGTAGATAGTTCTTGAGACATTACATGTAGTCCATCCCAGTGGGGCTGTAGCATATACTACTGTAGTTGTTATGCTACATGCTACACGACCAATCCCAACGAGCGCTCACTTGTCGTAAAAGTAGATAGTTCTTGAGACATTACATGATAGACCGCTCTGCTGTCAGTGACGTTGTGCGAGTTGTCGGCGCCCCGATGCAAAACACATTTTGGAGCCCCCCATATATTTTACCTACATATTTTCTCTCAAGAGCCATCTGAACCGGTTATGTTACTGTGCAATTTGAAAATGAACTGTATGTAGGTCTTACGTTCATGTGAATAATATACAGGCCCGTAACAGGTTTCATGGGGAGGGAGGGCGGGGAGGGAGGGAGGGAGGAGGGGTTCAGGCAAATCGGCGTCGACAATCGATCAAAGAACGTCAGACGTCATAAATATGCGCGTCAAAATCGCCTCGTCAATCTGTGTGTGTTGTGTGTGTTGTGTGTGTTGTGTGTGCTGTGTGTGCTGTGTGTGCTGTGTGTGCTGTGTGTGCTGTGTGTGCTGTGTGTGCTGTGTGTATGTTGTGTGTGTTGCGTGTGTTGTGTGTGTTGTGTGTGTATGTGTTGTGTGTGTGTTGTGTGTGTGTTGTGTGTGTGTTGTGTGCGTGTGTGTGTATGTTGTGTGTGTTGCGTGTGTTGTGTGTGTTGTGTGTGTATGTGTTGTGTGTGTGTTGTGTGTGTGTTGTGTGTGTGTTGTGTGCGTGTGTGTGTATGTTGTGTGTGTTGCGTGTGTTGTGTGTGTTGTGTGTGTATGTGTTGTGTGTGTGTTGTGTGTGTGTTGTGTGTGTGTTGTGTGCGTGTGTGTGTGCGTGTGCGTGTGCATGTGTGTGTGTGCGTGTGCGTGTGCATGTGTGTGTGTGTATGTGTTGTGTGTGTGTTGTGTGCGTGTGCATGTGTGTGTGAGTGTGTGCGTGTGCGTGTGCGTGTGCATGTGTGTGTGTGTATGTGTTGTGTGTGTGTTGTGTGCGTGTGCATGTGTGTGTGAGTGTGTGCGTGTGTGCGTGTGCGTGTGTGTGTGAGTGGTGTTGTGACGAGCAAAATTAATATTGGGCCCAAACATAGTTTGTTCAGAAAATGAAACTTTGAAAACATCAGAAAATGAGAAAGAACGTGCGTTTATATAACATGTTCAACATAATAATTATAAGTGAAAGAAACGCACACGCGCCGACAATAGAGATCTACACAAGAATACATGTCAACGTCAACCTCGACAAGCAACAGAATGAAAACTGTTAATTTAGTTCAGACAACCGTGTGTTTCCACTGTCTCCGGAACCGGATCGTTCAATGGTCGACCACCGCTGGTGGGCATCAACAACCACCGCACTACTAATTGATTCCTGTACGGATACCATGTCGATCGTCGCTCCGACATCCGCAGGTGCTTCAAAGAATATATATAATAGTGCTTCGATCGATGGACATCGAAGGTGGTTGTGGTCGGCTGTTCTGGCTCCTCCTGGACGGCAAGGGATCCTCCGGAGACGACAAGAAGGAAGAGGACCAGCGAAGTAGCTGGCTTGGCCCACTCGTGCGGCAAGAAGTTCGGAAGTAAGACATCATCTGTCAACACATGAAACAACGTTATTGTCGGTGACCAGTTGATAATTATATTCAGGGTTGCATTGTGGCATGACACCCCTTAGGCAACCTATATATATATATATATATATATATACATATACATTCATACACACACACACACACACACACACACACACACACACACACACACACACACACACACACACACACACACACACACACACACACACACACACACACACACACATATATATACGTACATTGTATTTTCCCTACAATTAACACAACGCATATATGATAGAAACATTCTACATCATGTAATTATCATTATGTTGTACAGCAACACGATTAAATAAGAATATCCGTACCTCCAACCGGCGCCGTTAGCCCTGTTGCACTGTTCCTAAATAATTGAATTCCGAGACATGCCAATTGTCAATTGTAGTCATTATAATTGCTAAAGATTGTCTTTCTAGAACACACTTACTGCTTTAGCAGTCGAAACAGCTACACACATCACCACCGGTAGGACGACCACTAGTATACAATGATGTTGGGGTACAGGTCAGGGTAGATGTGTTGCTCAAACAACGCATTCCACACTTCAAGATCGGCCCTCCCTGCTGCACCTGGGAGACTACAGCGAATGCTTCCCTGGCTGTCTCCACGAAAGCACACTGTTTAGCCTAGAAACTGACCAGAGGAAGCAGACATTGGGCAACATAACAATGTCCACTTGAGATATGATGATGTCAAATGTCTTGATGGGCAACAAGTAGATTATGGCTTTGCCGTCTTCGTCATCGTCCAAATATTCCAGGACAGTGTCCGCATAATCGAATGTGTACAGTTCATTTGTAAGACTGGCCCATTTTGTCTCATAATCATAACGATTGCAGTTTAATCAGTTAATAGTCAGGGATGTTACACCAACAATATAGGCCACATCATACGGATTTACAATGGTTTTTGTTTTGGATTTTCGGAGGAATACGAACATCATTATCATGTTTGAATATGGATTGGCTTGAAATGGCAACATCAAAACAAAGTACACATTTCCTTGTGTTTAACACGCAAGTACAAAACAGAATACCAAACTTATAGCATATATCCAGGACAAAACTTAGTGGACTTGGCTTTACGTTGTTAACTGGTAGACCATGGACAGTGGCGCAGGAACGAATTTCATATCGGGGGGGGGGCTACCGGAGCTTCAGCACCACTGAAAAATGTTCGCCGCCGCGCCGCCGCATATCTTCACATCTTCCTTCACCTTGTGGCTGACTCGATTGGCTCGACTGTGACATCGGAAGAGGGAGGGGGGGTGCTGTTGGAAATGTTTCGCCACTGCGCCGCTGTAACTCCAGCTTCTCTGCTATATCGGCTGTGAACTCATGACATCCGAACACGGGCAACAAAAAAGTACAAATTAAACAAACAATCACACTCACATTTAATGGGGGCAGAACCATGTGTCTGCCCCCCCCCCGTCAAAAATTCAAAGTAAACACAATATGGATTTCGACCCAAATATTTGGCATGTCTGCCGCTAAAAGAAGCAGGACGGAACATCTCTACAGGCCAGGATACAATGTCAGTTTTCGCCCGACCCGACCAGACCAGACCACATCAGACTCCCCCCGATTGCAATACATCAACTACACCAACCGACACCGACTGCGCTATACTCAAAGCCGGCGTGATGTCATTATGACGTAAATATTAAAACTTTCGAATGCGTCAGACTGACACCGACTATTTCCGAGGTAGTCGAAAGTTTTCTAGTTTACGTGATTATGACGTCACGCCGGCTTGGCGTAGGTATAGTGCAGTCGGTGTCGGTCGGTGTAGTGAATACACTGCAATCTGGTGTGGTCTGGTGTGGTCTGGTGTGGTTTGGTATGGTGTGGTGTGGTGTGGTGTGGTGTGGTGTGGTCTGGTGTGGTGTGGTCTAGTCTGGTCTGGTCTGGTGGTCTGGTCTGGTCTGGTCTGGTCTGGTCTGGTCTGGTCTGGTCTGGTCTGGTCTGGTGGAGTGAAACATGTCTGTGTATCCCAGTCTTTAGGATGCGCTAAGACGTCATAACGCGACATCATAGCCACCATAGGCATTACTACCAGCATTAGGCGGCTTACTGAACCGAATCATGGAATGTTGATTCGGGTAACCGCAGGCTCATTACTACGTGGCAGACATGGGAGGATTAATCTACTAGATTATTAAACTAGTTGAGTTAGCATTGGATTAGTTCAACTTAATTAACTTGTGTTTTCTAAATTAACCAGCGTGTCTGTTTCGTTACCTGGAATTAGCTAAGGTGATAATTAATGTAAGGCAGTTTGCTGAATTGGTTGTATTGAATGTAGAAACATCGTAACAGCGCTGAACACCAAAAAGCTTTGCGGTTAAGCCACTCGGCGTTCAGTATAGTTATGGCCAACAGAGCTGTTTATAATCGGAACGTTCTGTTTAAATATTTCGCGGACAAAACTGTAAACACTGTTTCGAGCTTTTTAAACACAATTTCTGGGGCTGTAGTATACTTTCAACATATTTATTTTAATATTAAGAACGTTATATTAATTAACATAAAAAGAGGAACATACCATTTAAGCTAAGCTAATTTGCAAGGTTAACTGATCAGGTAATGATTAGTTTTTGCTGACGTATCAATGATTATGTGAGCAATAAAGCCAATGTTGTAGATGTTTCTTTTATTTCATAGGCACTGTAATTCCTTTGTTTAGGCTCAGAGTCGTCAAATCGCAACATTTAATGTATTATATTGAAAATAATGCCAGGATATGTTCAACTTTGGAAAACAAAATGTTTCACATTTTGGTGTGTCGGCATCGTACATTAGAACCCTACCTACTAGGAAAAGACGTGAGTAAAACAGAGGCCATAACATCATGGTCCACGGTAGTATATAATTAAATCGACTTCAACCAAATCGCAATAATATGGTAATACGTACGCCAAACAAACATTAGACCTTATGTCGTGGCACGATAAACACATTATGGTGTAATTTCTGAACTTTACATTCAGTAGACAGGCATTTTACACCCACAGACATGTATTACGCTCACGTATCGACGCACGACAGTAACTGCAGTTCGAACGGCTACATCTGACCTGACTGAATAATTCATTGCAAATCCGTGTCGCGACGTGTTTCATGAACATTGCCCAATTGAACATTGTCTCAAACCAATGATGTGGTTCGGTTCAACGAAGCGAGTCAACCTAATCCCATAACACAACTACAACTGCCCGGTCCGGCCACGGTCGAGAGGCAAGTCCTCACGCTCCACACTCACAACAGCCGCTCCGACATATTAGATCTACGGAAACGTCAACGAAGTCACGCCGATTGACGATACCGGATTTGCATTGTTCTTGACCGGGACATATTCTCGTATTTAAAAAAATCGAAATGACCGCCATAGGAAACCATGTCAAGGGAGCTGGTATACACCCATTCGGTGGGCCAATCTGCAAGACAACCAGTGCAAATACAAGACCAGAGGAGACAAGTCGAAACAAGCAACTATTCGGCAAACAATTCGTAAGTGACCGGAAGCGCATTCAACTACAAATTAAAGGACAATAAAGTAAAACTGTTGTTGCAAGCAAGTTTTTTCCAGGAAAGTATAGGCCCCTACTGTACTGTCGATCGCGCTGATCGTCATGGGTGATAAAGTGTAGCAAAGAGGTATATGTGCCAAACTGAAGTCCACGTGGATACGGGTTATCTCGGTCAAATTACTACCTGATGAACAGAGTCCTGAAAGTCACTATCAATAAATATGGTGCAACGTCCACGAATGCGGGGGTTCCTCGTAGATCGATAGGGCCTACTAAGATTTGGCATTAACTTCATTGATCAACATGCCAGGCAAACTACATCTGCCGTCGTCTATGCTGATGACTCATCGGGCTTTGAACAGTTCAGTTAAATAGAGACAACTTTGGGCTTTTGTGACATGCTCACTTAATGAAGACTGCAGCAGATTCAGACGTAGGCAAAACCTTAAATGTGATGTTCGGTGCAGCGAAATGCAACAGCTTATCTGTATCAAGGCTGAATACTGCAAATACCGCCTAGCATTCATTCACATTTAGAGAGGGAGAGAGAGAGAGAGAGAGAGAGAGAGAGAGAGAGAGAGAAAATGAATGAGAGACAGACATACAGACATGCAGATAGATAGAAAGAGAGAGAGAGAGATATATATATATATAGGTAGGTAGGTAGGTAGATATTTTAGGAAAATGGGTGTACTGAGCTCAAGTATCCTATGTTAAGGATTTGGAACATGAATGAAGACCCTAATGCACTGGCAACGGAGTATAGGTGGCGAATGTGAACCCTAAACCCAGACATCTGATAAAATAAGTTTAGTCCTTTCGGGTAGATGGTCTTCTTTGCAAAACAATTTTTGTAAATTAAACCTAAAAAAGAAAAACATGTATGATTAATGGTACATCTAATTAACGACTATCGGTCTACAACGGAGACGAGAATTCGTGATTATCCAGTCATGGCACAGGGATGCATTCAGCCATTACATTCCCATGCCACTGAACATTAAACAATGACCAATTGGTCAAGGCTGAGGATAGTAACCGGGGGTTACCCTCATCTGTCCTGTTAAATAACATAGATGAATACATATTTTTGTTTTGTTTTTAAAAACATACATATACATATACAATCACAGAGGGTTCGCTACAAGATAGAAAAAGTATTTGCACCACGATGGTGTTCATCTGAATCAGAGGGGTACGATGCTGCATTTAAAAAAACACACGGTGGCCGTACAAAGGTATGCGCTGAAATTAAAGTATACTACTGACCACCCCACACCTCCACAAACACGTGTCCTGTTATTAATAATTAATACATGGGTATTCAATAATTATTTCGGACGGTAAACCTGTAAAAACAAAATAAGCCATTAAATTGTGCATGCAATATATATATCCTATCATAGGAGACGGAAACATGTGAAGCCGTACGAGCCAGCACTGCTGCAACCCGACAACCCCACATGCATCCTAATCCCCCTAACAACTACACAATTGCACTAACACTACGACGTCTCACAGTGTCCTAAGCGCTAAGGTCATTGTTCTGTAGAAGTCCACTGTTCATTGTAATTTGGTGGCAGATTCTTGTTCTTTGAGAATGCTGTTATAAATCTCGACGTGTACATTTATGGATACGCGGTTTGTTGCAGTTTATAGGTGGCTTTAGCTAGTTTAGCAATTGTTCGTCCCTGGTGGGAGAAGCGAATCACAAAAGGTATAATATCAAAACAGTCCTCTCTAGCATTCAGTCTCCCTGGCTGCGTAGTTTTAAGTCTTGTAATCCATTTTGATTCACAATTTCGTCTGTAAATGGTTTCCAGTGAGGCGACGTCAGAAAATGGCCCTGATTCCAAGATTGTAATACGCAAATCGGATATTGAGTGACCGGCTCCGTTAAAATGCTTGGCCACTTGTGTATCGTATGTATCTTGCGGGGCAGGAGTTGCAGGTAATTAGGTAAATCGCGCTGGATGTACCGCAATTGTTGATTTTGCCCTGTGGTGGCCTCCTCGTGTTGTTAATAGGTGTGAATTATACAGATACTGTACAGGCTAGACACCTTTTCACCTGACATTTCACGGCTTGTTCTTTCTTGTTTTGATTTTTAATGTCCGCTAGGGTAGTGCTTTTAATGTGCCTTAAAAAACGCGATGTATAATTCCTTTGCTATGAAAAAGTGTTTGTACTGCTTCCTCAAAGTCTGATTTATTGTTGCAAATCCTGTTAAATCGTAATAGTTGCGATTTGAGGATACCAGAGAAGGTATGTTTCGGATGGAACGAGTCTTTGTACAGTAGTTGGTGTGTATCTGTTGGTATAAAGTAAACATTGCTGTCAAGATGCCCCGTCGAATTAAAGGAATTCTTTGTAAGCTAATATGCATTCGAGGTGTACCGTATCAAAACGTATTAATTTCCCATAAATACTTTCTCTGCTACTTATGTCTTGCACGTGTATGCATAATTTGGGTGTTATCTGCGTAAAAAAACCGATAAACAGTTGTGTTTACGCGAATCATTTTGAGCTTGCTGCCACGTGGTTGATTAATTCTGCAGCCCGCGTATAATGAATATTCATGCACGCGCAGTGAACCACACGACGACCGTTGACGTCACACACACAGTTGACACGTTAGTTTCCGAGGTGAGTTCTAGTTCTAGTTGTTTCCAGCACTCGGCAACGTTTTATTAACTGACTGGTCTGTATTATTGTGGTTACGATGTTATGAGGTCTCATTCAACTAGTCAGCCTTTTTCAGAACATTATCGCCAAGCCGACCTTTCTATGCTGGCACTGAGGGTGGTCACTGCCAGGGTGCTTGTCGTCCTCAGTGGTTCTTTTACGTCCCAAATTGAGACGGGACCGACATTAACGTAATCGCTGACTCACGAGGGATACACAATCAAATATACCATACCTGCCCGGTCCGGGTATTGAACTCGGGTCGCCGGCATGTCAGGTGGATGTGCTAACCACTACACAATCGCGCGCCCCCTACTACACTATCGCGCGCCCCCGTTGATTCAAGCAATGGCATTGTAAATAAGCAATTTGTAGACATGCATATTGACAGCTATTTTTAAAAGTGTAGGAAGCGTATGCACTGTTTAGTTACCCTGCTTCCCAATGCCGTCAACCGAGTAATGTTTCGATTAAATAGAATTATAACGTCCGCTGACGCGGACGGCTGCAGTCGGTATCAGCTGCCGCTGGGACTGTCACTGAGTCTGTCGAGCCCCAACTACAATAACTAATTTAGCCTTAGGCTTAGGCAAAGGTCTCGTCATTCTAGTTAATAAAACTGCATTGTCCAATATTTGACATGCAGTGAACGAAAATGCACGCTAAAATAGCAGTATATGCAACCATAGCAAGATGATTAACTTGGTCGTGGATGTAATTTGTTTGCCTAAAGTAAATCTTGGTCCCTGGGATTTGGGTATGTGTGTCTACGGGTCTTGCCTTTCCAAATTCCAGTCAGCCGTTTTTTAAAAGTCCCCGTTTCCCCACTTATTTGAACCGAAACATAAAAATGTGAGATTCGTACGTTCACAGACTGTTTTTAATGCTACTGCTATGATTGCCAGTAAACCTGGCTGGCATGTCATCATTCAATGTAAACATTTTAGGTGTGTAGTACACAATACCATGTTGCCACGGAATTTTGCGATGCACGAAATTTAGACACCAGCAGATCTGCACTCTAGTATACATAAGTTTTTATCCATGAATATATTATTAAAAATCTAATAATACATCAGATCAAGTTGCGCTGCTTCATGTGAATAGCACATTTGATAATAATAGTACTCGCTAAAAACAAATTAAACATTTATTTTTGACGTTACTTTACTGTTATTGTACACTTTTCACGAGAATGGCCCATATGTATAATTATATACAACAGTAATTATTTGAGCAAGAATAAAGGAAAATATACAGTGCACTCTAAAAAATGTCGAACTACCCATGACAATAAGGATAAGTGGAATTTCTGATAACTAGAAAGTTATCAGAAGGTCCCCTTATTGGGGACCTTTGCCCTGGACTGAGGAAAGATTGATTTAACTTAGCAAAAATTCACTTATGTGAGTTCAAGTTATCTGGAGTGCACTGTATATGACCAATGCATACAGGTAATTATGTAGAAGCAAATTAAAAGTTGGCCAAAGTAATGGATTGGGATTTTAGTCTGACTGATTCAACATAATAAGGTTCTCTTGTATTTCTTTTCCATTTAGCCAGCTGTACACTTGGTGATAAGTCCCATAATCCAATATCTAAATTGAATTAATCTGCACAGTGTTGAGTTAGTTAACTCATATTTAGGCTCAGTTTCATAAATTCAACTTTGTTTATTTGCAGGAACATTGGAAATAGCTGAGCTGATGGAAAGAAGAAATTGAAGAGCTCTACTTGGGTCACCTGACATAAGATGATGTCTGACTTTGTTCTGCCCCTTTCTGTTCTGGGAAGTTGTACCTCACTTCGAGTTTCAAGTGGATGTATGCATCTGATAGCTTTGTGTATCAAAATGCATAGCAGTGCTATTAATAGGACAATATGTTAACTGACACAGTAGTGAAGAAGGTGTGTGACTTTGTTCTGCCACATTAATTCTGTGTGGCTTCTGCTGGGAATATGTACGTCACTACGTTTCAAATGGATTTGTGCAATCGATCGATTTGTGCATCCAAATGCACATCATCCCATCATTATGTTGAAAAGTAGGAGTACGTAATAAAATTTATGCTTTCTTATGCTCATCATGTTTGGATTGTGTTGTACAGCATATTCTTCGAAATTTGTTTAAACAAGTTTGTGTTAAGTGAATTATACTGGGAGTAGTGTATAAAAAGGTGTTGACAAAGTTGCTTTTACAATAATTTAGAAAATTCATAAAATATAAATGTTCCACAACATTCAAAATGTCTTAGGGATCTTCTTGAGCTAAATATACCAATGATGACTGAAAACAGTGTTTTAGAATATGCGTTACTTTTAAAGTTTTGTAATTTTTATAACTTTATTTCCATCATACAATGGCCATTTTATTTGTTATCGAAACGGGAGTTTGACAGAAACAAATTCAATGTCTACTCTAAATGATGGACAGAACAAATAATTATTGCACTCCCAGTACAAAATAAAATAAGTTTTTACACAGATGCACTATATTTTAATATTTTGTCGACAATAATGTTAAGATCTACATTTTTAAAACTAGAACTAGTGAAAGTAAACCTTACGTATATCGGAAAGTACATAACCACCTATCCTATTTTAATACTGTAGGTTGCATTAGTGATGTGTAATGTATTTATACTGCCTATGGAAATAGCAGCTGGATTTATGGTGCAAATAAAATGGTTTCATTATTGAATGTTTCTCGGCTTCAGTAAGTTTCTGTTATCTAAACGTTTCATTAAAACTTCACTTCAAAATGTATAGCCAGATGTACCTAGTGAAAAGTGAACATGCTAGTACCATAGTTTTTATATTCCAACAGAAACAATGCCAATCATTCAATATGACATCGGCGTCATCGCCATCGGCGGCTTCGTGCATGGAGAGGTGGTGTTTTTTTCTTTTAAATCAATCCGTCTGTCATGAACTGTTGCTATGTTCATTCTCCGTTTATTCCATATATTTTCCTTCTTTACTTTACTGAATCTGTGACATAAACAACAGCTGGTCCACGTTTCATTTTGATAATTTTATCGGTCACGACTAATTCGCATGGCGGTGGCTAGTCCAAATACACACATGTTGATGACGTATTTTTTGCATCTATTAACTCGGTGTAGCTAATCGAAGTCTGACGGACATTCCCGAATATTCATGAGCATGCCTTTTACAGATTGTGAAGGTGGGCCCAAAGTAGAAACTCCGCGTACGCATTTATTTTTTCGATATATTGTCAGGGTCATTAGTGATTAATAAAACATAATTCTAATGAAATAAAGGCATATAATTACATGAAATAATCATATTAACAGGATTACCTAATAATTGCGTACATTACAAAGATATTAAAATTCTCAAAGAATCCCTTTAAAGCGTTCGCCTTTAAAGATCGTAGTGTCCAAGAAGTCTATTGAGAGTTTACTCGTGACTGACGTTAATTTTACGCAGTTTTGATGGCTATTTAGTATGTCCACGAAAACTAGGAATTCATCATTCCCATGTGTCCAGATTCCGAAAATATCGTCCAAGTATCGTAAATAGATTAATGGTAATTTGTTGCATTTCCTTAGTGCTTGTTTCTCCCACTCAGCCATACAAAGATTGGCATAGTTGGGGGCAAATCGTTTCCCCATTGCAGCGCCGAAAATTTTAGGTACCAGTGTGATCCGAATAAAAAGTCGTTGTGTTCTAAGGAAATTTTAAGTAGTTCTAAAATGTTTGCGTCTGGGCGGTCAAAATCCGGGTTTTGTAAAAAAAAAAGCCTGTCTTACTGCTTCAGTCCCCAAAATATTGTCAATATTGGTGTACTGGCTTTCTACATCCATGGAGAACTGTAGTCTGCGGTGTTTTTTTACATACGAAGCATGTGTTACTGCCAATGGGGCTAAAATATAGTCAATATACTCAGCTATTTTATATGATTTGCTGTTGCAATCGGATATTATCGGTCGTCCTGGAGGCATTTGAGGCTAGGCCATTTATTTTTAGCCTTATGAATCTTGAGTAATAGATAGAGTAGACGTGGTCGATGTGTATCCGGTGGCTCTAAATAATCGTGTTGCTTCTTGGACTGACTAGTGCTGCCGAAATGCGGACTGCGGCTTGTAGTCTAGTCGGAAGAGGGGTGTATCGAGCACCCCCCGGAAATCAACTTCTAATCGGCGTCTCTAGATCGGAAAAATGCGTAGAAAACGATGGGCTATGTTAACAAGTCGTCCGGGTGTCCCACGTATCATTTGTATGCAAATAAGTGCAGCAATTACAGAAAAAATCTATGTTTCACTGTATATATATCAACCAATATTGCAGATAACTGAACAAATAAGGTATATAGACACATGTTTTGGAGCGTGGAGCGCAGTAGCACAGCAGTAAGACCTCCGGACTTTCGACTGAGAGAACGCGGGTTCGAATCCTGTGCGGCAGTGTCGAACCTTGGGCAAGTTCGTTTACTTTACATTGCTTCAGTTCCCTCAGCTGTACGAATGAGTACCTGGTTATGGACAGTGGTGGATATTTGTGTATGAATAGTTAAATGCAGCGTGGTTGAATGCTTCCCAGAGAAGTCGAGATGGTGTTCGATTGAACAGGTCTGCCAGGAAGTAAAGTGTAAAGCGCTTTGAGTAGTCCTGAGGACTGGATACTGCGCTACATAAGAACTTACCTTTACTTTTTGTGATGGTCAAAGATCATAATAAAATTATTCTTGAAGTGACCACACGTGTCCGTGGCATACTAGTATGCAAATTCGTGCCGCCATTACCTAAACATCTATTTTTTTAGGGCAATAATATCCAAAAAATTGTTATTTTTGCGATCACAGGTCAAGGACACGTGCTAGGTAGGTCAATTCAAGGTGTTTTTAATACAGAAATTCCACTAAATTCAATTATTAACCCATTTATTGAAGTAGGTAATAACAGAACAAAAGACGTCTTCAAACATTGCAAGGGAAGTGTTCTCCACCATCAGATCCATCACTCATCATCGCTGTCAATAAAACCGTCAAAGTCAAACTCGTCCTCTTCTTCTTCTTCCTCCTCCTCCTCCTCTTCACGATCACCAGTTTACAGGAGATCTAACAGCGAGGTAGGACAGGACTGCAGGACCACACCGGTTCCAACACTCCTTCGTCAGTCCTCATCCATCCTTGCCCCTCGTCGTAGGGTTTAGGCTTTTCCAGAATGGGTTCGTCAGCTCGCTTGTACAAGACGATGCGGTGGTTCACACGCTGGACGTGCGGCTTCAGAGCAGACTGGCAAGGAGGAAGGCGAGCCAGGTCGACGTTAGACTTGGAAGTGGGTTTCTCGTCCTCCCCCACCATCTTGCGCAGCAGCTTGGCACGGACGACGTCCACCGAACACTCGCGACTCTGTCCGTGCATCAGGCAGTTGAACTGTTCCAACTACTTTAGCTTGACGTTCCAATCGTCACCGAGTTGCCTGAACGCCTTGTGAAATCTTGGGTTCTTCTCCTGCTTTTAGGGGCCCCACCTTCCCTTCCCTTTGAGGGCACTGGTGCAGTCCTCTCCGCTGAACACATAGAACCAGTAGTCTTCTCCCAGGGATTCTGCGAGCTCAGAGAGGTTGAGTTGTTGTCGATGTTTCCTTGACCCCTTATCCAGGTATACAGTCAGCATGATGGCGTGAGCGTGATAGAGAAGAATCACGAAGGTATCTGTGTCAGGGGTTCTGACCACAGCGTTCTTGTATCCGAGGGCGGCGGCGTGATGGAGGTACAATACCACACTCGTATCAATCTCTTCCTGGTTGCTGTAGATTGTGGGGAGCTCACGCACCTCGACCTGAAACACAAAGGGCATCTTGGTTCTCTTCAGCCTTGAAGCTGCCTGTTGACCACTTGACCACTCCATACTCGCAGCAGGAGCAGACAGAGCTGCTTCTTGTTGTCATCATTTGTAAGGAACATCTTGAAGTCGTATGGCTTCCTGGTCACTGGCCAGCCAGAATGATCTTCTCTGAGCTGCCGCGCCTCAACCTCTCCTGGGCTTTGATAGATCCGAGTGATAACTGTCAGTCGAGAACATGCATTGTTTTTGGCCACCACCTGATCGAGCACATGTAGGCATATCTCACCACAGGTCGGGGGAAGGTTGGCAAGGATAAGGAGCAGCGCCATGCCGTCCTGGATGAACAGGGCGTCCTTGCATGGGGTATGGCGTCTTCCAGAAGGTAGTGCAGAATGGTGGCTTTGTTGGTCTTGGAAAAAAAGCCATCTGGTATCCCAAGGCTGGGGAGCACAGGCATCAGACAATACTTCATGAGTTCTTCCAAGACCAATGCTTCTTCTTGACTCTGAGACTTGACGAGGAGCAGGAACGCGAGGTTGCTTTGCTCCTGGTACTGGATGACCTGGAATGATAAATGGGTAACATGTTGATACAGCGCGTAACATTAAAAAATACAAGTTCACATAAAAAAATAAAAAAATAAAGGTTACCATTTAAAAATACAACATTAAAAAAATACAATAGCCCTCGGGTATTGGAACGCCTGGTTACCTTTCCCTGTGAGGATGTGAGGGTGACCTTCTTGTTGCAAGCCTCCATGATCTTGAGTTTCTCGATAGGGTCGAAGAAGCTTTCTGGCTCTCCGCTCTGTAGGCGTCCGATGAAGTCAGCCCACAGCTTCTGCTCGGAGCACGTCCATCCCGACGTCCATGTGGACAGGGGCACCGGAAGCCAGGTAGTAGAGCCTGTCATTATACGTGATGGTGAACAGATTTGTGACGTTCCTGATAGCTGCTCGACCAGATGGTGGCCAAGAAGCGCTTCTTGTTCTCGACTGACAGTTTTCATCCGGAATCTATCAAAACCCAGGAGAGGTTGAGGCGCTACAGCTCAGAGGAGATCATTCTGGCTGGACCAGCGACCAGGAAGCCATACGACTTCAAATTGTTCCTTGCAAATGACGACAACAAGAAGCAGCTCTGTCAGCTCCTGCTGTGAGTATGGAGTGGTCAACAGGCAGCTTCAAGGCTGGAGAGAACCGAAATGGCAGTGCTGATCGTAGAGGGGAGAGCCCATCAACTCGTTTCATCGAACGGTGAGGTGAGTTGAAAGCCCATATTATTAATATTATTGTTATTATATAAACCTTATATATATTATATATATATATATATATCACGCCGATTTTACTCTTTAAATTTTATACCTCAAATTTATAATTCCAGTGCCCCTTTGTGTTTCGGGTCGAGTTGCGTGAGCTCCCCACAATCTACAGCAACCAGAAAGTGACTGATACGAGGGTGGTACTGTAACTCCATCACGCCGTCGCCCTCGGATACAAGAACGCTGTGGTCAGAACCCCTGACATAGATACCTTCGTGATTCTTCTCTATCACGCTCACACCATCAAGCTGACAGTATATATGGATACGGGCTCAGGGGAACATCGACAACTACTCAACCTCTCTGAGCTCGCAGAATCCCTGGGAGAAGACTACTGCGCCACTCTTCTTAGGTTCACTGAGCTCGGATTGTCGCCACTGAGCTCGGATTGTCTGAGGATATTGGCGCATAAGAAGTTATTTATTATTATTATTATGTGTTCAGCTGAGAAGACGGCACCAGTGCCTTCAAAGGGAATGGGAAGGCGTTCATGCAACTCGGTGACGATTGGAACGTCAAGCCTCAGGTGCTGAAGTAGTTGGAACAGTTCACCTGCCTGGTGTACGGACACTGTCGTGAGTATTCGGTGAACGTCGTCCGTGCCAAGCTGCTGCGCAAGATGGTGAGGGAGGATGAGAAACTCACTTCCAAGTCTAACGTCGACCTGGCTCGCCTTCCTCTCTGCCAGTCTGCTCTGAAACCGCACGTCCAGCGTGTGAACCAACGCATCGTCTTGTACAAGCGAGCTGACGAACCCATTCTGGAAAAGCCGAAACCCTACGACGAGGGGCAAGGATGGATGAGGACTGACGAATGAGTATTGGAACCGGTGTGGTCCTGCAGTCCTGTCCTACCTCGCTGTTTGATCTCCTGTAAACTGGTGATCGTGAAGAGGTGGAGGAGGAGGAAGAGGAAGAAGAGGACGAGTTTGACTTTGACGGTTTGATTGACAGCGATGACGAGTGATGGATCTGATAGTGAGAACACTTACCTTGCAGTGTTTGAAGACGTCTTCTGTTCTGTTATTACCTACTTCAATAAATGAGTTAATAAATGAATTTAGTGGAATTTCTGTATTCAAAACACCTTGAATTGACCCCCCTAGCACGTGACCTTGATCTTTTATCGCATAAATAACACAATTTTTAAAATTATTGTCCTCAAAAAACCTTCAAAAACCCTCTCTCAACTTATAGGGAGGGAGGGAGGGAAAGAGGGAGGGAGGGAGGGAGGGAGGGAGGGAGGGAGGGAGGGAATTTGTGTGATATTAATTGGCAAATAAACCGAATTATGTTTTACTATTTCTATCACCCTGATAGAGATCCGTCAAAGTGGACATCTCCGCCTTGGGAACTACGACTGGCGTCACAAGATACGTGATAACTAGCGAAACTTCCGTCAGGAGGTTTGTGTCGATGGTGCTCACCAAGAACGCCATTCTATGCAGCAATACGGGACTCTGTCGATTGACGCTGGTTCCACTAAATGAGGGTACGTCCTCTTTTTTCTCCAAGAATAGATAGTTTTTTTAATTCATCTCAGAGTGGGTACTCCTCTTGTTTACCTAAGAATATAGTGTCACCTAATACATTTCAGAGCGGGTACTCTTTTTGTTTTTTCTAAGAATATACATGTCTTCTAATTCATCTAAGAGCGGGTACGTTATCTTGTTCTTCTACGATCAGACATATAATGTA
This sequence comes from Paraescarpia echinospica, assembly GCA_020002185.1. NCBI lineage: Eukaryota > Metazoa > Annelida > Polychaeta > Sabellida > Siboglinidae > Paraescarpia > Paraescarpia echinospica. The sequence continues at coordinate 32,411,038 of CM034540.1, read as the reverse complement.
ATCAAATTCGACTCTGTGTAGGTATGCATGTACGTTACAGTAAGAATTGGCATTAAAGCGGGCGCGCACTTTCGTTCCTCTCTTCTAATTCGACCCAGGTCGGGGTATAGACACAAACATGAACGCGCGCGCGCTCGCACACACGCACGCGAACGCACGCGCGCGCGCACGCACGCACGCGAAAGCACAAACATATACAAATACACACACAGAGGTTAAACGATTTTGTACTTGTGATGACATGCATGTTGTGCTTATGAAGTTATTTTATTAACATTCCCTAGGTGGCGTCACTGTCCAGTGATTATTATCGTACCTTACAGGTTCTACAAAGCAGATTTAACAAAGGCAACGACCGTTGTCGATCATTGATACCATACACCAATGTATTGTTCCCGTTTATGTTTATATGCAACTGCTGCAGCAGCAGTAGCAGCACCAGCAGCAACAGCAATATCAGCAGCTGCAACAGCAGCAACCGTAACAGCAGCAACAGCAGCAGCAGTAGCAGCAGCAGCAGCAGCAGCAGCAGCAGCAGCAGCAGCAGACGCAACAGCAGCAGCAGCAGCAGAAGCAGCAGCAGCAGAAGCAGCAGCAGAAGCAGAAGCAACAGCAGCAGCAGAAGCAACAGCAGCAAGAACAACACCATTATGTTTGGATCCATAATCCGTATATATTCCATCTGTATCTTTTTATACTGTGAAACGTAGCTTTGTTGAACAAATCAACACTTTTATGATCGGTGTAAAAATATTCTTACTTTTCTGCTAGCATTTACCAGAGCAAATTACACAGTTGTGAACAATGTACTTTGATAGGTGAGTCTGGTCCGACTAGTCTGAATGTGCATAAAACATGTTATTCAGGTATATTAATGTTGTAATCTATCTTATGATGAGCGCCACCTATCAACACTGTTTAAATGGTGGTTATATTAATATGTTTAAATCTTGAAGTTTCATTACTATTTACAGGAATATTATTTATTAAATACTATTCGTTAGTATGTACTCCTATGTACACCGCTTCGACCAACGAAGTAGGAGTTGGCGTTTTATAAAATGCGGCACCATTAACTGTAAATATTACAGGACAATGTGGCGATACATCAATAGCAGGACCACCAGTTGACCTTTCCGACGACGCCAAGCCGATGTACGTCAAGCGTCTGTACCCTCATGGGGAGTCAAGGTAACAAGATGTAAAGGAAAATATTGAACAAGATTGATATCAAAAGCAACAAGCTTCAGGTGACATATTGACAAGAACGCATTGGCTTATCGAAAACATAACAATGCCCCTTCATTGTTCATCATGCGGGCTACTCTTGTCAGATATATGTAAATTATGTTTCGGAATAGGTCTACTTTGCTATCTTTTACACATGCAGCAAAATCCATTAACATCGCGTCTTTTGTCATAATGAGTACATTCTTACCAACCTTCACCGTCCTTTACTTTTACGCTGATTCTTACCTGTGTCTGTCTACCTTCTTTAAAGTTGAAGAAAACAGCTATGTTTTTACTGCCATAACTATTCGATATTTCACGTTGCTGTAACCACTTGAACAGCTGTTCGAAGGTCTGTTTTATGTTAGCGTTTAGATTTGATTGAAAATGACTTAACGATTACAATAGGCAAACATGTTGTGAGAAATATGAAACTAATCGCCGTGAGTGAAAACACGTGGTCTTTGCTAATTGCCACATGCAGTGTAAACTGCACACGTCATGGTTCTTTTAGTGACTGTATATAATTCATGTAGTTAATGGAAGTGATGTTGTACGAACAGTAATCACATTCCATTGGTTACAGGAAATGATATTGTTCTTACTGTTATTAGAAGTGATGTCGAGCTTACAGTTACTGAAAGTTATGCTGTTATTAGAAGTGATGTCGAGCTTACAGTTACTGAAAGTGATGTTGTTCTTAGAAGTGATGTCGAGCTTACAGTTACTGAAAGTTATGTTGTTATTAGAAGTGATGTCGAGCTTACAGTTACTGAAAGTTATGTTGTTATTAGAAGTGATGTCGAGCTTACAGTTACTGAAAGTTATGTTGTTATTAGAAGTGATGTCGAGCTTACAGTTACTGAAAGTTATGTTGTTATTAGAAGTGATGTCGAGCTTACAGTTACTGAAAGTTATGTTGTTATTAGAAGTGATGTCGAGCTTACAGTTACTGAAAGTGATGTTGTTCTTAGAAGTGATGTCGAGCTTACAGTTACTGAAAGTTATGTTGTTCTTAGAAGTGATGTCGAGCTTACAGTTACTGAAAGTGATGTTGTTCTTAGAAGTGATGTCGAGCTTACAGTTATTGAAAGTTATGTTGTTATTAGAAGTGATGTCGAGCTTACAGTTACTGAAAGTGATGTTGTTCTTAGAAGTGATGTCGAGCTTACAGTTACTGAAAGTTATGTTGTTATTAGAAGTGATGTCGAGCTTACAGTTACTGAAAGTGATGTTGTTCTTAGAAGTGATGTCGAGCTTACAGTTACTGAAAGTGATGTTGTTCTTAGAAGTGATGTCGAGCTTACAGTTACTGAAAGTTATGTTGTTATTAGAAGTGATGTCGAGCTTACAGTTACTGAAAGTGATGTTGTTCTTAGAAGTGATGTCGAGCTTACAGTTACTGAAAGTTATGTTGTTATTAGAAGTGATGTCGAGCTTACAAAGTTACTGAAAGTGATGTTGTTCTTAGAAGTGATGTCGAGCTTACAGTTACTGAAAGTTATGTTGTTATTAGAAGTGATGTCGAGCTTACAGTTACTGAAAGTGATGTTGTTCTTATAAGTGATGTCGAGCTTACAGTTACTGAAAGTTATGTTGTTATTAGAAGTGATGTCGAGCTTACAGTTACTGAAAGTGATGTTGTTCTTAGAAGTGATGTCGAGTTTACAGTTACTGAAAGTGATGTTGTTCTTAGAAGTGATGTCGAGCTTACAGTTACTGAAAGTGATGTTGTTCTTAGAAGTGATGTCGTGCTTACAGTTACTGAAAGTGATGTTGTTCTTAGAAGTGATGTCGAGCTTACAGTTACTGAAAGTGATGTTGTTCTTAGAAGTGATGTCGTGCTTACAGTTACTGAAAGTGATGTTGTTCTTAGAAGTGATGCCGTTCAGATATCCCCATGAACCTCGGATCACCTGTTTCACAACAACGTTTTGTTCCTTAAACTAAACTTAACATTAACAAACGTGCTTCCTCTCTAGCTGCACCCCAAATCTGGAATCAACTCCCTATCACGCTAAAATAATCTGAAACAATAGCCACTTTTCGTTAAAAAAACTAAAGATTTATTGTTTGAAAAATCGCTTTCCCCTAAGCCTTCGGCGGTCCCTTGCTCTGATAAGTATTGCGCGTCTCTGTTCACGAATTTGCCTTACGATTCTTGTATGTCGTGCCTCTGAGCTCAAATTTCTGAGCCGCTATAGAAGTGTATTGTTATTATTATTACCGTTACTGAAAATGATGTTATCCTTACAGTTATTGGAAGTAATGATGTTCTTATAGTTATTGGAACTGGTGTCGTTCTGTCAGTTATTGGAACTGGTGTCGTTCTGTCAGTTATTGAAACTGGTGTCGCTCTGTCAGTTACTAGAAGCGATGTCTTTCTTACCTTTACTGGAAGTGATGTCGTTCTTACCTTTACTGGAAGTGATGTCGTTCTTACCTTTAGTGGAAGTGATGTCCTTCTTACAAATACTAGAAGTGATGTTTTTTACAGTTACTGGAAGTGATGTCGTTCTCTCGGTTACTGAAAGTGATGTCGTTCTTACCTTTACTGGAAGTGATGTCTTTCTTATAGTTACTGGAAGTTGTGTCGTTCTTGTTGTTTCCCTTCCAAGAAATTAGGTCGTTCTTGCAATTACTGGAACTGATATTTTTACAGTTTTCGTCTGACCCTGGCGCCAGACGCCGGCCATGTTGTCGTGTATGACAAAAGCAGTCCCGCCAACATCACATGTTTAAAGGTGAATCATCAATTACAGTCGGGTTACCTTAAATACTTTATTTTTTCTGACATCCTATATAAATGTATTTAGTTTGTTTCTCTAAATAATATGTGCACTTAGGTATATATATATATATAATTTATATATATATATATATATATAAGATAAGATAAGACAAGATAAGAGATAATGCTTTATTGTCTCACTATGGAGTTGAGAAATGTGTCTCGGATGAGAATTATATATATATATATATATATTATATATATATATATATATATATATGGAATATACCTCAGTTGGTAGTTCCTGTGATATTCATGTCTCCCTGGAACCTCTCGAGTGCATCATTTTCCCATTTCAATTCCGAGGAACGTCGACATTCAAAGATGGAATGTACGATAATAGGGCACGTCGCCTCCTTTGTCAATGAGAAACGCTTATCTCGTGCTGGCAGACTCGAGTCCACGGCATATTATGTTGAACGTACTGTGAAGAACCTGCGGGGCAGCTTTATGACAATCTTAGTATGGTTTTAATACTCTGTGGAAATGTGTATATTGAATTTTCTGAGAATTCGATATGAAAAAATCGGCAAATCGAGTAATTTTTTCTGGAAGCCTGCATATTAATGTTGCACGTCAGATAACGCCAAACAACTGAATATTGTGTCCGTGAACGAGGAATTCAGATAGTGACCGTCTGTTCTCTATTGCTGTTTCAGCGGATATACGTTTATTACACCGAAATCCCTACAAAATGGTGCAGTATAACTGACGATGTTTTATTTAATTTTTCTTAAGAAAATGTTCACACTGAATCCTTAATAACATTAGATCAATCAAACGCTTGCCTATCAAATGCAGGTTCAACTTTGAAAAAAAATGATATGGCAACACCCCCTAAACATAATTAGTTAACGAATTCGGTTTTGGATGATTCTCTTTGAATAGAAGCCGTAACGCTCGTTATGCTCCGGTGATTGGGTCTTTTCGTTTACTCGGCAGCCACCGCAGCTGCGAGCAGTCATCACGACATCGACCACCTGTCACGAGCTGGTGACATTGTTGACGCAAGATCGTATCGCAAGGCGAGAATCGTCCAAGATGGTGTCGCTCTTCGAGGTTGGATTCACGTCTAAAGGTGCCGGAGTTCTGCGTTTGGCTGACTGGTTGAACGCAGATGAAACTTGATGTTTTGCATCGTGTGTTGAACGTGGATGTTCGTTTATGGGTTTATCCTTCTGTCCACTTGATGTGACCTTGTTTAATCTTCACTCCACAGTTAGAGCACCAATTTACAACTCTATGACATATAATACGTTTTCAAACGGTGTGTAACATGGCCTAGTGTATGTAGACAAAGTAGCTACGCAACCATTGTAAGTGTAGAACTTTTGCGGAGTGGCGTTTGATGGTGACCTTGTTTAACCTTCACTCCACACCTACTGCACCACTTGATAGTTCCCTGTCGTATCCCATATTTACAGGGAGGCAGTTGTCTTTCCAACGGTATACGACATTGCCACGAATAGATAGGTAACGTAGGTATACGCAACCATTTATATTGTATGACGTTTGCGGGATGTCTCAATTTCGAACGTTTATCACTTGACGGCAACTCTGTTTGATCGTTGCCTAGACCTACTGCATCAACTGACTGTTCCACGTCATATCTCGTTTTGACGGGGAGAAATGGTTCTTTCGCATAGTGTATGAGACGTCCATATATATGAAGTAGTTGCAGGGTTATTGTAACTTTATGATTTTCGTGGTATTGCAAAAACATCGAATGTTCATCATTTCTCGGTGATCTTGTTTGACCTCAGCTCCACTTGTACCATATCAGGTAACACCGCCATATCGTATCTCAGTTTGACGGAGATACAATAAGGTTTCCAAAAAATATATGACTTGGCCATTTTGTCATTTAGTAAAGTAGATATGCGACCATTGTAAAGTTAGACGATAGCGGAAGCGTACAATTTCGAATATTCATCATGTGACTGTGACCTTGTTTGACCTTGGATTCACGCTTACTGGCAGCTCTACGACAGGCCTCGTTGGGACGGGGAGATGTAAAGCTTTTCAAATGATATAACATTTGGGTATGTGTGTGTGTGGGGGGCATTTAAATCGGTCCGATAGGTGGTTCTACCGCTCCCCTGACACCATTGTTAGTCGTTCTCGTAGTTGCCATCCAAAAATTAAAATGTTCAAAAGTTACATTTGGCTCACTTAAACATTTTCGAAAAATAATAATAACACAAGTGCATAATTTCCAATACAGCATGGATTTGACAAGTATTTCAATTATGTTCAATAATTGATAATAAAATCTCAAAGAATGAACAAATTTACTTAATTTAGAATCTAGCAAATAGTTACAATTTCATCTGACATACTAATTACAATATCAATTACACAAATAACACAGAGGAGAATTCTTACCACCGTTGTGAGATTACGAGATAATTAAATCATGAGTATGTAAGTATCTAGAATCCGGAAGGTAGGATCTAAGCTGGGTTACCTATTGGTTGTTCTCCCTGCTAAAAAGTAGTGGCGCAACAGTTTGAATACGACAACATGAAGAACAATGACAAAGAACGCCAAATTACGCTACAGTCCCGACATCAAGCAGACGACATTTGACATCGCTTGCAACCATGGACGCGCGTCATCTTCACGGCATGTCACACTCACTGCACGTCATGCCACACTGTCTTCACGTCATGCCATATTGTCTTCACGTCATGTCACACAGTCTTCACATCATGTCACACTATATTCACGTCATGTCACACTCTCTTCACGTCATGTCACACACTCTCACGTCATGTCACACTCTCTTCACGTCATGTCACACTCTCTGCAGAAAAAAACAGTTCAATTTTTCGTTCACACTAATTTAGCAAACAATCAACAAATATATCGACTATCACATGCTAGTGTGTAACTTACAAACAATATTGACTTCATAAAAAAAAGTGTTGTGTGTAGTCCACAGTTAAGGCCACCACATACTTTTGGTATGACCCCTGTATAGGCCCAGAGACCCCGCGTCGACTGCAACCGGAGCAGCGCCTCCTGGCGGTACAGGAGAAACATTTCGGCCGTCACGGATTCTGCCTGCAGCTGCGCGAAGTGGCTGTCTCGGACGACTGGTTGTCAATAACATCATTGTACTCGGTGGGTATAGCATGTGTGAGTGCGTGCGTGTGTGCGTGTGTGCGTGTGTGCGTGTGTGCGTGTGTGCGTGTGTGCGTGTGTGCGTGAGTGCGTGTGTGCGTGTGTGCGTATGTGCATGTGGTGAGTGCGTCTGTGGTGTGTGTGTGCGCGCGCGTTTGTGCATGTGTGCGTGCGTGTGCGCGCCGTGTGTGTGCATGCGTGTGCGTGTGCGTGTGTGTTTGTGTGTGTTTGTGTGTGTGCGTGCGTGTGTGCGCGTGCGCGTTGCGTGCGCATGGGTGAGTACATTAATGCGTACTTACGTACATGCACAAATTCCCGCAATTTCGTGATCGTATGCGTGCGTGTGTCTGTATGTATGCATAGGTACAAGCTTACATCGTACCGCAGATATTCAACGTCAGATAGGCTCCGGCGACGTGTTGAAAACAGCTTTTAATTTTTCCCACTTCAACGGCTAAACTTATAGATCTACACTCGCGTAACATTTCATCAAGTAGAGGAGGATTAAAGTGTGTTTCGTGTAAGCTGTGGCGTGCCGCTCGGACCAAAGTGGTACCAGAAGTAAATTGTAGTAATTGACTAAGCATGTCCTTATTTGCACATAACGATCCAGTCACCACTTCAGCGTACATTACGTCTGCTACATTATCGCAGAAATAGCTGTCAAATCCGCATTTATTTGCCTACGAAGTAGGCTCAAGTTTACATTGGCGAAAGAATACATACTCGGTCAGCTTAACCCAGTTTACACAGCCTGTTTGCCAGCCAGTCAGACAGCCCTCTCCGTCCGTCCGTCCGTCCGTCCGTCTGTCTGTCTGTCTGTCTGTCTGTCTGTCTGTCTGTCTCTGGCTTAAGGCCTACAACCCGTTAGCCATCGCTTGCCGTGTGATCCGTCCTTTCTTGTTGCTCCTTCAAATTTGCCAAATGACAAAGCAAAAATGCAGTTGTTATAATGTTATTAGGTTCACGTGGACATCATTGTACCGTTTTGTCATTCTTCTCATTGGTGCGGTGCATACAACGATTTTTTATTGTTTTATCTTGTGGAAAAACTTTTTTTTTTTTATATTATCTGGTGTACACAATGAATTTGTTAATATAGTTTACCTGCCTATTGTAATCGAATGCGCAATCAATTTGGCCCGTCAACACGAATGGGCTGTGTCAGTGAACCGTGCTGGCGTGGCGCGAGGTCGCACGGTTATCGCCGACTTCGTAAACGGCTTTCGTCGACCGACTATCGTAAGAGTCAGATCGTCTTGCCGCGCCACTGAACCGCAGCGCAACGCAGACTAGGCGTTATTGTGAAAACAATATCGACAAGCATGTCGGCTATCGTAGGGGTGAGTGGCCAACGCTAGACTAGGCTACTTCTTAATCCACCCACCGAGCGAGTAATCCGCTCGGCAAAGTATAAGCAAACGCAGACGCACAGTCCGTTTGTGAAACAACTTGCCACATACGCCCACGGACACAGTTCAATTTGCATTTAATCAGAGGCCGACGGAAAAGCGATCGGATTTCATGCTCCACCCAGTGCCGTTTTTTGCTATATCACGCTTTTGTTATGCCGCCGGTGAGGACAATAACATCTCGCAATAGGACAGATAAGTGTAGTCTATGGAAAACAATGTGAGTTAGTGAGTGAGTGAATGAGTGAGTGAGTGAGTGAGTGAGTGAGTGAATGAGTGTGTGTGTGTCTGCACGCGCGCGTGTGTCTGTGCATATGTGTACGCACGACTGTACGTGCGTGCGTGTGTATCTAAATAGTTTACATAATTATCGATTTATTTAGGTTACTTGATTTTAACTATTGGCAATGTTGGCACGGCATAATCGGGGTATTATATATAATAGCTTACAAACATGTTTTACAAATCCAATAACATGCTTAACCCACGACGTCCCTTCAGGCCCAACCGGTGCTCAGTCAATGCACACTGAGCAGGTCCGATACTAAATGGAGACATCCTTTCGACGGCCAGCCCGCAAGCATGTCGATACGGTCCCCGGGGCGGACGGCGAGCGGTCCACTGCGCACGCCCGCCGTCCGCTGTCGTCAACCACTCGACTGGCCGCCTTCACTGTTGCAGGTCCGCCGGGCCCACAGCCTCACTAGTCTCGTCGACTCCCGACCGCCGACAGTAGACGACAGACGGTCTCGACGACCATCGAGGATCCCAACGGTAAGGAGAACTGTGTGTTGTGGTCGGGGAGGGAAGGATGGGGATATATGCGCCATTCAGGAAGCGAGCGCTCGGCCGGCGCGTGTGGAATGCGGGCCGTGACAGCGTCACCCTAGCCGACACGTCGGACTGTGGCACGCGTGTTGGTCCATCGCCAACTGTATGTAGGCTCGGCACACAGCGACCGGCACTGACACCTAGGGAAGCTTCCACATACACCTCGTACAGCATCTTCTCGCAACCCCAAATGTAACCTGACTGTGCTCCATTGTCGGCTTACGTTAGTCTCCCGTTCGCCTGTTCGGTGAATGCAGTAGCTTTGCCCCCAGCGATCTCAGCGTAAAACGTGTTTGGTTAAAAGTTGGTCAGTCGGTAGATTGTTCCCGGCCAGTCATCTGCGTCGTGACCACTACGGGTATGTCTGTAGCATAGCGACAGCGACGTATATATATATATATATATATATATATATATATATATACGTGTGTTCAGGTTGATTATCTTTACCTTCGGCGTTTACACAGGTTCACCCGTTCAAATAGCCATTCACCTGATCAAATAGTCGTTCACGTGTTCACATAACTTATTGTTATGGCCGTTCACCTGTTCACATAACATACTGTCATGGCAGTTCACTTATTCACATACCCTACTGTCAGTGCCGTTCACATGTTCACCTCGCTTGTCGTCATAGGCTTGCAGCCGTTTACTGCGGTGTAATTAAAGATGTTGTCAGGAGATGCCTTATATCTGATATAATGACAGACAACCTAGGGGCATTTGACATTTGCGTCGAGGTTACGAGTGTTATTACACACGGGCCGCTGCTGCGACGTCCCACTCTCCTCTGTATTTCTTTCTGTTATTCTCAGCGTGCATAATACCACGATGCCGAGTTACCAGCCGCATATTCCTGTGTATGTGGCGAGGTATTTGACGCCATTCGACAGATACTTGACATATCCTTAATCATTATTTCAAAAAAATATGCTTATACATTCCACCATATCTTCGTATGGATAGTTTCAGAAAATACGATAATATTCTTGGCCTAGGCACCATTATATGCAGTAGCTAGTAGGTGCGTCATTCGCTTGTCTTCTTCGTTATCGGTGGAATGCTAGGCATTGTTGTGAAATGCAATCGAATGTCTTTCAAGGTGAATACTCGCCTCCAAACTTGACAGCAAATGTTGGAGACCACCCAAGAAGGCATAACTTCCAGTCTGTATTTATCCGGGGGTTGATTGTATTGTTTTCTATCAGGGGAGAGGCAACGTTGAAAATTACAAATATAAGTATGGACTGCCACTGGCAATGCCCGTCCATAATTATCGTTTAAAAGTTTTGTAATTATGTGTAAATGTTTCTTTGACAACCGCATCTTCGTGGGTTATACTTAGTCCTATACTTATAGGTCAAGGTATAAGCCTATATCGTATATATTGGGGTACGTTTATTTGCCCAGCAGTCATTTACCCAGTGGCCCTCTACAAGAGAATACAACGACAGCTGCTAAGCCAAGGAGGAAACTCACTTTCGAAGCACATTCGACTGCGTGGGCAATATTTGAGGAGCGTCGACTGTGTTTTGCCCGTGGTAGGGACCGATATTCAGTTACTCGTGGATGACTGCTAATATCTCTTTTCACGACGACCAAACATCAGAGCCACGTCGCTCGCATTGTACCCTCGCGTTTTATGGTAATTTCACCTATACAAGTAGGTGCTTGTGGCAACGTCTGCCCGTAATTACTGCAATAGGTTCCTCTTGATGGCGTTATAATTTGACAGGGGAATTCCAACCGAAAATAGAAATTAATTACGCTAACGTTGATTACTTTTGACAAGCGACCCCTTCGGGGGGAGGTGACAAGCGAGACCAGAGCGCCACTGTTCTCTTGCAGAATCCCCCGGAAATAGTTCGTCAGATATCTTGTCCTTTGAAGATGCGTCAACAGTCGTTGTAGCAGCAACAGTCCGGTTGTGTCCACTGATGCGTGCATGATTGTTCCACTTGACCGACGACAGCTGTATATACAATGTGCCATGGTGATTGCCGGAGAACGGGAACGAGAAGACATTAGTTAAGCTGATGGGTGTGTTTGCTCTACTCACAAAGGCGGCGGTAAATGGCTAGCTTTGTGGAGGGTAGACCAATCGGTCGCCGTAGAAACGCGGCAAAATCTCGTTCTGTTGATGTTTTGTACGGTGTATCAGCGGACACAATGTGTGAAAGTGGGCCATGTTTCGCAGTGGAACGTCGTTGCAAAGATTGTTTAACATACGGCGTCGCGACGTTCTTTCCGAATCTGTATTTTCACTGCAAATATAATGTCACAAGAAGATATCACGTCAATTATTATGGTTCTGGTCTCCCGGGTGATGACAAAGGTTAAGTCAGGCTGCGATCTTGCCTTTAATAGCACGTGTCTATATTGAGTACTGATGTGTACAATTAACTGCTTGGCGTTAACATTATACCCGTCATTCTGCATGTGATTGCAAGTTGACCATTATCGCGCGCCTTCAAAGAGTGTAGGCCCGGGCCCCTATATAATCTTGCAAGATCCTTTGATAATCTCAGCGATTATCTCGAAGGGCACCTAACTTATTGGTCTATAGGTTGTTATCTATCGGGTTTCACACCAGTTCGACTCCAGTTCGTGGGTCACGTTACTCTTAGATTAGGATTTTTTTTAATCGAATCCAGTCGATGGATCGAAGCCAGACTGATCGCAACACGTTCAGTTACACCGCAAAAACACATAAATTGCGCGCGTGGCGTACACAACTCAAAACACACCGCTAGATTGAGCGCGTAGTATTCCATTTTGGATGTGTTGTATTCGTATGTAAATTGCAGTCACTAAATACATATTTCCCGACAAGTGTGCACCACCCGCGGGGCCACTCTGTCATAGATCATATTAGTTCCACTCTCCCTCGGCACCGCTCTACAATGACAGTCGTCAACCATTCCAGCAGAACAAACCCATTCTGCGCGCGTCTATTCTCACTATGCTAGAGCAGGAAGTTAATTGATGTTACGACACTGACAGCGAATTATGACTATTCCAAGTCCGCACATCATTAATATTTCTGGTAATACGGCGACTTCTCTTGCTTCGCCTAAGGCATTCACGCGACCTGAAAGCACATAGTTCAACGTGCTGAATAATACCCATCTTGGTGCAGCAGACCTTCGTGGAAAAGGCAATGCAATGTAATTGCGGCGATGGGGTGCCTGTTTAGACGACAGGACAAATCAGCCATGTGTGCAGCCTCTGTCGCTCCGTGACAGTTATACAGACAGTGGTCACTCTGACCGTCCATCACACGGTGTCGCTCTATGGTGACGCTTAATCAATCACGCTGCGACATGAGCCGAAACAGTGGACGCGTAATTCAATCAAACTGTACAATAGTGCATGCTGTTCCATATGGCAGTCAGACAATCGTGTACAGAGTCTGACTGTTTCTATTTTAGTTGTTGGCTTGCTATAGTATATCACTATGTAGTCGCTATTTGCCCGTAGCTGTGATGTAGGTTGAAACAGCTCCTTGCAGAGCACGTCCACACGTAACCCATGGGTCACACGCACTGCCCTCTCATTGCTTCGACGTCCCTCACCTAACCAGCCTTATGCCTTGCGATGACTAGTAGCTGTCAGCTAGCCCGAGAAGGTTACGACAAGACTGGCAGACGGTACTTAACGCAATATATTTGTGTCTGCCGAAGCTACTGCTTGTGGTGAAAGTTGAAAGCAGATGTAATAGGCGCACAACCACACGCTAACACGCCAGACACATCACTAAAATCCGTGCGACCCTGGAAAAGCACAACAAATATACTGTAGATTATGCAATACACGATTTTGCGACAACAAAATCCACCGTTTATACATATTTTGAACCCGTGCACCAGTTGGCGTTTGTGTTCTCTGTTAACACCACACACAACAAACACCATTTTGTCAAAATGGCGCTTCATAACCTCCACCGTATCATAATTATCTGAAATGATGCATTCTCTTTAGACAATTCTTAGATTTACGAAAGTATTGTAGAATAAAACAATTGTATAACTCATGCCCTCGTACAAAACTATGTTACGTTCGGCACATTTTCATTAATCTAGTGAGCTAGCCCCCGGTCTCATGTGTGCCACTAATGTGAACCAGTCCCTCCATGTGTTCCACTAATGTGAACCAGTCCTTCCGTGTGTGCCACTAATGTGAACCAGTCCTTCCGTGTGTTCCACTAATGTGAACCAGTCCTTCCGTGTGTTCCACTAATGTGAACCAGTCCTTCCGTGTGTGCCACTAATGTGAACCATTCCCTCCGTGTGTTCCACTAATGTGAACCAGTCCTTCCGTGTGTGCCACTAATGTGAACCAGTCCCTCCGTGTGTTCCAGTAATGTGAACCAGTCCCTCCGTGTGTGCCTCTAATGTGAACCAGTCCTTCCGTGTGTGCCACTAATGTGAACCAGTCCTTCCGTGTGTTCCACTAATGTGAACCAGTCCCTCCGTGTGTGCCACTAATGTGAACCAGTCCTTCCGTGTGTGCCACTAATGTGAACCAGTCCTTCCGTGTGTGCCACTAATGTGAACCAGTCCTTCCGTGTGTGCCACTGATGTGAACCAGTTCCTCCGTGTGTGCCACTAATGTGAACCAGTCCTTCCGTGTGTGCCACTAATGTGAACCAGTCCCTCCGTGTGTCTCACTGATGTGAACAAGTCCCTCCGTGTGTGCCACTGATGTGAACCAGTCCCTCCGTGTGTGCCAGTAATGTGAATCAGCCACCGTGTGTGCCACTAGGGTGAACCAGCCCCCGTGTGTCCCGTTACACAAACAACCGTTGTGCCCGGAGTGGACATTGTTGACCTCTGACACCTGATTGACATACAGATGACAAGGTCCCATTTCGATCGGCCACGTATGTCACATGGTCAATGGCTGGTGTGATGTACGTCAACGGTGACCAGTGCCTACTGGAGACATTTATTCTTGGGCTGGGGGTCGTGGTGTACCCTACACGCACACCTAGATCTATGCGTTTACAGGAGTGTGCAGGCGAATGCACCGAGCAACAGTCCGTGCGTACTTGACCCACATTAAAGTGTTTGCTCATTTGCTTATTTTGTTCGATTACAACCGCGACCCAGTGTGTCCACTCCGTCAGGATAGGTGGTCAGTCCGGCCGGCTTCGTGACTTCGTTGAGAAGGTGACATATATCAGTGTTAGCGCCAGATGACATCACCTCATTTCAGCATTGGAGCCTGTATTTACGTGTACAATTGAAACATCTTTAATGCAATATCTTAAGTGTTTTATATAACGAAATTATGTAATATGAAAGGTACAGCTGTACCCAAGAAAAGTGTTTGGAAAAGTTGACCAATGTGGAATGTGAACCTCCGATCTAGATGTTATCGTCTGCAGTTCAACTTTATTTGTGTATTTGACTTGTGTCAATATACTAGGCGATAAGAGTTGGTTCGAATACTTCGTATAAACTTAAACAAATGTGCTCTTATTTGGTGATTTACCACGATAGGCAATCTCACTCGTTACCCTGTTTCAGGGTAACCAATCATTTTCGTCACCAGGCTCTCTCTTCATTGCGGAATCTGCCAGAATGTGTCGTGTGTTCAGTTCAGTTCAGTCCAAACTAGTTGTTGTACGTCGGTCGTGTGTTCAGGTCAGTCCGAGCTAGTTGTCAGTCGTGTGTTTTGTCCGAGCTAGCTGTCTGTCGTGAGTTCAGTCCGAGCTAGTTGTGTGTCATGTGTTCAGTCCGAGGTAGATGTCTGTCGTGTGTTCAGTCCGAGCTAGTTGTGTGTCATGTGTTCAGTCCGAGCTAGTTGTATGTCGTATCAGTCGCAGCTAGTTGTGTGTCGTGTGTTCAGTCCGAGCTAGCTGTCTGTCGTGTGTTCAGTCCGAGCTAGTTGTGTGTCATGTGTTCAGTCCGAGCTAGTTGTATGTCGTGTGTTCAGACCGAGCTAGCTGTCTGTCGTGTGTTCAGTTCGATCTAGCTGTCTGTCGCAATTCAGTACGAGCTTGCTGTCTGCGTGTGTTCAGTCCGAGCTAGTTGTCTGTCGTGTGTTCAGTCCGAGCTAGTTGTGTGTCATGTGTTCAGTCCGACTGTCCGAACTAGCTGTCTGTCGTGTATTCAGACCGAGCTAGCTGTCTGTCGTGTGTTCAGTCCGAGCTAGCTGTTTGTTATGTGTTCAGTCCGAGCTAGTTGTATGTCGTGTCAGTCGCAGCTAGTTGTGTGTCGTGTGTTCAGTCCGAGCTAGCTGCCTGTCGTGTGTTCAGTCCGAGCTTGCTGTCAGTCGTGTGTTCAGTCCGAGCTAGCTGTCTGTCGTGTGTTCAGTCCGAGCTAGTTGTGTGCCATGTGTTCAGTCCGAGTTAGCTGTCTGTCGTGTGTTCAGTCCGAACTTGTTTTCTGTCGTGTGTTCAGTCCGAGCTAACTGACTGTCGTGTGTTCAGTCCGAGCTAGTTGTGTGTAGTGTGTTCAGTCCGAGCTAGCTATATGTCGTGTGTTCAGCCGAGCTAGCTGCCTGTCGTGTGTTCAGTCCGAACTTGCTGTCAGTCGTGTGTTTTGTCCGAGCTAGCTGTCTGTCGTGTGTTTAGTTCGAGCTAGTTGTGTGTCATGTGTTCAGTCCGAGCTAGCTGCTTGTCGTCTGTTTAATCCGAGCTTGCTGTCTGTCGTGTGTTCAGTCCGAGCTAGTTGTGTGTCATGTGTTCAGTTTGAGTTAGCTGTCTGTCGTGTGTTTAGTCCGAACTTGTTGTCTGTCGTGTGTTCAGTCCGAGCTAGCTTACTGTCGTGTGTTCAATCCGAGCTAGTTGTGTGTAGTGTGTTCAGTCCGAGCTAGCTGTCTGTCGTGTGTTCAGTCCGAGCTAGTTATGTGTCATGTGTTCAGTCGGAGCTAGCTGTCTGGCATGTGTTCAGTCGGAGCTAGCTGTCTGTCGTGCGTTCAGTCAGTCCACCGTTCAGTCTTAGCATGCAAGATGTGATGCGTGTAGTGTCTACAGTCCGACCTTGCGGCATACATATAGTCTACTTGTGGTGTTAATTTGGCGGCTAGGATGGACGCAGACAGCAGTGGTCAACGTCTGAACCGCTTTCATAATTGGTTGCGCTGATTGCATTAAGTTAAATTGCAATTTTAGCCACAGTTTCACCAACAGCAAAATGAACGTATACTGCTGCATACAACAACATGACAGAAGGTATCTATAGTAACATATTAAACCGTTTCAGTGCTATTGGGAACCTCCGGCGCTGTTACTGTGAGGCATACGCCACAGCTGATTCCCCTGTTGATAGCCATGTTAGCATATAAGAAAATGTTGCCATGCAGATGCAATGGCACTGTGTCTGCATAAGTTTCGTCAAAATCACATACTTCCGGTTCTTTTAATATTACAGGTATAGCACATGAACGAATCTCAACAGTGGCAATTTTCGCACAATAGTAATACGGTTACATAGTAATACGGTTACAGTGTTTCGTTTTTTGTCACTACCAAAATACTCATGGGTTTTCACATCCGCTTCATGCTACGTCTTACCACCGAGGTCCAATATGTCAAACTTTCCGACATTACCGACTTAATGCAGTGACGTATTTGGCAAATAAAATCATTGAAGTCGGTTTACTGGGGGTGCTTTAGGAGACTACCGGACGTGTGACTTTGTGCGTGGCCGGGTGACCCAGATTGGACCTAAAATTGGCGGGAGGTTGGCATCATATATATCGGATAGGCCTATATGTTAGACGAGGGGTGATGTTGGAGGTAGGAAATTAACTCTCAATGATAGTACGTGGGAGATTGGCCCTAAACAGGTGGGAGATGTAAGACTGACAACTCTGCCACATCCCTCAAGGTCTGGGGGCCGTTTCACTAAGATACTCAGCTCATAAGAATAATCCGCCATTAAATAGAATCGTTGTTAAATTTAGGATCAT
This sequence comes from Paraescarpia echinospica, assembly GCA_020002185.1. Lineage (NCBI taxonomy): Eukaryota > Metazoa > Annelida > Polychaeta > Sabellida > Siboglinidae > Paraescarpia > Paraescarpia echinospica. The sequence goes on along the minus strand of CM034540.1, from coordinate 32,393,728 downwards.
TTTCCAAATGTCAAGAACCACCGCCGTATCACCAGGGAGTCTGTTTCCATAATACACCGGCGAACGTGTCCCGGATGCAAGTCTTCACATTGACTGATTTCATTATGCAAGACCACTATTAGGGAGCGAAATAAAATGTAAAGAGCAAAATTAAATTGATGAGTTGATAAGAATGCTAGTGAAGTGGTCTCCTGGCCACCGTATCACTGTCAGTGTTCCACGTCGTCGCGGTCCGACCTCTCTCTGTCAGTGTTCCATGTCATCGCGGCCCGACCTCTCTCTGTCAGTGTTCCATGTCGTCGCGGTCCGACCTCTCTCTGTCACTGTTCCATGTCGTCGCGGTCCGACCTCTCTCTGTCAGTGTTCCACGTCGTCGCGGCCCGACCTCTCTCTGTCAGTGTTCCATGTCGTCGCGGCCCAACCTATTTCTGTCAGTGTTCCACGTCGTCGCGGCCCGACCTCTCTCAGTCAGTGTGGAGCATCACTGCCGATGTGGTCTCGTGCCGTGTACGATTTACGGGGTCAGGACACTGTTAGACTTCCTGCTTGGTTACGAAAAAAAGTGCAGTATATTTTTGAGAAATGATTCTTTACAATACTCACTTGCTCTGACATAAGTGCATTTGAGTAGTCATATTTCTAGATGTGATTGTAGAAGCTGTTGACAGTAAAATGGTGTCTTTTTAGCTGATTTTACTAAGCGGAAGGGTATTTGGCAGCAATTTGGCTAATTGACACTTTAGCCGGATTACTGCCTGCATCCATTTATAAATATTGACGGGTGTCATACATACAGGCATTTTGTAAGAGCTAGAAATATTAGATTTTGACTAAACTCGACCAGCATATCAATGAGATGATGACAACGGCAGGTGAGAAGTTTAATACAGTTTCTAGGTCATGTTTTCTTACAATCAGACAAAACGTTAACATGGTCGCCAATGGGAAAACTATCAGTGTGCTGACCCCTTACTCATATTCTCGGCCTGATCCCCTGACAACGTATTGCCGTCGTGCTCTGATTTACACGAGACAGGTCGACGTCGATTCAGTTATACCTTTTTCTTCGTCGCGTTATCTGATCTTCGGGTTTGTTTTAATGTCCGCTCACTACCGCAACTTTGATCGTGTCTGGCTTTACAGCAGACACGATACCACACGTCTCGGTATAAATCCCAGTGTTCACGCGGCGAGAACTATGACCATTCACTCAGGACATTGATCCGAACACAAATATATACTAATGCTATCCGTATTTCCATAGAAGCAATTTATAGGTAAATGAAAACGGCATGCATCCTGTAGATAGTCCACACAGTCGGGTGGCTATGCTGTCGTATGTGAGATCGAATTTTCGAATACGCACGCACGCATACACGCACACACATACACGCGCACAAACACTCTTTCACACGTACCCTCGCACGCACCCACCTGGCACAACATTGAGTAAATTTGTGTTAGTGATTAAGTGATAATAAAGGTTGGCTGGCGATTGACATTTCTCATGTGACGTTTACTGATATCTTGATATAAATAATACTCGATATTTGTTTGCGACATTTGGTGAACGCAGCCGACTTTATTGTACTAAGGAAATTGTTCTGGCAACAGCAAATAGTTATTGTATTGATAGCAGTACATTCAACTTATGACCCTTTTTCATTGTTTGTAACTACTTTTAAATGTGGTGCTTGGTTCACGTGAATATATTCGAATTGCAACAAGCTCGAGTTTCTTGCTGAAACCGGAAACATGTTATCACCCAAAGTTATCTCTGTACGACACGCTTTAGGTTAGAGCGGTTCTCGTGTGTCTTCTTCCATACAATACTCCATCAACTGTTACTGTTCGAGACTGAAACTATTTGCAAGAATCATTATGTGAAACGATATCATTGTATTCTGCGCCACTCGTGTGACGTTCGGTGAAACGACTGTCAGCGTAATGTTGATTGTGACCGCTCAACCACTCTGACTCCCCGTGATGCGGCTGGCCGACAGAATGGCGAGCTATGCTGGTCACGACACCGCGGCCCTGGAGTGCAATCGCCGTGGTCCAGTCCACTGCACACCGGGCGTTGTTGATGTGTTCTCTGCGGGCAGATCAGGAATTGTCTGTGCATGTGCTAACACGCCAAGCTATTTGTATTGAGCGCGACGCCGGAGTACGATCGGTTGTTTCTTTATTTATTGAATGACCACAAATAAACCCGACCGGCGACGCCGATTGTGCGTTCGTCGCATAGTCACTTTGCTCTTAGAAAACTGATCACGGGTGCAAACTGCGATGTGTGTTTTGCCGTGTCGAGCAACCGACTGACGCGATTCAGTATGGCATCGCAGCCGTCGTCGATTGAAAACGAATCAGCAGGCATATATAATTATGTTCCCCTCGCGGATCACTTAATTGATAAAGTGAACGGTCTAACCGCGGAGCTGTTACGCGGTGTGCTAAGACGGGATTAGGTCTGGTTGAGCTGTGCGATTGGAGCACGCCGCAGCGTGTGTCAATAATGTGTGGCGTTGTTGTAAGAGACGCTATAGTTAGCAACGTTCGTCTGTTTTCAGAGACAAGACGTGCGAGCAGCCTCAGCCCCGCGCTGTGCATCCGACGAACAAAGAGAAAGCACAGCACCGAAAGCAGAACAACATGGTGGCAACAACCAAGAGTTATCCACCTTGTCGAGACTCAAGGATAACGTATCTAAGCTGCGCGTGCATCTCATGGGTATCCGGTATCCGCGTAGACTTCCGGTAGGCACTATGTCGGACACTAGCGGCGATGAATCACACTACAGACGCTCCCGGAAGTTGGCGACTACCACGGGCTTGTCTTGTAATGGCTACGACTCAGAAGGCGAAAACTCAGACAATGGTTCCGTCAAATGCAGCATCCGTCGTCAGGTGATAAACCAGAGAGGACACGGAGATGGACATGCCAGGGTCATACAGCAGCCGACAAATTATGCTGGACGACGGAGGACATATTACAGGGCGCATGCGCGCAATGCCCGCAGCGAGGAACCGCAACATGTAAGGTATGTCGACAGTTTCCACTCTACGTTTAGAAATTGCCGAAACTGCACTAATAACAGTTATTTCGATAGTTCATTCTTGAAATTTGAAACATCATAACGTTGGTGTCTTTGTTCACAAAGTTGTTTGGGTTCAATACAAAAGCTGTATTTGTTTATACAATATACACACACGCGCACGCGAAGAAGCCGCCCGGACACATAACACGCACACAAACACACACGCACACGCACACACACACACACACACACACACACACACACACACACACACACACACACACACACACACACACACACACACACACACACACACACACACACACACACAGTAGCTAATATTGAATGTCGGTTGCTGGTCGGACAGTTTGCGAAAAAATATCATTTGATCTATAGCAAGGATGTATAGGTTGTTCAACAATATTGCTTGACCGGAATCGGGTATGTGGAGATCGATCGATCAACAACATCAGTTCTCTCCCTTCATCACCGCCGCGCCGCTTATTACTGGGGGGAGGCAGAAAACCATATGTCTGCCCTCCAATTGCACACATACCTTGCACAGTCGACAAAATACACATCAATCGTCTCATAAAATTTAGATTTCCACCCGCCATTGACGCTCGCCACAATAACAAACATTCACGCTCACATTTAATGGGGAGGGGGCAGAACCATATGTCTGCACCCCCCCGTAGAAATTCCGGAGGGAAACTGCCCCCTCCCCGTCCCCCCTGTTTCCGCGCCTATGTCTACACCTTCGTAAGCTCAAACAAGCCGCACACTTAAAAGTAGCCTTTTTGCTGTCGGTCTGACGTATATATATATATATATATTGTTAGTGTATAGATAAACTCCGTCGTCTTTGTTGTCGACGTCAATGCAGTCGGGAGCAGCGGCGACTATAAATCACTATCTCAACAACACGTCAATGGGTGTTCTGTAACTGCTATGAGACAGGACTGTATCTTAAGCCGCTTGGGACTGCATCTAACTGCGATATTGGTCAACGTCATGTCTGTGTAAAGTGGACTATTCAGTCAACGACAAAGGCGAGTACCCCGCACAGCACGCAATGAGGCGACCGCGGTCTGGCTGCAGATACGACGCTGTCCAGTCAGGCGGCACCTGTTTGATGCTCTTGTTTATGTTGGTCATCAGCGCTGGACAAGTTACTCTGTCAACTATCAATAAATCACGTTATGTCATTAAAGAGGACCGTAATGGTTCGCATTGGGTTGAGCTTAGGTTAAGCTTATCCTTCAGCATTCTATCATACGCAACATATCATAATTGTGGTAGCAGAAGGTGTTAATCTTTCTTAGACAGTGATCCCCAATAGTGGCCTTTCTTGGATTCAGGCAAACGTCACATGGTATGAGCGTTTTGGAATCTATCAAGTAGTTTATCCAAGTGTTGGCCTGATTAGTTCTCAGTTATGCGTCTATCCGTGTTGATCTTTGCACCACAAGAGAGTGTACTAGTATTTTAGTTGGCGCATCTTTGTTTCATGAACTGTATCACGTGTGAACCAATCTTTCATGGACCCTATACCAGACGTCATAATGTGTTGGCCTTTCTTTTACCCTTTATCTGGCATTTGCCAGTTTTGGTATTTCTTGGAACCTGGCAAATGACGCCAGAGTTTGACCGATCAACAATGGTTGGGAAGTGCATTTGCACAGGTGTCAACCTGGACAACTCATATCTGTGCCATCATTATTAGACAAATCCATAAGATCAGCAAAACATCTTTACAGATTGTCAACGCAAACATAAACACCATTTTGGTATATAGGCACTGCTATAACACACCCTTAGACAATAATAACGAAATACAACTCGGTCTGACACAGATCATTTATTTCACATGCTCCTTATTGTAAGCGACGGTAGCATGCTTCGCTTTGCGCAGCATTGCTGGCGTCACTTCAAAATTGCAACAGTTCGCGTCGAAGTTGACCATGCACTACAAGAACGCTGTTACGGTGTCCGCGTTCAGAGATTTCTAGCATTCCGTGTGCACTTTGCGCACCACCGAGAACGCCCTCTCACAATCGGCGTTGCTGTGAGGCAAGTTGAGCAACGCTGCCATGACTCGTCCTAAGCAGGCAAACCGAAGTGCGCCCAATGGCGTCTTCGTGGCATTCTTCAGGGCGTTTTCTGTACGCGTAGAGCACACTGTGATGCATTCGGTAAATCTCCCGGCAGTCAAGCTCGGTAAAGACGGGTGACCCTCGATAAAAATCGGCGCCATTTAAAAATATTTCCTGGAGATCGCGATTGAAATAATTGTGTTATCAAAATCATAAATATCCGTAAGGATTGCTTCGCACGCCCGTAAGCCCGTACAATTCGCAAACATCCGTAAGGCTTACAGATAAAACGTACAAGTTTACATCTCAAATTTTGTGTGTTGGATATTCACATACCCAAAACGAATAATAAACTGACAACAGTCAACTTACGAAACATACCTGGATAATTTATTGGATTACCAATATATCACATTTAAAAGGCGATATGTACGCGTTTTATATTCGCTGACATGTTTATATCGGAAGGAATGCTCGGGCAACGAGTAAATTGAGACAGACTTGGCTAAACACAAATAAATAAATAAAGACTCCTCTGTTGACATTCAGAGAATGATAAGTGTCATACGACAGGCATAGAAGTGTTTTCAGCGCGGTAACTCTTCCACTATGAGTCAGAACCTAAGAGGTTGAAAGCAATAAATTGCTTCCTTCGCGCTATGTTAGGCCCCTAGATGGCAACCCACACCGCTGTACGACAAGTGTTTGGTCAGAATGTAATCTCATAGAATGCTATCTCCTATCAAAGCCTTGTAGACAAGACGACCCGGTAGGTTTAACTCCCTTACCAGAACCTGTTTTTCGGTTCGACGGGAAGAGAGTAGCGACACGGGAGAAGAATTGTTAAACATTCTTGGCGCCATCAAGACGGCGTTCTGTGACCGCTGGCCGCTCAACGAATGGCGAACACCAGGGGGGCAGTTAGGATGATTGTGTATTCTTGTACCGTTGCTGCATCAGCAGCGACATGGCAACATATGGCAGTCGTGAATCACCTATCGGTCATTTCTGCGCTGTGTGTGTAACTGAGCTCTATGGAAATTGTTTGCACGGCGGAACATTGTGCGCTAAACCATTTGGAGTGACTCAGGACTGTTTCCGACTGCTTCTGTACGTTTAGAGTTGCGTTTTCTTTCGTTGAGTGTCTTCAGTCAATATCCGCTGACGCTTGGTATGTAGCCTATTTAATATCATAGTGACCAATTTCTGTCAATGGTTGTCTTAGCTGTTAATGCCGGTAAAATGCTAGCATGACTCAGGGCATGCTTGAACTCCTAGTTTGTCCGGTACGCTTCGATGTCAACAGCAGTGCCACCATTAAGATTGGCTTGCCATGTAAGTCATATACCGAGTTATACACCTTCATGCTATTTGTTTGTTTCCGCCAGGATGAACCACCTGCAGAAGAGCCAGAGTCTGATGGAGCTGAAGGCGGTGTCTTCTGTCCACGGCGCCCGGCGTCGACCCGTCCGCACCAAGTCAGCCTCGTCCACCCGCAGTGCCTCGTCTCAACCGGCCGCTCACAGCGACGAAGGCTCCGACGACAACTTTGGGAGCGGACAACGGAACGCGACCGACTCTACCAACACGTCGAGACGATCGCTGGATACGGGGCTGGATTCAAGCTCCTGGCCAAACACTGTCAGTCGCAGCTCGTCCAGTATTTCCGTCTCGTCCAGTAGGTCAAAGGGCAAAAGAACGCTGCCGAAAGTTCCAAGTTTCGGCGGCAGCGAACTGGAGGAACGGAAAAAGCGAATCTCGAGCCAGGTTCTGAAACGGGCCCAGCGTAAGGTGCAGTCATTGGCCGATAAAAAGTTGTCATCGGAAGGGTGTGAGAGACAGCGTGTGGCGGTTAGTCGCGAGAATCACCTTGTTGGCGGTAACCATTGTAACAATCAGGACAGTCGTCACAGACATTGCGTTGAAGGAGAGGTGTACCGTAACGAGGTTCGTTACACAAACAGTAACGGAAGTCATAGTTTCAGCCGGAGTGGTGACTACGACGCGTACGGCCCGGACGGCCAGCGGCCGGAGGAGTACCCTGTCCACACGGTTGACGTGACTAATATGTCCGGCGCCTGTTCGGACGACACGGACGACGAGACCGCGGACCGAGGCCAGCCGCCCCAGCAGCTGAGGCGAGTCAACGGGTTGCTGCAACTGCACCTGCAACAAGACGGCAATATCGACGACAAGAACTATGTGTGCGAGACAGCCTCTGACAAGATCGGCTACTGCCAGACGTCGTCGATTCACAGACTCGGTGAGAGAACATCAGCGTCGGCCGATGCTCTCCAGCGCATCATTCGGGACTTGCGAGACGCGTCGACAAAGCCCATCGAGAAAAGACGCGTCAGTTGCCCGGCGGAGTCGTCCGATGAGTTCTCGTCGTCCTCCTCGCCTTCCTCCACCTCTTCGTCGTCCGAACGACATGTCGCCGACGACCAGCTCTTCACCCCGATCTCCCAGGACCAGGCCGTGGTCGATGACAACGACAACATAGCAGACGGCATCGGGCGATATTTAGAGATGTCCCAGTCGATAACGTCGTCTCTGCAGAAGCGGAAGTTGCATGGTATGTCTGCGCAGAATGGCGAAGGTGACGCGAACGTACGCAGTGAGGTGAGTCTTTCACATCCGCCGCTGCACCGTATAGTGAAGTCGTGTGACCTGATCACGGTGGCGCTGGAGAATAAACGAGGACATGACGTCGGCGAGTACGGCATCGAACTGTTCGAGTCCGCCTACTGCGACACGTGCCCGGAAGTGGCGCGGACAGCGAGGGCAGAGGACGCGGCGTCCTTCCGGTCCCCCGAGGGACGGAGGCCGGTGATCGGGCGGACGCGTGGAGCCTTCCTGCCAGTCTCGTCGACCGTTGATGGTGGCAGCGGAGGGGCGATACTGTCGTTGCTTGCCATCGACAGGATCGTTCACAACAGCGTCGCCAGGTGCAACGGCTCATTACGTGAAGGCGACTACGTCATCGAGGTAGGCTGTACTGGTGTAAGCGAAGTCGTTGTTGTAGGACTAACAATAGTACACACTGCATATTTATTACTATTATTATATTATAATTATTATTGTTATTATTATTATTATTAGCAGCAGCAGAGCAGAAGCAGCAGCAGCAGCAGCAGCAGCAGCAGCAGCAGCAGCAGCAGCAGCAGCAGCAGCAGCAGACTAGTCAATTAACAGAACGTTGTCGAATGCTGAAAACACCTAGAGAGAACTATTATTGCAAGTACTGTATCATTAATGTTTTTATAAACTTTAAAAAATGGATCACATAGTTATTTTAGACTGTTATTTTTGCTGCCATTTAGACTCGACGCATCATACAGGAGAACGATTAAATGGCTTGGAACAAAAGAAAACTGTCGGCACAAAAGAACGGGGGTTGTAAATCACTTTCCACATGATCACACGGCGCCACTGGCTTTTAGTATTTGTAGTGTCAATAACATGACGCTTTTCCTCACAAACTGTTCGTCTTACTGCCCACCTGGACATTTCGTCGATGTGTAGGATTGTCACTTCAAAGTGGAAAACAAATAATCCCCAGAAGGAAGAGACCAATAAAGCAATGCACACTTGAAGGCCATATGTTGTATAAAGGACATGTGCCTAAAATAATGCGGTTGAGGAGATTAGGAAGGGACAAACAGAAGTTTATTTTGAATTAATATATTGATATTGATAAACCCAAGGAAGCAGAACGATTGGACATACAAGTGTATTAGTACATTAATTGAACACAATTAATCATCTGCTGAGTACACATGTCTTATAAGACCTGGCCACGCATTGATGATTTATAAACTCCATAAGCCGGTATATTCCCGTACACCGGTGGTTCCTTAGTCCACTTTCCATCTGGAACGTGTTAGTGTTGTGTGGCAAACTTGTTCAATCTTGCTAATCTTATTTTAGTAACAGCCACGAATCGCCTTTGCTTGCTGAGAAATAGATTCCTTGGAAGATAACTGAAGCAACTACAGGCGCAGTTAAATCTGTGGATATTGTTCACATCATGCATAATCAAACAAACAAACTGACTCTTCGGATGTCCGTTGGGTACAAAGTAGGGCCTACTAAAACATGGAAGGATAAAATCGCAACAGCGACGACGTCATTAACGGTTAGCAGTGGCCATGCTCACCAACAAAAGCCATAAACTAAGTTAAACTATTATTGCTAGGTCGTAAATAATTAGAGAAAATAAGCAGCCTTTCTGAACCAGACCGTGTATGGCGCATCAATCTACCGCAGAGAGTGGGCGAGCACAGAACATAACTATACTTGTGCTCGTAAATTGACTGATGGTAATTAATTATTATGCACTGTATTCATAAGAGAGTTGAGTGTACATTGTCTAATTTCATTTTGACACTCTTGTGCAACTTGAGCGACAATAACTCGGAACTGTCACTTCAGCGTTGTCCCGTTTGTCATTTCACTTGACCCACACCACCTTTCACTGTCAATGTAGATTTGACATGAGCGAACAACCTTTCAGTGTCAGTCTGGAGTGCACTCTCTCTAGTTTAGCAACCCAACACGCAACTTGCTTTAACGGGTGACATAAATGTGTTACATTGCGTTCCACCACTATACAACGGGCCAACAGGTGCGAGCTATTTTGGTCGGTACTAATGCCAAGACGTTCGCATTGTCGGCAGCCTGTTGTGCCTATCTAAAGAAAGCCACACACCACCAACAATAACGTATTTCGCGCTCGCGCGCGCGTGTGCACACACATGCACGCGCGCGCGCGCGCACACACACACCAGATACCAGGCGTAAGTTAGTTGTCGATTCGAGGCGTACTTGTTTGCCTATGAAGGGACCTACGAATATAAAATTGAATATTTTCAACGTCCTACGTTCTTGTCTTACGCTGTACGAGCGCGGGTTCAATCCATCTGAACGTTCTAGCAGCTATGTAGCGAGACACCCACCACCATAATGCAAGCTGTCTCGTCTCACACACCGGCCACCAAGTACTTCTAAAGACGTTTTTGCTGGCAAGCCCAACTGTACGCTGAGCTAGTCCTTAGTTGATGCTTACATTACACATGGAGTGACTTAAAACAGGCTGAGCTAGTCCTTAGTTGATGCTTACATAACACATGGAGTGACTTAAAACAGGCTGAGCTAGTCCTTAGTTGATGCTTACATTACACATGGAGTGACTTAAAACAGGCTGAGCTAGTCCTTAGTTGATGCTTACATTACACATGGAGTGACTTAAAACAGGCTGTCACTGCAGGCGAATGCATATGTGGCCAAAGTGGACTCCGGTGTTTTCGCAAGCAGTTGCAAATGTCACATGGCTGAGGATCCATACAATTATGTACCGGTACCCTAACTTTCAAAACATAAAACTGGTCTTCCATTGTTTGACTCTTAAACACCACGGCTGTGTTAGGACCATCCACCGTTGACGACACAGGCTGTCACTCTTTTCCCGTGTCTATCTCGAAGCCCCTGCATTGATACATAACTATTGCATGGATCCTTTCAGGTGAACGGAGCCTACGTCGTGTCCTCGCCAATCGATGAGGTCCGTCGGCACCTGTCCAGCAACCAGGACACGCTACAGCTGGTGGTCGCGAGGTCACGGCTCACTCAAGGCTTGGCCAACCCGGTGGCGGGGAAGCTACAGGTAACAGTGCTTGATCAAAGTCTGCCTCGCGGGTGTCAGGCTGTTTTTGCCGACACTACCCACGAGTTTCAAACTCGGTACAACAACAGAAACAAACTAGTTGCACATTGTCGGGTGTAACGTGCATACCGGGCTTTAAATGAATACTTGAAAGTTCACTTCGTGAGAACAACTAAAATAATTGTTCTGTCTTGTTTGTTTTATGTTGTCCGTGGATATTTACGAACATTTGGTACGTTTGTACGTACGTAGTTTGACAAAACCCAACATGTTCCTGACAGCGAAAGTGCATTGTACTAATCAACACGGCCATGGTAAACTATCAGAGGAAAACTGATGTATGCAAGTAGTGCGAGCCGTGATCTAATCCATAATTTATTTTGATTTGGTGATTCCTCCGATTATAGAGGTTCATAATATTACAGATATATTTTCTGGATGGGTGGTGTCATTGTTGAGAATGTGATTGCGAGCAAGTTGCTGGGCTGAAAAAAACAACCTGAAAATTGTGTATGCAATTCCGAACCATCTAAAGTTCCAGATTTTAATGTTTGTAAATAAGAACTTGTGACAATCAATTTAAATTTACGTCAACACCACTTTTAAGCCATGCTCATTCTCATTAAGGAGGCGAGCTTGGCATCTCTGAACTGCCTCTCATATTCCGTCTATATTCTAGGAAAGATCGGCATGACGCGTAATAATTTAATCATTGGCGACAGTCTTTTACAATTTTTGGACAGCGACATAATGTTCATCATACATGGTTTAAATTATGAATAAATACAAAGCGTACAATATTTGATAAAAACATATTACTTTCACACTGTAGGTCCTATATGTAAGCCACATGCGTGTCGTGGAATGAAATATAGGTGTCCATTCTTGTCTTTTGCAGCATATGCAAGATAAAGAAAACGTAAACGTAGACGTGCGCAAAGAGTTGGAGAAAATGAAGCTCAAGTACACGACGCTGCGTCAGACAACGGAGAAGAATATGGACATGATCGCCGAGCTGCAGCTAGAGCTGAAGGAAAAGCAAGCGCGCATACGGCAACTGGAAGAGGAGTTGCGCGAAAAACACGAAGAGGCACACATGCACGAACAGCATCACGCGGCGAAAGATGAGAAAATTGTGCACTGGCGGCGGGAGGCGAACCAACGTAGCGTTGAGATAGCGCGTCTCAAATTCGACGCCAGACAAAAGGAAGACCGCATTGCGCAGCTGCGGAAGTTGCTCATCCAACAAACAGAACTGATGCATTTACAGGGCTTCAACAGTAGCAGTGTCTCAGATGCCGAATATGAAGAACATATATCTGAAGTATAGAATGTTCTTGTCGAACAATAGTGTTTATATACACATATAATATACATACATACATATTATATATATATATAATGTATTCCCTGTGATAGCGTGTGGACAATTTACATTAATTAATTAATGTACATTGTAATCTACATTAAATGGTTTTGTAGCGTATCCTGATAGGCTGATGTGAGTGTATGATTCTATAAAAACTCATTAGCAGTGTAATCTTAGAGACACAGAAAGCAGTTGTATTAATATAAAACATGGACGTTTTAATGGCAATATCCACACATGCATCACCATCAAAAGCGTCTCATCGTGCGACGGAAATAAGGCAGTATAACGCTCAATACAACATTTCACTCATAATAAATTTCATTTCGATTTTTATACAACACACATCATATGTGTTGTTGACAGCTTGGAATTACCGGGGTATAGCAAACCCCTCTTCAAGTATTCTACTCCATGTGCGGCCGTTGAGGTTGCCTAAAGTGACTAGATCACCAGCCGCCGATGGTATGTTATTGGAATTCCTAAATTATTTCATTGCTCCTAAACTACCGACCGACCGGTGCTTATTTTGCAATCTCATGCTGCAACCACAACTGCTTATGAAAGCCAAACAGAACAAGAACAACGACTTGCTGTGCTTATCCCGAGAAGCTGTAGACGTTATCCACAATACAATTCTGACCCACACTATAATATTATTACCAAACAGTACAGACGTTCACAGAGACTTCCACTGCATAAATACACATTCATATATAATTAACTACTCACTGCATCACAGAACTGTTCTCAACTGCATCAGCACAATAAAGCACCACGAGAGGAGATAGATTTGTATAATACTAGTTCGCAACTACTTCTCGTTCGACACGCTGTTGGTACGCAGCACAGGTCCGAGTGCCTCTTGATTAGAATTTATCGCGACAAAGTAGTGGCCGCTGAAATAGCGGCCACCTGACGCCTTGCATCCAGAGTGCCGTGAGAGAACTACTTGGTTTTTGAGCTGCAATGAATTAGTAGTCGGCTAACGCTGTGGAGGACCAGGAAATATTACTGGCGCTCATCCCACCTGAGATTGGTCATTTTGAGAAGGCGATTAAAATGACCACGTCAAAGCCACGCCATTACAAAACAATGTTACGTTTCAACGAGGATTTACTGGCTCCTACAATGGTATATGTACGAGCGGCATTGGCATATACAACAAATCAGACTTATGGATCACAATGGTAATTCTCTAAGCACAAAAACAACTATGACTATGTGCGTGCCATATACTATAGCAGTGACACGCATAACGATTAAATATTCCCACTTCTCCACGTTGAGCCATCAGGTAAAATGTCAACGTCACCAGCACAGACGATTCTGTCTATTCGCATTAATGATTATACCAATACCAAAGGCACGTATCATGTCCCTCTGGATTAACTGCCATGTCAAACTACATTTGGTTCACATAACTTCAGAATAGTTGACTGTTTGCTACTGGTTTGAAAGACTTCTAAAATGGATCTTGGTTCATCGACTCCAACCTGGTGCATACTGTAGTCACTAGGTGGCAGCATCTTCTGCTAGTTGAACACACTACACCAATGTCTCCAAGACATAGCTTTGTTTCCAATAGCTCTCAACACAGTTTACCTAATACCCCGTGTTTGCCGGTTAAACGGTGGGGGCTAACTGAAACAGACGTCAACTGGCATAAGACATTGATGAATGAATGGATGACAAGATACTGTTCAGATCCATCCGTTAGTTCAACACGACCCAGCTCAAGCTGCCGAGTTAAATATGAATGACAAAGACATAATGGTTGGATTATGGGTATCGTAATTTCCTGCCAATATACCCTTTTCTGATGATGTGTATTTGTAAAATCCTAACAGCACCTTATTCTAACATTCATTCTTGATAATCACAGGATTGCTTTAAAGCTCAGCATACTGACCTATTCAAACACCCAAGTACAGTTGTATGTAGTTGGTTAACACAGATTAGTGAATTAAATTTCCAGGATACAGAATTATTTTAGCCAATTTACAAGGCCAATTCATCACAAAGATGGGTGAAGTCTTTGTAACATTGCGCACGCGTGCACGTGTGTGTGCGTGCATGGGTGCACCATCATGTTTTTCACATCAAAAACAATTTTATGGCATTGACAATAATAACAAGGTATTGTGATGGAGATATTTAGATAGAGCAAAACATATTTAAGTTTACTAACATACAGTCATGGAGGATAAAACCTGGGCAGTCAAACACATATGTACACGTGCATAATGATGACCACAGCAATCTGGAACCCGCCATCGCAACACCAATGAAGGAGAGATGTGGTTGTGGACAGGACAGATGCTGCTGGACGGTCCAGGTATGACAGGACACCTACACAGGGTGTCACAGGCTCAGTACTTGTAGAAGAGTGGCAGTACGTCAAGTTTGGGACAGGCCAGTTTCACCTGGTCATGCAATGTGTCCTCTAACTTTGGATCACGCTCACAGAACATCAGTTGGTAGTCGACAAGACGAACACTAAACGCTGATAGAGGCTCCTCCAATGAGTCATGGGGCATCGCCTTATAGAAAACCTTCAGGTTGCTTGGTTTAACCATCCGTATCTCACCGAGACCCCGTGTCTGTAACATGCTCATTGCATGCTGAGCACTCTCACTTGATGGCTTCAATGACATGCAGCGATGTCGGAGTATACGTTCCGTCACAAATGGACCAGGGTGCAGCAATACGATCCGCTCCAGCACATATTTGTCAGCAGGTGGAGCTGCAAGTGTTGACGAGAATTCGTTCGAACTCGAGAAGGACATGTCTTCCATTGGCTCCTGCTTAATGGTTACCTGAAACATCAATTGTGTCAGAATCAATTGTCAGAACATAAAATGTCCGACAACTACCTGGAAAATATTAAATACATATATTTTATTATGTTTACCTTTGGTGCATAACCAACCAATATCCAATGGCTGTATATATTCACCAAACACCTGTAACTCAACAGGATAACTAAATCCCTGTTTTGAATAATGCAAGATTTCACAAATATAAAATAAATAATCTGTTGACTATGTGTAAATGCTAGCAGTGATATATCATGCGGCTCGACCCTGGTGAAAAGCTGTTAAATTTTCAATAAGTCAATAGCTTCCACTAGCCACCTGAAGCTTGCTGTTTTTGATGCCAATGCTGTTAATCTCAAACCTTGTTAGGTGTATTGTGTAAAGTTGGTGTTCCAAAATACCACAGAGACAAAACTTAACTAAACCTTTGTTTCTTCCGTCCTCTCTTCTGGTTTCTCTTCGTTCGCACCCTCTGCTACGACATCAGCTGACCACCTCGTAGCTCCCCCTGCCGGTGGCTGATTGACCCACTTTCCAATCATGTCGTCATTAATGATGTCTCGTACGTCAACGACCGGTGGCCCAAACTTGCCCGGGGTCTACAGAGGACAATGCAGGAATAGTGTCACCATCAGAAGAAATGAATCCACAACATCGCATACAGTGGACTCTCGCTATAAGATAAAGGGATATGTTTGGATGTGGTCAGGGAACACGTTTGGACTTGGTCAGGGGATATATAAGATAAAGGGACATGTTTGGACTTGCTTGTTTCACTAGGACAATGAGCTTGTAAGGAACATCTATAATTAAACACAATGCACAGTTAAATTTAAACAGCTTTTTAAAAATATCAAAACACAGCTGCAATATCACAGAGGACACTATTTCTGGTACACATTGGTAAAATTATCCTGGTATTAATAAATTTTTAGTAGACAAGATCACTGTGAAGGAGCGAAATCAATCTTACAGAGCAAATTTGGTCTTACAAGCTGATAACAATATTACAGAAACGGTGCCAGACTGTTCCACACGGTTAATGTCCCTTACATGTGTAACAAACACCTGTGCTTCGTTACTGACCAAGCCCAACAAACCACAGTTGTGGGTCACTTCACCCACAGTGTGGGTCACTTCACCCACAGTGTGGAAACGACACAGTTATTCCACATCTTTCTACAACATCTTAGTTATGATGACTCTACTTCGCTCCAGGTTCTGCCACCTAACCTTGTCACTCTCCTGCCTGCCAGGAACTCCAGTTGTCAACTCTCCAGTCTCCCAGCCACTGCTGGCAACGCCCAGTTAATTACTACCCACTGCACTGCAATAATAAACCATGTTTCTTAACACATCCATAGGACTGCAATACAGTGCAGACTAGAACAAGGATTTTGAAAAATGTTTTAAGCAGAACAGGCGACCTTATAGCAAGAGTCCATTGTACTGATTAAATGTTATGCATTTAGCATTGGTTTAAGCCACCCCCCACAAATATGTGGTCTTGGATGATTCTTTACAATACAAAATGGCTATTAGCATCAAATTGCTTGAACACATTTCACTAGCAAGATGGCGCCACTTTATTTCCCCCTGCGACTGTTGGTGATGTACAAACCCTCCCACCCCTATGTAATGCTTACAAACCCTCCTACCCCTATGTAATGCTTACAAACCCTCCAACCCCTATACAGTGCTTACAAACCCTCCCACCCCTATGTAGTGCTTACAAACCCTCCCATCCCTATGTAATTCTTACAAACCCTCCCACCCCTATGTAGTGCTTACAAACCCTCCCATCCCTATGTAATTCTTACAAACCCTCCCACCCCTATGTAATGCTTACAAACCCCCCACCCCTATGTAATGCTTACAAACCCTCCCACCCCTACGTAATGCTTACAAACCCTCCCACCCCTATGCAATGCTTACAAACCCTCCCACCCATATGTAATACTTACAAACCCTCCCACCCCTATGTAATGCTTACAAACCCTCCCACCCATATGTAATACTTACAAACCCTCCCACCCCTATGTAATGCTTACAAACCCTCCCACCCATATGTAATACTTACAAACCCTCCCACCCCTATGTAATGCTTACAAACCCTCCCACCTCTATGTAATGCTTACAAACCTTCCCACCCCTATGCAATGCTTACAAACCCTCTGACCCCTACGTAATGTTTACAAACCCTCCCACCTCTATGTAAAGCTTACAAACCCTCCCACCCCTATGCAATGCTTACAAACCCTCCCACCCTATGTAATGCTTACAAACCCTCCCACCCTATACAATGCTTACAAACCCTCCCACCTCTATGTAATGCTTACAAACCCTCCCACCCCTATGCAATGCTTACAAACACTCCCACCCTATGTAATGCTTACAAACCCTCATACCTCTATGTAATGCTTACAAACCCTCCCACCCCTATGTAGTGCTTACAAACCCTCCCACCCCTATGTAATGTTTACAAACCCTCCCACCTCTATGTAATGCTTACAAACCCTCCCACCCTATGCAATGCTTACAAACCCTCCCACCCCTATGTAATGCTTACAAACCCTCCCACCTCTATGTAATGCTTACAAACCCTCCCACCTCTATGTAATGCTTACAAACCCTCCCACCCCTATGCAATGCTTACAAACCCTCCCACCCTATGTAATGCTTACAAACCCTCCCACCCTATGTAATGCTTACAAACCCTCCCACCCTCTTACAAACCCTCCTGTAATGCTTACAAACCCTCCCACCCCTATGCAATACTTACAAACCATCCCACCCTATGCAATGCTTACAAACCCTCCCACCCCTATGTAATGCTTACAAACCCTCCCACCCCTATGAAATGCTTACAAACCCTCCCACACCTATGTAATGCTTACAAACCCTCCCCCCCTATGTAACGCTTACAAACCCTCCCACCCCTATGTAATGCTTACAAATCCTCCCACCTCTGTGTAATGCCTTACATATCTTTGGACTTAGCAAACATACGTATCATAGACAATATCATTAATAAGTGTGTGATACCCTCAAAAAGACAAGTCCCAAAATTCCAACAGCCACACAAACAAATGCACTATTTGTAAAGGTAAACATTATTTGTTCCATCCACAACTGTTCTAGGACTATTAGTAGCAGGTTTATCATTCACCAGTAGTTCTTTTGTTCAGTGGTTATCAAGCAGGATATAAACAAACTGCACCTGTGGGTCACTTTCTCAGTAGTTCTGGTGCACAGCAAAATGTGCTTCCACTGTGGGCAGATCTGGGTTCAATTTATGTTCATCAATTCAATTCCAATTCATGTGTATTTACCAAGGATCAATTCCAATCCAATTCAACATACTCACAAAACGGATCAATTCCAATTCAATTCATTTTTACTCAATTCCAATTCAATTCTAATTCAAATTGGCAAAAATAGCTGTTTTGTTGTCACTTATTAAGTTTCTGCACATTAATCTGCAATGAAGCCCCAGTGAAAATCCACTGAAGCAAACAATAACTCATTAATTTGTTTAATTAAACATAAGCCAGGAAGTCCATAATAAAATGCCTGCTTTGTTCTCAGAAGAGACAGTGCTAAGCAGTCTTGTGCCAAGTACTGCAAACAGTAATTTTGGTCTCTGGCAGTCATTTAGCAGTGACCCAATTAGCACTTAGAAGCTCTGTTCTATGCAGCTAGTAAAACTGGGGTACACAGGGACTGAGACAGCAGAGAACTGCTAGACAAAGAATTGCAGCCCATGTTTTGTCTGGTGACAAATCTTTTTGTGCCTGTAAATACGGTGCTTGAACAGTTGCTCACTGGACAGTTGCTGAAACGAAAAAGTGGACAGTTGCTCACCGGACAGTCTCGCAGATATTTGTAAAAAAAATATGTTTTGATTGATGTGTCCTTTTTCTGGCCGTTCGCAGCGACGCTTATGATTATTTATTGAATCGGAACAAATTTTGCGAGTTATCCAGGATGCTTTGCATAGACAAACAACACAATCGAGGCAACTGTACAATACTCGCTGTGCAAGCAAAAGGTGTGTGGGCATTCATTGTCTGAACCTTTACCCGTCTTAATGGTGCGTGCTGGGTCACCTATTGTTGTTGGCGAACATTGGGAAATACTGGAGAATGAAGTTCCGTCCAAAGCCAGGGAAGCCAACTTGAAAACACACAACAGACCCAGACATTATAACAGACGGTAAAAAAACCATCCCATTAAAAACAAATTAAGGCCAAAACGTACTTAACGTAGTCGTACAAACATTACATTTACAAACAATTACGTTGCGGTTGTAGCAGCACGATGCCGAATACCGAAATTAAATTTGATTTTTGTTAACGGTGAGCAACTGTCCGCCTTTCATTTCATTAGTGAGCAAATGTCTGGTGAGGAACTGTTCATGATTCGTAAATACGGGTAGTTCTGCTGTTGGTTGTTGTATTTTGGTCTTTCACGAAAAATCCACACCCAAAAACATAACAATTTAACATATATTTTGTAGTTTATATATCTAAATTTATATGGAAAAACGTTGTAAATTTATTTTCCGTTTTGATCAATTCATCTTACTTTGCGGGATTCAATTCCAATTCAGTCTGTTTTGGTTTTATTCAATTCCAATTAAATTTCATGCATTTTGTTGATCAATTAAATTAAATTCCAATTCAATTAAGAACTGAACCCAGGTCTGGCTGTGAGAGAACGGATAGCTGAGTCGGCTAATAGGAAGACACGTTCTACTTACCTGAGCCTCTACGTAGTCCTGCAGCTGTATCCCAAAGTAACACGTAGTACACATAGTTAAGAAAAACACAAACACAACTGGAGTATACTTGATGGCAATGCTTACACCTTCCAGTCTGTCTATATCTTATATACCATGGTATTCTTAGGACTGCTCAAAATGCATTACACTTCACCCCCGGCAGACCTGATCAACAGACCGCAATTACTGCACCACAAAGACTATTCTATGCAAATATTCACCACTGTCTAGAGCCAGGTACTCGTTCAAGAAGCTGAGTGAACTGAAGGTATGTTGTGTGAACAACGCTGCCCAAGGTTCAAAATGGTGACAGAACCCAAACCAGAATCATTCACGCTCCTTTTCAAGATATGGTTCTTAGTTTTCTGTTTGTTTCTGATCCACCATGTTTTTGATATGGTTTCCTGATTAATTAAACATTTAACGGATCGTTAGCAAAGATAATGAGGTCAAAGGTGAACATGTCTGAGTCAGTGTGAATGTACATGTTGTCAACTTATTGTTGTCAAAATAGACACATCAAACTCAGTAGACAAACTGTGGTATGAACAGTTGCCGTACAGACTCTGACATTTACCTGCACCAGGCCACCTGTGGAGCAACCACTGGTGTGACTGACTAGACTGTCATAGGTAACAAATGATCCATCACTAATTGGGACATCAGTATTTTGCTGTTTCCATTAACAGCAAAAATTATAGAGAAACAAATAATTTAGTGATATTTATTATGTAATATTAATGCATTTCTTTGTTTTTCAATCACCTGAGGCCTTTCTACTCTCTGTATATTTAGTTCAGTGTTGCATATCTCGAATTTGGAAAAATTGAAAAGAAAGCCAGTTGACTAGACTTTATAGATTTAGGGAGTTACAGCTTAAGGCATGACCAATCTGGCCTTGACCTATCGTTAACCCTTTAGACTGCAGCCACCTGCGACTGGCCGATCTGTTGGGATCACAAACTGACTGAAATCGTTGGCAGATAAGTTGCACTTTAATTACTCATACATGTGGTGCCATCTATTTGATAACTGTATGCTATATGTCATTTTAGAGCTTCGTCTATTTGCTATACAGTAGGGGTATTTTTGGACGGCTTTATATTGGAAGTTGCTGAGTTTGCGCCGTTTGAAAACATATTTTGCTGAATATGTACCAGTGATATGGGAATCAGATTTCATTAAAAATAAAACACTGTGTAATTTAAAGGGTTAATTTGAGATGTTGCATACACGGAGTACAATGATTATGCTTTGCCACAGAATTATGTTAATTTAAATGACAATACATACAGCATCTGATGTGCTATACCACACATGGTTTGAATGAATACAACATATTTGATGTTTTCTGAGACACCCCTAAGTTGACATTACAGTGAAGGATATGTTTTGAACTTTCCCTTGCGCTTCAGGTACGTCTGGGGGTAGAGATGACGCACAGCGCGGTTGCACTGTGTGCCCCAGTTGGTGACGTCAGGCTCGTTGAGTTGCTCACTCAAGATGTACAGCAACATGTCTCGCGTCACGCAGTTGTTCATGTGACCCGTGAACCGAATGACACCTGTCACAACCACACATAGCCATTATGAACTATCTTTTTGAAAGACAGGATCAGCCAATAAACACAAGCTAGTCACTAAAAGAAAATAAGTATACTATTACTGGGTAAACCATTCTTACAGGGCAGAACCTTGAGCAGTCTTTCCGTGTCCTTCCCCATGTCCCGGAGTGGGGATGGAATAAAACTGGGATCATCCTCATCTAGAACAAAGTCCATCTTCTCTGCAGAAGACAGATTAGTGGCCACACAGCCAGCAAACTGGATGCCGAAGAAGTAGGTCATGTTTCTAGGTCAAGGCCATTGCAAAATAAATACAAGGCAATTTAGACTTAACGTAGTTGTAGGCATAATGGGCATTTTATGACTTTGTGAAACAGGTTTGTTGCTGTTAAAATTTGCAGTGTGTGAATAGTTTATATTAATATGTGCAGTTGGCATAAGAATATAGTTGAACCTCGATAGACGATGGTTACCTTGGTAATACAGCCACCGTTGCCAAATTTTCTCTGACGTTTGACTGTATCCAAACACAAATAATTTAATATTTTATACGATGATTTCACAAAACTTGTACAAGTAAGCTGACATGTTGTGAATACTAGAAAGATTATTTTGCATGTGAAATGAATGTGAGAGGAAAAAAGAAAACAGAAATGTAAAGGAACCTTTATAAATTGCATCAAATGTAAAAAATTCAATAATAATACCATTTGCCAACAGATATATAGAACCCCAAATAACCTGTCTGCCACTTCATCAAAAGGATACTTTTTATACTTCCCCTTGCGGAGGGCCTGGGTGTGGGGGAAGAGTTCACGGATGGCCTTGTTGCAGGCCGGGGCCCAGTTGGTCAAGTCTGGCTGCTGCAGTCTCTCTGCCAGTCTGTCCATCAAGGTTGACCGTGACACACACCCATTCACGTTGGAACACACAAACTCTGAAGGTATAAAACAATACGTGATACGTCGCACCAGTTTGTAAATTTTGGCGTCATGGGCATCGTGAAACAGCAACATTTCTGCTTTACATTGATATTAATGTGATCCTTGTGGGTCAACGGAATGCAACGTTATGGATGGCTCAAGTGACCCACTGTAGAATTAAAGTTATGAAAAATCAAGTTTTAAAGTTTTCCATCAGTACAGTCAAAACTGATGTTATGGTCACCTCAGTAATCATAGTCACCTCGCAATTAAGATCACCCTAGCTATGTCAATGACAAATGATTTCCATAGCAGTAAAGTATAGGAAACTGGTCCCACTGCTATGGTCACCTCACTTTCATGTCACTTTTTGCCAGTCCCAAGGGTGACCATAATAGTGACTTTCCACTGTACATAGATACATTTAATAAAATTAAATCTTAACTCATCAGCTCACACCAACATTAGATAAGTGTACTTACATATGAAAATATTTACACAACATCAGAAAAAGTTTAAATAGTGTATCATTTATAAATTAATAAAATATATTTCTAAGTGTACAACATTTCTTGTAAATCATGCATTCGGAAAAGTATTGTGAAGCAGTTCAATTAAATCAACTTACCCGGCAGTATCTCCTTGATTTTGTTAGATTTTGTAACGAATGGCTCCCCAAGTAGTTGACTCGAGTGGGCAGGATCTTGTTTCACGTCTGGCGTACCTGCACAGCTGTTCACATGTCTCTCCGTGTAATGCTGACTGTAATCTTCAAAATCGACATACTTATAGTCACAGTACAAACACTGCTTCTCACTCTCCCCTGCAGGTGGTGCCACTGGTCCATCTGAGTGGGACAATGCATTATCAGGACTTGCTACGGAATTGCTGACAAATGGCCCCAGGGACCATTCAGTTTTCACATACTTATGTGCATCAAGCAACCTGCTGCCGTTGACTCTCTGTGAATTATCTGCGGTCTCTGCAGGGGACGGAATCGGGTTTTCAGTGTTTGATTCATGATTTGTATCATTAGCAGGCTTTTCTATATGGTCCCCACCATCTTTTTCCACAGGGATGTCCTCAAATGTTTGTTTAGGAATATCATACACATCCAAGTCTGAATTGTCTGATGATGTTTCGGACATTGGACTTTGCTGAGGTATACTGCGACATGCCACAGGAACTGTCCTCTTGCGTTTTGACTTTGGAGAACTTGCACGGCTTCCAGCCATGTTCCAGGCATGATCGGGAACATCTGTACTGGGTGCAGTCAAGAACACAAATCTTTGGGGATTGTCATGTAGCGACGTCTCAGGATAACGTCTCTTGACGCTGCTTGCAATGCCCCGATTTGTTGGTAGAATGTTAAAACATGTTCTTTGTACTTCAGCTTTTTCGTTATCTGTAACATCTGTATGATGGTTGGCATCACTGGTACTTTTTACCTTATGTGGTTCTTGGGTTTCTCCCATGTGTCTATTTGTCTTAAAATTTGTGTCTTCTGCACCAGCCCTTTCATCTTCAGAAACACAATGTTCATGATCTGTGTTGTATCTGGTATGCTGGACAGCATGTATGTGGCTGTCTTCACTGCTATTTTCACCATCAGGAATGGCATGGTTGGTATTGGTGCAATGACCAGACACTATTTCGTGATTTTCTTTCCCAGCCTCAGGGTTCTGTTGATGCTCAAAGATGCCATGTGATAGCTTCTTGTGGTCAAACAAATCTTCTTTTGTTGCAAACTTCAAATGGCACCTATGTACACACAAAGAAATGCCTTTTTTAGAATTGCAGAGTTTGACACTGCATAATAAAAAAAATTATTTACAGAGATGAAGCAAGAACAAAATGAACATCCATCAGTGTTTTGCCCAGGTTTTCAAAAGGGCAGGGTGCCATTTTAGACAAATGCACGTAGAGTACGGTAAGCAATGGTTAAAAAGGCACTTGTAACATGCGAATAAATTAAATAGTTAACAAGACATAGTAGCAGTGTACAGCTTGTAGTTTAATATCATACTACTTACATATAGTATATTATGTACACAGTGTATACGTATATTTATGCATTATAATATTGACTTGGGCAAGCATTTGTAGAACAAAACACAATATTTACATGACTTTTTAATTTGTGTCAATCTGCATAATATTCAATATACATAGAGAATATTATGCAGGTAATATATGTGCCAACTTTCTTTGGGCTAGGTTTAAAATAAATTGAGATATACTGTTATGTTCGATTTTGAAAATAAAAAATGGGCCAAGTGGCCCTGAAGTCCTTTGGACTAATACGTCTATATGTGACCCCGGCTGACCGGATGAGTGATAAGTCGGAAAAATTGTAACATTGTTTTCTTACATCCTTGTAAAGATTTGGTAGGGTGCTTTACACGGTTTCCAAAAATATGACTGCTACAAAAATTGGCAAAGTCATGGAGCATTGAACATGGCAGGGATCAAAAAGTGAAAATGAAGAAAACGGCTGTTGAAGTTTTACATTATACATGCAAATGGATTGCATGGAAATATTACATGCACAACATTCAAATGTGGCACACAGTATGTAATATGTATGTTATGTTGCAATGATACACTGGAAGTACAAATGTGCTGCTACAAAGACTTATCAAGTTATGCCAGATTATGTCTATGTATAAAACTAAGAGGACAGATTATTTGAGAGCAAAATGTAGACTCACTGTTTGACACAGTTTAAAACCTACAAGCAACTGTCCAGTTTAACAGGGGTCTAGTGGCTTAATGCTTTCTGTTGACACAAGCTACTGCCAGTGACCAATTACACATTAGTCACAGTTTCCATTAAACAATAGCAGGCAGAGAATCTTAGCTCCACAGCTGGGTGTAATACACAACCAGAGCCACCACTGATTCATGGTCAAGTAGATTAGCTCAATGCACCAACTAAAACAATACACAACACTGTGAGTGACAGTGTCCAGAGTGAGGCCTAAGCAGTGTCCTCATTGCTGAATAGATCAATTAAACCTGCCAAGTGGGTGACATTCTGCACAAGTGTTCATTAATCCTTAGTGATTGTTCAGAACACCAGACTGACCACATACCTAAACAAAGCGAATGTAATAGGTGAAGAACAGGCAGTGTTCAAATAGGGGTATTGGTTGAATTGTATTTGTCTCAACGCAAAAGGCTTTATTGTGCCTTCATCGATTATAAGAAAGCATTTGATTTAGTAGACCGGTCCTCCCTGTGGTCTAAGATAATTTCATACGGTATTAATGGTATTGTGTTGAAAGTTGTATACAACATATACAAAAATGGGTCAGCTGGACGGTGATAGACCGTTTGAAATT
This sequence comes from Paraescarpia echinospica, assembly GCA_020002185.1. Lineage (NCBI taxonomy): Eukaryota > Metazoa > Annelida > Polychaeta > Sabellida > Siboglinidae > Paraescarpia > Paraescarpia echinospica. The sequence goes on along the minus strand of CM034540.1, from coordinate 32,368,128 downwards.
GAAGCCTTTGTAAAACTTTTGTCTCGACTTCACCGAAGGCGGTGTCCTGCTGTCAGAACTTCGAAGGTGTTACTCACCTAACTTACAAATATATAGGGAGCTAATGGAGAGGCCCATCATAATCCATAGCACTACAAAATGAAGTATCTGAAAGTCACACTTCATATACTGAGTGACACATCTCGTACTGTCTCTCTGCACTGTCGCAATGTCCAATAGTTTCCTATCACAACCCTCGTGTACAATATACCAAAGCTATATATTTCTAACACCACAACATATGTATTATCATTGGATAGGTAATTGAATAATCTTTCAGATGAATGCAACTTGTAGCAGCAGAAAATGAAGCATACAAAAGTTACACTGCAAACAATGACATGCATTCTCAAAATGTGATTCATTGAAAAATTAGTGCTATATAATAGTAGTTTGTCAAAATGTAAACAAACTCAAAGACAGTTGCAGCTTACTGTCCACCAAGCAGTAGCAGAGCAGTTTTATAATAATAATAATCCACAAGTTAAGTGGCAGTGATCTTCCTTTTATCATTCATGTGATGTTTATTGTGAGCAGGGCAGACAAATGGTTATCATACGTAGACAGGTACAGAAAGAAACTGAAATTTTCTATAAAAAGAACACGTTTGCCTATCAATGGCATGTACACTGTATTTCCTATTGTTGCTGTTTCTGCCGGGCAGAAACAGTTTCTGCCCAGCATAAATCAAACAACCCTGTAGGTAATTATTAATCAAATGTTATTTGGTGAATCATAGTTACTATGATGGAAGTAAAATGGGACAGTGTGACTGCTGCCTGGCTAAATGGATGCAATGGTGCTTTGAAGTTAGTTCTTCTGCCAACTATCCTTTTCACACAAGCCTATAGGTTTAGTAGCTGCCAGCACACTACTGAGCCTAAACTACCATGCAGGTGTGAAAAATGTGCTGATGTATTTGAACTTGACAGTGTTCAGTTAGGGGTATTGGTTGAATTGTATTTGTCTTGACACAAAAGGCTTTATTGTGCCTTAACTATGTCAACTCTTCTAATGGTTGACATTTGGTTGTTTCAGGTGTCAACTATATTGTGAATCTGTAATTATTAGTCTATATTGATACAATTGATTTACACAGTACCATGTCTACACAAGGCATGGCAAGCGTAAACAGAACAGTAGAATGCATTTGATATATAAATAAAGTGTAGGATATTTCACTCTATAGTTGTCCAGAATATTAATTTTCTATGTTTGTCACCTACAGGTGACAGAATATTAATTTTCTATGTTTGTCACCTACAGGTTTTTACAGACAATACATCTTTAACCAACAGACACCACAGTCACACCATTTTATAATAATCAAATGAACATCAAAATAAACACAACTTGCAATTATAGAAAATCAATAGTTTTGAAGATACAGTTTAAAAGTGTTAGGCAACTGTTCAGTCTAACAGGGGTCAAGTGAGTCTGCTCTGCCTGGGTGCTGTGACCAATTAAAGATTAGTCAAGGTCTCAATGGACTGGGCTGTAGAGATTAGTCACACTGTTGACTTTGTGACACATTAAACAAGATCTAGTATTGGGGGTGGTCTCAAGGGCCCTTCTCAAAACCACATCACTAGATAATGTAAAACTTTTGCACTTTGGGGGCCCCTTAGGTGCCCTTAGAATGATTCAATCAAATACAGATTTCTTGTATATAGTGGCAGCACCCTAAGATACACCTATGCAAAATTAGAAAAAAAGTTGCTGAACAGTTTTTGAAAAAATAGGCCAAATGTTACATTTTTACCAGTTTTGGGGTTCTTGGAGGCCCTAGGGAGCCCTTAAAATAATTCAATCAAATACAGATTTCTCGTGCAGTGCCCCAAGATATGTCTATGCAAAATTAGAGACAAAGTTGCTGAACGGTTTCTGAGATACGGCAGCTAACGGCGGACGCAGAGTGATGGCAATAGTCCCTTGGACCTTCGGCCAAAGGACTAAAAATGTACAAGCAACATAGTAATTTTGAAAAATGACATTTAAATAAATATGAAAGTGGACAAATGTATGATTATATAGTATATACAGACAATACAACATATTTTATTGTATTAAATTGACTTAACTTTATTTAAGTTTTAGCAAAACACGATATCCAGCATGGCATAACATTTTATGTATAAATTCACATCAAATTTAATAATCTCAGAGACTTGTATAAGCAATAGGTATGCAAGATATCGTTGGACTAGGCTGAACAAAAATTGAGATATACTACACTGCAAATAGTCAAAAGTGTGATATCAAACATTAAAATAATTATAGACATGCATAGCTAATTTGTAAGATTTCATTTTATTTACAGAAAAACTACCCACACACAATCTCATTTTTAACAATCAGTCAAATAAAAAAAGAGTAATTATTACTAGTTTGAAGCCACTGTTTAATGGTACCCTTCCGAATAATAATTATTACAGGTAGCTACTGCTAAACGCTTAGGCAAAAGAAGACGCTAGCCGTCAGCAACCTTAGTACCCTTGGCTAGTCCACTACATACACACATGACCTAGAAACGGCACGCCTTGCAACGAGTATGAGCGACGTCATGTGCCAGCGGGTCGTTGCATATTGAGGGGAGCAGGTTCTTTAAAAGTGCACAATACATAATTATTCACTACTATTGTTGAGCTATGTTATACTAAACATTGTTAGTTATCATTATATATCAGTATATTGACAAGTAAAGAGTGTATGAATAAAACATTACTTTTTAATCACACGTGCCGTGCCGCCTTTAAAAGTCCGTCGCGAACAGGCTGGTCTACCGACTTGCAAAGTTTGGCGCCTCCTCAGATCAAAACGTATTTTAATAAGTTTTGCAAATATCACGTGATTAAGAATTTAACGACTAATGTAACGGTAGAAGTGTTCCGGCGATCAGACTTTAACTTTTGAAGATACGAACAAAATAAGGAATGCTTGGAGATATGTATAGTCGAGGCGCTCCGCGAAAGCCCATCGCTTTGGTTTTTCCACTTTCGAAGGTCGGCATCTCCTCAAATCAACTTATTTAATATGTTTTGCACACACAATTAAGAATTTAATGGCGACCGGGATAGGAATCAAGATAGGGGCGCTTAAACAATTGAAATGACCGCATGGCACGATCGGGATACGTAGCTGACATCGGGGTGCTTGCAGACGATCGAATGTCTGCAAGCGCCCCGATCTCGTGACGCATCCATTCCCGATTGCGGGATGCGCTCAGTTGGGAACAATCTAACCGCACATGTGGCGTGATCAGGATGCGTTTCGAGATCGGAGCGCTCGCAAATTAATCTAAAAAATCGTGTAACGGTCTGTAGCCACGAGTAGGGTTACATGCAAAATATAGCAGGGCGTAATATAAAAAAGGCAGGGCGTTCTTTTTGCATTTTTTGGGTACCAGGACGTCACTGAAAAAGGGCAGGGTGTAACGCCTTGCAAATTCGACCCAGCCAGAACACTGTCCATTGGGAAAGAAAGACTTATAATAGAATGTATGTGGGAAAATAGCCTGATCTCCTGAAAACACTCAAACTCGTGGGCTATGCTCTACAAGAGAATAGTAACATCAAAGATGGAACATCTCATCCCTTTTGATGGCAGCCTATGAAACGTCACTACACAGACTCAGGGTTTTTGTTAAGTGTGCTGATAGCAGCGTCCATGACCTCCAAAGCAGAGACCAAATAACATGCCCTGCTCAAGTGACAGTGTGTCGCGGAGTCCCAGACCAGTATGGATACAACAGGACTATAATATGATGTAACACTATTAAATCATAGACAATTTGTTTTTACACGTATAAGTTGGGTTACATATGTGTTACTTGTTTAAACAAGTCAGTATCCAGTAACATAGAACGTAAGCCTATGTATCTCTGAGTTTACAAACACTACTATCTGATGATAATGCTATGACTATGACATCAAGGAATCATCAGGATTAATTTAGCTCCAAGTCGAAGCACAGGAATGTTGTTTCCTCAAGTGCTCATAAGTTGGTTTCATAATATTAATAACTATCAAAATAAATATTTTAAGTGTCTCACAGTAGTATCACAAGCTTTATAACTGAAACATATCCATCGTAAAAATAAGTGTTCTACGCCACCTTTTATGCCCAAAGAGCGCTTCGGTTTGTGTCAGTCTGCGCTGCTTCGGTGCTGGGTTAGTGCGCAATGCATGTGAAAAGAGCGATATATAACAGGGCGAGCGATATTTGGACCCACTGAATCAATATTGTTCAACAAAAATATGTAGCTATAAACCGAATTGGAAAAAGATCGCAAACCTATCATACAAGTAAAACAAAGAATTTCGGTTTTGAGGACTTCGACATGACGGTGGCAAACATGCAGCGCATCACTGGCGTAGTCGTAGGCTACGGCGTAAGCACTAACCAGTTCCGTAAAACTCCCACAATAATCAAATACTCATATGTGGCTACATTGTACAACTTCTTACATTTTTACTTCTTAACTTAGTGTTAGACTATTTTAATTTGTGAAATAAGGTCGCTACTCCAACATTGTAGTCGAGCGGTTCGCCAGGGGCGTCCGTCTACAAAAAGCACAGTGGCGGACTCTATCGGAAATAACAAATAACGCTAAGAATTGTGTTAATTTAGAGGAACAACACAAACTCGGAACACGAAGTGCTCTGTTTAATAACGCAAAAATGACCATCGTTGACCATATTTTAGTTATGATATGTTGTAATCATCATCGATGCGCTGAACTGTGGAACTTGTAGTAGTTGCTCTACGACTACAACACAAATTGTAACACAGAGGCACTTGAAAGCGGTGTCTAACGAATCACGGGTGCTAATGAAAAGCTTTCCATCTCGTTCTCGATAGCCAGGTACATGGATGGCCAAAGCCGGGTAAATTACCCGGGTCCCGGCTCTTAACAAAAACCTTGAGACTTGATGATATCCAAACAAGAATAGTCAAATAAGAAATACAATTGAACCTTGATTGATGGTCACCATGGTAATACAGCCACTTTTGCAAAACAAAATTAAATTATCATAATAACAATGAAATATTGAAAATGACAATGCAAATATAATGGTAACACGTGTTCATTCACCTTGGTTATGATGTAATGTTTTAACGTATTCTAACTAGAAGGAAACAATGCAAGACATGTAGAGTGCATTAGACCTACCTTCTGCAGCCAGACAATTGCACTGAGTTGGAGGACGTCAGATGAATGTTGTGTACATGAAGGCTGAAGATGGATTTAGAGGAGACGACACAAGGAACGACAGTGCACAGTCGACATTTGTAAAGCACCTCCGCAAACTCCATTGCATCCACAACATCTAACGTATCATTGGAGCCTTTCATTGTAGAGTATTCCTAACATGCAAAAAAGAAAACACACTGATAGTTAAAAAATATGAAAAAGTGCTCTGTGCTACAGAAAAATGTCAACAGATACTAGTAGTAATGATATCTGGTGAAATGTGATGGAAAAGCACTTGAGTATTCCTTGAATGAATTCCCTTTACTTAGCAAATTAAATAAAATGGTAGTATTCAGATAGTATGTATGACTAGTTCACCAAAACTACATAAAAAATTGCATAAACACCATAACACGTTGTAGTGAATACTAGGATGAACTTAGGGCCAGGCCGCGGTCTATGTGAATTATTCAAGAACATGGCCACCTTTTTTTCTGCCTAAATAGTTTCTAGAATATTTGTGCATATAAAGAACTTTGTAACTGGTGAATATTTTACCATAATTAATAAGTGTTATACACATGCTTTTATTTATTAAGCATGTGTGTCTATTCAGTTTTAGTTGTGCAGGAACAAGGACTGCTTCAGAGTAATTGCACGACAATTCAGCATTGATGTTTCATAATCTCTAGCTATGCTTGTTTTAAGCAAGTAGATATTTATATTCTATCACTAGGTAAAATTAGTAATATAAGCTAGACAAAGTTTGGTGTATTTTGGGTTAGTTTTAGACTTTTCAATAGTATTAATAGGTTTTGGTTTTGCTGACTGCAACAAGAATGACAAACACTGATTTTAAATCAAACCTTAAAACTTATCTGTTTTCCCGAACATTCTGTACGGCGCCGTGAGCAACGATTGTTGGAACGGCGCAATATAAATGTCACGATTTGATTTGATTTGGCTGGGTTTTGGCCGGTTTTAACTGCTAAGCGGTCAAAACAGGTTTTGACCGGCTAGAGTGCAACCTCTGCAACTTGTGGTAACAGCCCCAACAAGTTATTAAAACACAGACAGCCAGAAAGTGTTATGAGCTCCACTAACCACTGAAGCAATAGCAAACTCTAGCAGCCAGCCTAGTTAGTTAGATACAACAGTGGCCAGGTACTTCAAAACCAGGCTTTCCACTGACCAGAAGATGACCAGGTGATAATTAGTTTTAATTGCCAGCCAACTTCTAGGCTGGTAATACAACTGGGGTACACAGGGATTGAGAGAGCAGAGATAAGAGAAATACTGAACAAAGGAATGCTGCAGCCCATGTGTTGTCAGGTGACAAGTCCTGTACACATGTCACATGGGCACAACAAAATGCACACAAATGAATGCAAGTGGCGGGATTTTGCCCCTAAGGATTATGTCTGGTTACTGTGCACACTAATATAAGATTTTGTTCCTAAGTCTTATGTCTGATTACTGTGCACACTAATATAAGATTTTGTTCCTAAGTCTTATGTCTGGTTACTGTGCACACTAACATAAGATTTTGTTCCTAAGTCTTATGTCTGGTTACTGTGCACACTAACATAAGATTTTGTTCCTAAGTCTTATGTCTGGTTACTGTGCACACTAGATAGGTGACTATTACAAGATAGTAAGGAAACTGTTTCTGCCCAACATAAATATCTTTCTTCCCTATTTCTGCCCTGGGCACGGCAGAAATATTTTTCTGCCCAGCAGAAAACAAACCCTGCTAGAATCTAGTGTTTTATAGTCAAAGATCAAGTGCAACACCTATAGACCTAGCTGTTGATCACAGTACTCATTGACTGGACACTGCTGCTCCAATTTGTCAAATTATTTGTTAAACCAAGACCAGTCACAATTACTCTTAACACAATTGGTGCCAAAAATGGGCTCCATTAATCAATTACATGAAGATGCTTCCACGAGCGATTAATTGTCTGATTTGTCCTGGCTACCCTGGGTCATCTGACCAATTGAAAGATTAATTGTTGGCGACACAAATGTAGGGGCATGTACAAGTACAGTAAACATAGTTTGATGGATAGTCCATATCTAACTTTTTAACGTCTCAGTTTTTATTTAACTTTTGTGTACTGTAATATATGTATATATATATATATATATATATTATTGTGTATTATGCACCACTGAGAGAAAGTTGGAGATAAAAAATTATTGTTGTTATGAATACATGGAATAATAATGCACATACAAATAAGAACAATGTGTACATATATTTTTTTATTATGGGAAATTAACAGAAATATACACGGGGGGAGGTCAGGTCTATATATTTTTCTTGGTTCTTAGATATTTTTTTCCACTAATGCATGGTTACTGGAAAAATAGTTATTAAAGTGCACAGAAACATTACAATATAAAGTGCCCAGAAGCAACATTTGCATATTATAGGTGACCGTTAAAATAATAATTATCCATCGTATTATCGTTGTTGACTTTAAAATATTATTTGGCCATAGCATCCTAACATGTAAACAAACATTATATAAACAAAAACAGACGATCCCTTAATTAGCGCAATTTTAACTTCAGTGTTTTACCCAAAATCACCCCCCCTCATAAACAAGCCAAGGAACGAACGTTTCTAAATTCTGTGACCCGGCACTGTTGGCTATGCATCAGTCGGCAGCGTGGCGCGTCCGTCTGTCTGTCTGCCATGCCGATGACCCTCGTAAACCAAAGCGACCGAGATCGGTGCGGGTCAGAAAAAGCTGTTTGTCAGATTTGAAACGACCCCTGATAGTGTCATTCTCACCTAGAGACGTTGTCCCATGCTGTCCCATGTCAGACCAGGGCCTTTCTTCGGTAAAATCCGCATAGTAAAGACTCTAAAATGGACAAATATGCCATCGTCTGTGCTAAGTTATTTCGTTGGCGCACGGCTGGCCTATCTGTCGCCGCAAGTGACGTCAGATGTCGGCCAATGGCAAGTGTCTGTCTGCCTGGCATGCAAATGAAGGCAGATTGGGCTTTGGCTTGGCCTGGTCGTGGGCCTTCGCACTTGTTGTTGCCGTTGCACCCGAAGTGAACTGCAACACGCACGCAAATGGTATGTGTATAACAATTAGGTTACAGGCATATTAATATAATAGTCAATGAAGAATTTGAATGAATCATTTTGTTTTGTAAAGTATTGGCATTGACAGGCGTCAGGCGACTGTGTCAACCACGCCACCTATCAGATCATAAGTCCGAATAAGGACTCAGAAATGTTGCAAAACAATCCAGTAGATGGCGGAACAATTCATCACCATTGAGGGATAGTTCCTTTTTGGATACTACGTTGATAATATTTGTATTATTACATTGAAAATCAGAATGTAACATGTTGCATACATTTTGAGAATGAAGAGAGCAGATATGCTTTAGAAATATCGCTTAACCATATTATTGTTTGCATTAACATGTAATTATTGTAACTGTCATCCGATGAAATATTGATGGCTCCCAAAAAATCAATACGCGTGCACGTGGTACTTAGTGAAATTGTTCAACAACGCAATTTCATACTCATAGACATGTCATAGGTGCTGTGATATGAATTTTCATGTAACAATACTGAGTATATAACCATCAAGATATACGGTTCTACCAGATATACACTGTAGTATATGTATTGGTTTAAAACGTGTGTCTTGATGTAATATGTCATTTAGTACCTTTAGACTTTATGCTTAGACTTAGGACTATAGTATAGTATAGTTTAGTGTTCAGTGTTGTTTCTCCATACAGCTTCTGGGGCTAACCTATCCATAGGAGTGCGCATTGCAAAGGGTGCGTGAGACAATACTACTATTATCGCTCAATGCCAAGGCCAGTCATCTGTGTCTGTGAGTGTACGAGGCTGTTTATCACATTTATTCTACTGTTCCAGAAAATAGATAAGTGTTTGGCACTTGTGTAGTCTGTGTAGAGTCTGGACACGATACGTCCATAGATAATTGTTTGGCACTTACGTAGAAACCAGACCAACCTCGATTTTGCGGTTAAAACTGTATTTTGGCTTACATTTAATAACTCGGTCATTCCATGTAATCTCAGGCATATTTATGCTATAAAAACATCATGTCTTAGAGCATTTAGAGACCAAATAGTACCCCGGTTTGTGCCATTCTGCACCACTGCGGCCGTGCATTACTGCGCCGTAACTGCGTAAGCTTGGAATGGGCGATAACAACCAGCGCATGCTGATGCAAACAGGACCATTGGAAAATATACGCATAATGGCGAAATTGAGTTGGGCCCGGATTCTACAGTAGTGCCAATTGTTCCACTCCTGCATTCAGGGTAGTCAAATAAAGTCTGAGTGATTGTGATATGGTCACGGTGCCCACTTTATGTTACACAGACACTGGCTTACATATCTAGATGTTAGTTTGCACATATATGGATTCCTATACTGTGTATGTAGACAGAATCTGGCTTGTTTGAGTGACACATTACTGGCAGCATATTCCATGATAATTTTTTTGTAAAAATGACGAAAACGTATTGCAGATCAGTGACAAGACAAATATAAAATGTAGTTTTTTTTAAACCGAATGATGCCTGTTGTGCACAGAGTGGAATTGTCTGACTGATTTTTAGCAATGACCAGTTTCGATGGAGCAAAGTAGTACTGACCTGTAGCCTACCTGTGGAGCACAGTTGTGCAGTGGCTAGAGCAGTGGACTCTTGACTGAGAGAACCCGGCTCGAATCCTGTGCTTCCGCATCGAATCTTGGGCATATTCGTTCACCCGATGGTGCTCCAAGTTCACTCAGCTATATGAATGAGTACCAGGCTGTAGACTGTGGTGGATATTTGTATACAGATACTCTTCATGTATTAATTGCAGTGTGTCTAAATGCTTCCCAGAGAAGTCGAGATGGTGTTTGATTGAACAGATCTGCCAGGATGTAAAATGTAAAGCGTTTTGAGGGTTGGGGTGTCCTGAGGACTGGACTGCGCTATATAAGAACTTACCTTTTACAGCTTAGGCCTTTTTTTTTGTAGCGGACACTCCACAACATCTCAATGCCAACTCTGGTTTCTAATTATGTTTTTATTGTATGCTACCTACTTGCTATCACAGTCACCATTCCGTTGTACAGTAACCAGTGACGTTTTAGGAGCCATGAACTTGCTTCCAAAGAGTCACAAGGAGTTCAGTTCTGCTGAGTACTGGGAGAAGTTCTTCAAGAAAAGAGGAAACAAAGCATTTGAATGGTGAGCCAAGTTGAACACTATGTGACACCCCAACTTAATTATATATGCAGGCCCCCATTTTAACAAAAATACTTATGCTTGACGTATGCATACTAGTACACTGCATGATCAGTTCCACAAAAAACATCACCATGATTCAATGAGTCTGCTTAGCCAAGCCTGTGTCCATTTTGCACAATTACTGGTAGATCAAATATGCAGGAAAATTTTTACAAGTTGAATGCCAAAAGCTGTTATTTTTTTTTTATTTCTTAGTAAATATTACATATAAATCTCATACAGGTAGAGCTAGATTTCATACTGGTACATATTAAATTCTTGAGTATCTTGTTATTGCTGCAGATTTGCAGTTAATATCCCCAACTTTTTCGTCATTCTGCGCAACAACACAAGTAGACCAGACACGTCTACAGATAACACTGAAGCAACTTGTTGCAGGTATGGAGAGTATCCACAACTGTGTGGTCTCCTCCACAAGTACATCAAGTGTGCAGACAAGATTCTCGTGGTTGGCTGTGGCAACTCCAGTCTCAGTGCTGACATGTATGATGTCGGATATCACAACATTGTCAATGTTGATATTAGCGACGTCGTAATACGACAGATGATAAAAAAACATACTAAGGACCGGCCGAAAATGACCTTTGCCAATATGGATATATTGAATGTGAGTATGGTAGATTTACAAGGCAACATGTCATAATGTAAAGGCTGTTGTAGTTAAAAAGTTAGGTTTTTAAACAAATATCTTTAGAGTAGCTTTTCTGTAGGGTCACATACAGCCACCTCATAAATAAGGTCACCATAGGTTAGTCCCTAATTATTTCTGTCAGTAACATGTGGTCTTGCCATTAAGGTCACTTTTGCTCTGTCCCGAGGGTGGCTTTAATAGTGAGGTTCCACTGTGTAATGATGTGCAGTAGTCCCTCTATAGAGTGACCTCTGTAATCTGGCTGTATAAGAGGGGTGGCTGCTATACAGGGGGACACCTAGCCAGCCTCCTGTCTTCCACACTGGACATCGTGCACAAAATATATTAATTTGTATGGATGTATAGAGTCCAGATCTGGATTCAATTCATATAAATTTATCAATTTCAATTCCAATTCATGTGCATTTATCAAGGATCAATTCCAGTTCAAGTCAATATACTGACAAAAAGGATTAATTAGAATTAAATACATTTTTGTTGAACTCAGTGTGAATATTCTTCTGCAGATGTTGGAGTTTGCCGATGGTGAATTCAGCGTCATACTTGATAAAGGTACGCTCGACGCCATGGCAACAGATGAAAGCGAGGCTACGCAGGTGAAGGTGTGTCAGATGTTCAGTGAGATAGTTCGGGTGTTGCGTGTGGGAGGGCGCTACGTGTGTGTCTCCCTCGCCCAAGAACACATTCTCGCTGCTGTCCTTCGCTACTTCACCAAAGAGTGAGTCTTCATTGACTGTAGAACCTTGTGTGGTAATTTAGCCAGTTGTAGTCTAGATTCTGATGCTCGTGATGGGTGATGAGAACATTTTTATTGAGATGATTTCAAGAAATGTTAATTATTATTGACAAAGTTACCTGTGTGAAATTTTTTTATGTCTTATTGGAATGCTATGCTCATTTTTAAAGAAAAGGTCCATTAGACAGCCCTGTACTTGCACTCAGATTTCAAAACATCACTAAAAGAACCTTTTAACTTTTTTTGGAGAATTATCTTGATGTAATATTGTGTAAAGAGGAATGTAAAAAAGGGAAGGAAGATGCCATGTGGAGGGAGAAGGTTGTCGATAAGGAGAAGGGAAAGCGATAGCAGCCAAGACAGTGAACTGGCCTCAAATGGCTACCAGAAAGACTACATAATGTGGTTCGTTACAGGTGTCAGTCACTGTGTTGAAACTTGGGCTGTTTCGCTCACCCTATGTTGCCTGTGTCTTTCTGAAGAGACTATAAGCTTCCATCTGGTGTCTATGACAGGGGAATTAAAAAATTTCATGCAGGGAAATATGAAAAGCTTGTGAACTAACTGAGCTGGGATCTCATTTTCTAACTCACAATGCCAGAATGATCAACCAAATGATTGTGGGTATTTACTGGAAGAAGATGAACATTTATAAGTTTTGGATACATATCTTAAATAACAATCAAGGATAACATAATGTCAAAATAAGATTTGTAAATGTGCCATGCAGAAATAAACTTTCATTTTGTAAGCCCAACAAAAAGGCAGAGGTCAGTGAATTTTATTTGTTTGAGTAAATTCTTTCAGATGCTGGATGATTCGAGTGTGCCATGTTATGGAAGAACGCGAAGACAACCATGACCTACAGCTACCAGTGTTTGTCTTTGTGCTTACCAAGTTCAAGAAGATGCCAAACATGCAGTCTGTGAGTAGAGTATCATATCAAACAGCTACTAGCCAGTAAGTCACAGTATCAACACTATCATGGCAGGGTGCCGAGCATTAATATTTTCCTGTAAGTTAGTTGCAGTTCCTATATATTTTCAAATTACTTTTGTGGTAGCCGCCTACATAATGATGACTGTCTTAGTTGGTCTATGGTCAGAGGATGGGATCTGACTGTGGTATGGTGAAATTGAATAACAGTGATTCACACTGTGCTGTAATCAGTATTTTGCATTTTGTTAAAGTCAGCAGGTCTTGTTTAGATCAGTAGATAGCGCCACCTGAAATAATGTCGTAGTTTTGTTTAAGTATTTATATGTCATTGCGATATATTTACTTCCGAATTCCTAAATTTCTGATAGATTTGGAAAAAAAATGGATGGGCACACTGCAATCAGTACCAGATATATACCAGGTATATATATATAATATGTCATATAAATAACTTAAAGTTTGCAATGTGTAGAAAGATTGGGTTGATTTTTCTTTTATGAATTTTGTAACTTTTCCAGATTTTGGAGGTGTCTCAGTTTGAGGACAAGGTCGAACGGTACAAAACCATTGAAGAAGTCATGAGTGTGGTTGGGAAAATACAGCAGTATGCACTGGTGCGGCAGCAGCTCAATAAAGGGTAATTATATTTTTGTTTGCACAACTATAACACAACTAATCTAATAAGGTAAGTTTTCATGCAGAAGCTTGCACTATCATATCGTACGCACCATTATAATTGCAATTTTGTGTGTACATACATGTGTGTGTAGATATGTATGCATAAGTTAACATCTCGGAGATAGTATTTAGATGTTCTTTTTCAGGAAAGTGACAGGGGAGAATATTTCATTTGACCTACACAGTGCTGAGTCGACTACACCGAGATACACACTGCATGTGGTTGACTGCAAAAAGCGGCTGGGAAATAAATTTGCCATTTTCATCATTCCCGAAGGAAGGTGAGTTTGACACTTTTGTTTTGATACATACAGTGAGAATAGGACGCATTGGTTTGTGTATGTGCAAAACATAAATAATCAGTCCAATATTTTAATGTTTTATATAAGAAAATGTATGTGTTTGTAGTTGGTTCTATGGCACATATCAAGTGGACCAGGCTGTAACATGTGTAATGTATAATATAGTGTAATATAGTACAAAGTGTATATGAACCAAAAATGAGCATGGGTGCAGTGGTCAAGTGGTTAGTTAGAATGCTGTACTATCGGTCAGAGGATCTGAGTGTTGAAACTTGATGCTGGCCAGTCGGTGGATCGGTATTGGTCTCAGCCGCCGAGACCAATACCGCAATAGCATGGGCAGTTTTGTTCATCCAACTTTGCCTGTGTCTTTTGGAAAAGACACTGTAAGTTAGCTGTTGGACCCTTCTATCAGATATCTATGCCAGGGGAAGTCAAAGATCCCACACAGGGAAATGGAAAAAAACTTGTGTTGTCTCATTCTCAAAAATTCTACAACAGTTGAAATCATCAACAATATCATGTTGGTTGTATAAGGGAAGAGTGCTATTCAATATAACGGGTGGTGTGTGTATTGTATATGTGTGTACATGCATGAATGCATGCATGTGATTGTGTGTGTGCATCCGTGCATGCACTTTCGTACCAGTATGTTATTTACATCGGTACATATGCATATATATTAATTGTGCAGTATATATATATATATGGCCATTTTTCACGAAACATCGACAAAGATTTAGTTTAGGAGATTGGAATTATGTTCACCGTATCCGTCTTGATGAGAGTGTAATATATTTCTGAAATGGCCTACATATCAGTATTCATTGACCACTGTATAACGATCTTTTGAAGACCACACAATTTGTCCTTATTTATTTAGGGGAAGTTTGGTGAAACCGTATGAATGCAGCACGCATATGCAGGAAAACGCAGGTCAAAATGTATAGGAATAACATGATTGCATGATTTTCAACTACACACTGTATTCGCTAGGCTTATGCTGTGTACCTTTAGGGTAAAATAACTTGAAATCTATGCGACAATGGTATCAATTATGAAATGTTGTAATATAACTGTGGGGAAGTTTTTTTTGAAACCGTACGAATGACACATACGTACTGTGTATTGGAAAGACTTTAAAGATTAGTAAAAGAACAACGTGTGGATATCTTCATCAAAGAAATGGCCGACTTCTGAAAACGCAGTATGCACAAGTGAAGTTGCTCAAGCAGCCATGATGCCTGACACTGCATTGTGCAGTTGGACTATACGAAGAGTACACAGATGAAATAGCTTCCGTCTACTATGACAAGAACCAGGTCACAGTTCATCCGATGGTGGTACACTATAAAGATAAGGACACACTGATCACCAAGAGCTATGTTGACATATCAAGCATGATGGAACAGTCTGTACCAACCACCTTCGCATTCATAAAGTCCTTGTTGAAGGATCTCAAGGAAATCATCCCCACGCTGATGACTATTCACTTCATCAGTGACTCACCATCATCAATCACAATACAGGAATCATTCAATTTGTGCAATTGTTGCACGTTTCGAAAACATGTTCAACGGTATCAAGGCATCATGGTTATGGTTGAGTCTGGTTACGGCAAAAGGCCAAGCAACAGAGTAAGTGGCGCTATCAAAAGAAGGCAGATAACCGCGTCAAAAGCGGTAAGATAATCACGAGCAGCAGAGATTTCTGCAAGGCTGTGAGAGAAGCATATAATATTGTCCCAGTTGATCCCAGCATGATGAGGTGGAAGGCTGGAGTGTGCCGCTGTCTGGGGCATTATGTTAGTACATACTATAGTCCCAGTTGGTCCCAGCATGATGAGGTGGAAGGCTGGAGTGTGCCCACCGTCTGGGGCATTATGTTAGTACATACTATTGTCCCAGTTGATCCCAGCATGATGAGGTGGAAGGCTGGAGTGTGCCGCCGTCTGGGGCATTATGTTAGTACATACTATTGTCCCAGTTGATCCCAGCATGATGAGGTGGAAGGCTGGAGTGTGCCGCCATCTGGGGCATTATGTTAGTACATACTATTGTCCCACTTGATCCCAGCATGATGAGGTGGAAGGCTGGAGTGTGCCGCCGTCTGGGGCATTATGGTAGCACGTACTATAGACTCTATAGTCCCAGTTGGTCCCAACATGATGAGGTGGAAGGCTGGAGTGTGCCGCCGTCTGGGGCATTATGGTAGCACGTACTATAGACTCTATAGTCCCAGTTGATCCCAGCATGATGAGGTGGAAGGCTGGAGTGTGCCGCCGTCTGGGGCATTATGTTAGTACATACTATAGTCCCAGTTGGTCCCAGCATGATGAGGTGGAAGGCTGGAGTGTGCCGCCGTCTGGGGCATTATGGTAGCACGTACTATAGACTCTATAGTCCCAGTTGATCCCAGCATGATGAGGTGGAAGACTGGAGTGTGCCGCCGTCTGGGGCATTATGTTAGTACATACTATAGTCCCAGTTGATCCCAGCATGATGAGGTGGAAGGCTGGAGTGTGCCGCTGTCTGGGGCATTATGTTAGTACATACTATAGTCCCAGTTGGTCCCAGCATGATGAGGTGGAAGGCTGGAGTGTGCCCACCGTCTGGGGCATTATGTTAGTACATACTATTGTCCCAGTTGATCCCAGCATGATGAGGTGGAAGGCTGGAGTGTGCCGCCGTCTGGGGCATTATGTTAGTACATACTATTGTCCCAGTTGATCCCAGCATGATGAGGTGGAAGGCTGGAGTGTGCCGCCATCTGGGGCATTATGTTAGTACATACTATTGTCCCACTTGATCCCAGCATGATGAGGTGGAAGGCTGGAGTGTGCCGCCGTCTGGGGCATTATGGTAGCACGTACTATAGACTCTATAGTCCCAGTTGGTCCCAGCATGATGAGGTGGAAGGCTGGAGTGTGCCGCCGTCTGGGGCATTATGGTAGCACGTACTATAGACTCTATAGTCCCAGTTGATCCCAGCATGATGAGGTGGAAGGCTGGAGTGTGCCGCCGTCTGGGGCATTATGTTAGTACATACTATAGTCCCAGTTGGTCCCAGCATGATGAGGTGGAAGGCTGGAGTGTGCTGCCGTCTGGGGCATTATGGTAGCACGTACTATAGACTCTATAGTCCCAGTTGATCCCAGCATGATGAGGTGGAAGACTGGAGTGTGCCGCCGTCTGGGGCATTATGTTAGTACATACTATAGTCCCAGTTGGTCCCAGCATGATGAGGTGGAAGGCTGGAGTGTGCCGCATTATGTTAGTACATACTATAGTCCCAGTTGGGATGAGGTGGAAGGCTGGAGTGTGCCCACCGTCTGGGGCATTATGTTAGTACATACTATTGTCCCAGTTGATCCCAGCATGATGAGGTGGAAGGCTGGAGTGTGCCGCCGTCTGGGGCATTATGTTAGTACATACTATTGTCCCAGTTGATCCCAGCATGATGAGGTGGAAGGCTGGAGTGTGCCGCCATCTGGGGCATTATGTTAGTACATACTATTGTCCCACTTGATCCCAGCATGATGAGGTGGAAGGCTGGAGTGTGCCGCCGTCTGGGGCATTATGGTAGCACGTACTATAGACTCTATAGTCCCAGTTGGTCCCAACATGATGAGGTGGAAGGCTGGAGTGTGCCGCCGTCTGGGGCATTATGGTAGCACGTACTATAGACTCTATAGTCCCAGTTGATCCCAGCATGATGAGGTGGAAGGCTGGAGTGTGCCGCCGTCTGGGGCATTATGTTAGTACATACTATAGTCCCAGTTGGTCCCAGCATGATGAGGTGGAAGGCTGGAGTGTGCTGCCGTCTGGGGCATTATGGTAGCACGTACTATAGACTCTATAGTCCCAGTTGATCCCAGCATGATGAGGTGGAAGACTGGAGTGTGCCGCCGTCTGGGGCATTATGTTAGTACATACTATAGTCCCAGTTGGTCCCAGCATGATGAGGTGGAAGGCATACTATATAGTCCCAGTTGAACATGATGAGGTGGAAGGCCCCACCGTCATGATACATACTATTGTCCCAGGATGGAAGGCTGGAGTGTGCCGCCGTCTGGGGCATTATGTTAGTACATACTATTGTCCCAGTTGATCCCAGCATGATGAGGTGGAAGGCTGGAGTGTGCCGCCATCTGGGGCATTATGTTAGTACATACTATTGTCCCACTTGATCCCAGCATGATGAGGTGGAAGGCTGGAGTGTGCCGCCGTCTGGGGCATTATGGTAGCACGTACTATAGACTCTATAGTCCCAGTTGGTCCCAGCATGATGAGGTGGAAGGCTGGAGTGTGCCGCCGTCTGGGGCATTATGGTAGCACGTACTATAGACTCTATAGTCCCAGTTGATCCCAGCATGATGAGGTGGAAGGCTGGAGTGTGCCGCCGTCTGGGGCATTATGTTAGTACATACTATAGTCCCAGTTGGTCCCAGCATGATGAGGTGGAAGGCTGGAGTGTGCTGCCGTCTGGGGCATTATGGTAGCACGTACTATAGACTCTATAGTCCCAGTTGATCCCAGCATGATGAGGTGGAAGACTGGAGTGTGCCGCCGTCTGGGGCATTATGTTAGTACATACTATAGTCCCAGTTGGTCCCAGCATGATGAATTGGAAGGCTGGAGTGTGCCGCAGTCTGGGGCATTATGTTAGTACATATTATAGTCCCAGTTGGTCCCAGCATGATGAGGTGGAAGGCTGGAGTGTGCCGCCGTCTGGGGCATTATGTTAGTACATACTATAGTCCCAGTTGGTCCCAGCATAATGAGGTGGAAGGCTGGAGTGTGCCGCCGTCTGGGGCATTATGTTAGTACATACTATAGTCCCAGTTGGTCCCAGCATGATGAGGTGGAAGGCTGGAGTGTGCCGCCGTCCGGGGCATTATGCTAGTACATGCTATAGTCCCACTTGGTCCCAGCATGATGAGGTGGAAGGCTGGAGTGTGCCGCCGTCTGAGGCATTATGTTAGTACATACTATAGTCCCAGTTGGTCCCAGCATGATGAGGTGGAAGGCTGGAGTGTGCCGCCGTCTGGGGCATTATGGTAGCACGTACTATAGACTCTATAGTCCCAGTTGATCCCAGCATGATGAGGTGGAAGACTGGAGTGTGCCGCCGTCTGGGGCATTATGTTAGTACATACTATAGTCCCAGTTGGTCCCAGCATGATGAATTGGAAGGCTGGAGTGTGCCGCAGTCTGGGGCATTATGTTAGTACATATTATAGTCCCAGTTGGTCCCAGCATGATGAGGTGGAAGGCTGGAGTGTGCCGCCGTCTGGGGCATTATGTTAGTACATACTATAGTCCCAGTTGGTCCCAGCATAATGAGGTGGAAGGCTGGAGTGTGCCGCCGTCTGGGGCATTATGTTAGTACATACTATAGTCCCAGTTGGTCCCAGCATGATGAGGTGGAAGGCTGGAGTGTGCCGCCGTCCGGGGCATTATGCTAGTACATGCTATAGTCCCAGTTGGTCCCAGCATGATGAGGTGGAAGGCTGGAGTGTGCCGCCGTCTGAGGCATTATGTTAGTACATACTATAGTCCCAGTTGATCCCAGCATGATGAGGTGGAAGGCTGGAGTGTGCCGCCGTCTGGGGCATTATGTTAGTACATACTATTGTCCCACTTGATCCCAGCATGATGAGGTGGAAGGCTGGAGTGTGCCGCCGTCTGGGGCATTATGGTAGCACGTACTATAGACTCTATAGTCCCAGTTGGTCCCAGCATGATGAGGTGGAAGGCTGGAGTGTGCCGCCGTCTGGGGCATTATGGTAGCACGTACTATAGACTCTATAGTCCCAGTTGATCCCAGCATGATGAGGTGGAAGGCTGGAGTGTGCCGCCGTCTGGGGCATTATGTTAGTACATACTATAGTCCCAGTTGGTCCCAGCATGATGAGGTGGAAGGCTGGAGTGTGCCCACCGTCTGGGGCATTATGTTAGTACATACTATTGTCCCAGTTGATCCCAGCATGATGAGGTGGAAGGCTGGAGTGTGCCGCCGTCTGGGGCATTATGTTAGTACATACTATTGTCCCAGTTGATCCCAGCATGATGAGGTGGAAGGCTGGAGTGTGCCGCCATCTGGGGCATTATGTTAGTACATACTATTGTCCCACTTGATCCCAGCATGATGAGGTGGAAGGCTGGAGTGTGCCGCCGTCTGGGGCATTATGGTAGCACGTACTATAGACTCTATAGTCCCAGTTGGTCCCAGCATGATGAGGTGGAAGGCTGGAGTGTGCCGCCGTCTGGGGCATTATGGTAGCACGTACTATAGACTCTATAGTCCCAGTTGATCCCAGCATGATGAGGTGGAAGGCTGGAGTGTGCCGCCGTCTGGGGCATTATGTTAGTACATACTATAGTCCCAGTTGGTCCCAGCATGATGAGGTGGAAGGCTGGAGTGTGCTGCCGTCTGGGGCATTATGGTAGCACGTACTATAGACTCTATAGTCCCAGTTGATCCCAGCATGATGAGGTGGAAGACTGGAGTGTGCCGCCGTCTGGGGCATTATGTTAGTACATACTATAGTCCCAGTTGGTCCCAGCATGATGAGGTGGAAGGCTGGAGTGTGCCGCCGTCTGGGGCATTATGTTAGTACATACTATAGTCCCAGTTGGTCCCAACATGATGAGGTGGAAGGCTGGAGTGTGCCCACCGTCTGGGGCATTATGTTAGTACATACTATTGTCCCAGTTGATCCCAGCATGATGAGGTGGAAGGCTGGAGTGTGCCGCCGTCTGGGGCATTATGTTAGTACATACTATTGTCCCAGTTGATCCCAGCATGATGAGGTGGAAGGCTGGAGTGTGCCGCCATCTGGGGCATTATGTTAGTACATACTATTGTCCCACTTGATCCCAGCATGATGAGGTGGAAGGCTGGAGTGTGCCGCCGTCTGGGGCATTATGGTAGCATGTACTATAGACTCTATAGTCCCAGTTGGTCCCAGCATGATGAGGTGGAAGGCTGGAGTGTGCCGCCGTCTGGGGCATTATGGTAGCACGTACTATAGTCCCAGTTGGTCCCAGCATGATGAGGTGGAAGGCTGGAGTGTGCCGCCGTCTGGGGCATTATGGTAGCACGTACTATAGACTCTATAGTCCCAGTTGATCCCAGCATGATGAGGTGGAAGACTGGAGTGTGCCGCCGTCTGGGGCATTATGTTAGTACATACTATAGTCCCAGTTGGTCCCAGCATGATGAATTGGAAGGCTGGAGTGTGCCGCCGTCTGGGGCATTATGTTAGTACATACTATAGTCCCAGTTGGTCCCAGCATGATGAGGTGGAAGGCTGGAGTGTGCCGCCGTCTGGGGCATTATGTTAGTACATACTATAGTCCCAGTTGGTCCCAGCATGATGAGGTGGAAGGCTGGAGTGTGCCGCCGTCCGGGGCATTATGCTAGTACATGCTATAGTCCCAGTTGGTCCCAGCATGATGAGGTGGAAGGCTGGAGTGTGCCGCCGTCTGAGGCATTATGTTAGTACATACTATAGTCCCAGTTGGTCCCAGCATGATGAGGTGGAAGGCTGGAGTGTGCCGCCGTCTGGGGCATTATGTTAGTACATACTATAGTCCCAGTTGGTCCCAGCATGATGAGGTGGAAGGCTGGAGTGTGCCGCCGTCTGGGGCATTATGGTAGCACGTACTATAGACTCTATAGTCCCAGTTGATCCCAGCATGATGAGGTGGAAGACTGGAGTGTGCCGCCGTCTGGGGCATTATGTTAGTACATACTATAGTCCCAGTTGGTCCCAGCATGATGAATTGGAAGGCTGGAGTGTGCCGCAGTCTGGGGCATTATGTTAGTACATATTATAGTCCCAGTTGGTCCCAGCATGATGAGGTGGAAGGCTGGAGTGTGCCGCCGTCTGGGGCATTATGTTAGTACATACTATAGTCCCAGTTGGTCCCAGCATGATGAGGTGGAAGGCTGGAGTGTGCCGCCGTCTGGGGCATTATGTTAGTACATACTATAGTCCCAGTTGGTCCCAGCATGATGAGGTGGAAGGCTGGAGTGTGCCGCCGTCTGGGGCATTATGTTAGTACATGCTATAGTCCCAGTTGGTCCCAGCATGATGAGGTGGAAGGCTGGAGTGTGCCGCCGTCTGAGGCATTATGTTAGTACATACTATAGTCCCAGTTGATCCCAGCATGATGAGGTGGAAGGCTGGAGTGTGCCGCCGTCTGGGGCATTATGTTAGTACATACTATAGTCCCAGTTGGTCCCAGCATGATGAGGTGGAAGGCTGGAGTGTGCCGCCGTCTGGGGCATTATGGTAGCACGTACTATAGACTCTATAGTCCCAGTTGATCCCAGCATGATGAGGTGGAAGACTGGAGTGTGCCGCCGTCTGGGGCATTATGTTAGTACATACTATAGTCCCAGTTGGTCCCAGCATGATGAATTGGAAGGCTGGAGTGTGCCGCAGTCTGGGGCATTATGTTAGTACATACTATAGTCCCAGTTGGTCCCAGCATGATGAGGTGGAAGGCTGGAGTGTGCCGCCGTCTGGGGCATTATGTTAGTACATACTATAGTCCCAGTTGGTCCCAGCATGATGAGGTGGAAGGCTGGAGTGTGCCGCCGTCTGGGGCATTATGTTAGTACATACTATAGTCCCAGTTGGTCCCAGCATGATGAGGTGGAAGGCTGGAGTGTGCCGCCGTCCGGGGCATTATGCTAGTACATGCTATAGTCCCAGTTGGTCCCAGTATGATGAGGTGGTGGAAGGCTGAGTGCGCCGCCAGCTCGAGGCATTATGTTAAAGTATTAATACCATAGTCCCAGCTGGTCCCAGCATGATGAGGTGGAAGCAGCTGGAGGTACCGGCCTGGGGCATTATGTTAAGTACATACTATAGTCCCAGTTGGTCCCAGCATGATGAGGTGGAAGGCTATAGTCCCAGTTGATCCCAGCATGATGAGGTGGAAGGCTGGAGTGTGCCGCCGTCTGGGGCATTATGTTAGTACATACTATAGTCCCAGTTGGTCCCAGCATGATGAGGTGGAAGGCTGGAGTGTGCCGCCGTCTGGGGCATTATGTAGTACATGCTATAGTCCCAGTTGGTCCCAGCATGATGAGGTGGAAGGCTGGAGTGTGCCGCCGTCTGGGGCATTATGTTAGTACATACTATAGTCCCAGTTGGTCCCAGCATGATGAGGTGGAAGGCTGGAGTGTGCCGCCGTCTGGGGCATTATGTTAGTACATACTATAGTCCCAGTTGGTCCCAGCATGATGAGGTGGAAGGCTGGAGTGTGCCGCCGTCTGGGGCATTATGTTAGTACATACTATAGTCCCAGTTGGTCCCAGCATGATGAGGTGGAAGGCTGGAGTGTGCCGCCGTCTGGGGCATTATGTTAGTACATACTATAGTCCCAGTTGGTCCCAGCATGATGAGGTGGAAGGCTGGAGTGTGCCGCCGTCTGGGGCATTATGTTAGTACATACTATAGTCCCAGTTGGTCCCAGCATGATGAGGTGGAAGGCTGGAGTGTGCCGCCGTCTGGGGCATTATGTTAGTACATACTATAGTCCCAGTTGGTCCCAGCATGATGAGGTGGAAGGCTGGAGTGTGCCGCCGTCTGGGGCATTATGTTAGTACATACTATAGTCCCAGTTGGTCCCAGCATGATGAGGTGGAAGGCTGGAGTGTGCCGCCGTCCGGGGCATTATGCTAGTACATGCTATAGTCCCAGTTGGTCCCAGCATGATGAGGTGGAAGGCTGGAGTGTGCCGCCGTCTGGGGCATTATGTTAGTACATACTATAGTCCCAGTTGGTCCCAGCATGATGAAGTGGAAGGCTGGAGTGTGCCGCCGTCTGGGGCATTATGTTAGTACATACTATAGTCCCAGTTGGTCCCAGCATGATGAAGTGGAAGGCTGGAGTGTGCCGCCGTCTGGGGCATTATGTTAGTACATACTATAGTCCCAGTTGGTCCCAGCATGATGATACGGAGCACATCATGTTCCAAGTCATGCTGCTATGAGAAGGGCGGTGTGTTTTACGCCAGATGTGAAGGATGGCAGCAAACACAGCTTAGTACCGTGAATGGGTCAATGGAACTGGAGCCTCGATGAACACTGTATAGGGGACTTTAAAGTAACTATGATGGAGGTCTCTACTTCCCCAGAACATTTGGAGGTTAATAGACATGTTTCCTGTTAAAACGGAGAACATTCACACTTCAAACTGTATCGACTAACTTTGATTTAACATGTGTACGAACGCATTTCTAATATGTACCCAGGTTGATAATTAAAATGGCTATGCACAAAATATATGTATTGTTGGGAAGTACATATTTTTTTGTTACGTAAATGCAGACAAATTTTAAATTATATTTTTATTGCAATGATATGTACAGTAACATCATGCCCAATACATAAAACATAACATTCTAAAAGTGTGTTGAATACTAGAATCCCTGTAATGTAAACGCCAAACAACTGAAAACAGTTTTCTGTATTGATTCCCAAGCAAAAATATGTTTCATATCGACAAGCAACAAAAAAATACATTTATATCATTCACATCCTTAGCAGCAGTGTAAAGTTAATAAATGATGTTCATTCGTGCTGTTACACGTTGTGCGTAATTTCTGTTTCGTCACGCTCTAAAAGGGTGACTTTTAGGAGTTAAAGAGTTTCCACGTTCTTTACTGGCTTCCTCAATATGTTCTCATTGTATGACAGGAAGTATGAAGTTATATGAACCAATTTATTTTTCCCCTTCAGAACGCTATTTGATGACGTTTTTTCGTGAGAAATGACCCTACATATATGTATATATATATATATATATATACATATATATTATATATATGCATGTCCTTCTCACGTGCCCCTGTTTCCTGATGCTACAAGGGAGCTGGAGTGGCTGTTTTCAACAAAGGATGGGCGTGAGGAACTGTGTCAGAGCGCTGGCTTCGAAAGGCTGGTGGTGGTGACCTTGCACAGAGGTCATCACTATGGCAACCTGGACGATGTGAAGGAAGAGCTGTCAAGAAAAGTCATGGAGTTGGCACCTTCAGACATCGGCTCAAAGCAGGTGAGGTTGGATACACTGGACTCCAGACTTTTGAGTGCTGATTGAGGTAAAAAAATGTGCCAAATAAAAATTTGGTGCTGTATAAAACTCGTATGTTATAATAACTTTAATTTAAGAGTCAATGAATCAAACAGTTATTAAATAATTTTCTGTTGCAAGAGTTAACAACATTTAGTAGTGCTCCAGTTGGCAAGTGAACAATAGACTGTTGAGAATCCAACAATACTTGATTGGGACCATTAGTCATAAGATGTGCAGCTGAAAAACGCAACAGATGCTGACACGCCTTCTTACAGTTGCAGTGCTAAATATGTCAAGTCATTTAGCGCAAGCAAATTTATTAGTTTTATTTTTTTCGCTAGGTGGAGTTCCTATTTGTCCGTCTGGTGACGCCACTGCCCAGTCGAGGCTAACTATGCCGTAGCAGTATCTATTACACAAGATTAATTCCATCAGGTCAACTCGGGACATCAAGCATTGGCACAGATTGAAAAGTTGCATGCTAATAAAACATTTGAGACAGGAAGTACTAGCGATGATGTTACAGATAATGGCAGCAATAGAACGATGCTGATGATTAAGTTGTTTTGTTTATGGGACGGACGCTAGTAGTCGGCACTGCGGCTATTGCCGCGCACCCATGACACTGATTAATGATTTATGACTGTCAAACGACGGATGGCTGATAAGAATCCCGTTGAGCAATAAGCAAACTCCAAGTCATGGCTCTGGAAAGTTTGGCAAGTGCGTGTCAATGCTAATTTACATGACAAGAACAGACTTTCTTTGAAACAAATGAGTATATGTTGCCACTAGAGGGCACCACATGCAGCAGGTCTGGTGACACGAGCGATAATGGCAGTTAGCGCGAGTGATAAATCGCTCCCTAGATGAGCGATTAGTGCGAGCGATATGGAGCGAGAGCGATAGGGAGCGAGAGTGATAGGGAGCGAGAGCGATAGGGAACAAGAGCGATAGGGAGCGAGAGCTATCGCACGCCTCAACAATAATGCACTGCAGTTGGTGTGTGCAGCCCGCCAAGGGCCGTCACTAAGATACGACACCAGATGTCATGTCATTGCTAATCGTCCCAATTGCCAGATGCATGTCAATTTGTTTACACCACTGTCATTTAACATATATCAGTGCGAATTAATACTACTTACCAGAGGTTTAGAAAAAATATGTCAATGCCATCAAAGTCATTATCTTGACGAGTAACTAAGGATGGTGAAGGAAAATGGACATTTATGTGGAATAAAGTAAACAACATGCAGAACATTTCACAAAATTTTGTGGTACACGTGTTTAATACAGATGTTGTAACTGACATAGATAATGATATATGTGATTATAAAATGTTGCAATGTTGACAATAATTGTTAAAATCATAGAAGACATGGGAACAGTCTCATGGTTTATTGCCATAGTTTTAATAATCACCAGTAGCAGTAAATACTGTAAACCACTGGTTAATGCGACACTGGTTTTGTTTCTGAACACTACACTTTCATTGACATATATTATAATAAGACATTTCTAATTTATTCAGGATATATTAAAAATTTCTGTTGGCTTATAATGTTATGGCATCATCTTTTCATACATTGTAGGTTCCGTTTTTGTCGGTTGGTGATGACCTCCATTGTCGCACAGTTCGCCACCAGGGGACAAGTGAACTCAGTGGTGATTATGTAATCGAGGACGTTGAATCAGATGGCAGCATTTACCGTCAACTCGTCTTTCTCAGTAGCAAAAGTGTGGTGCAGACAGAAGCCAAGTTATTACAAGGTGTGTCGCAGAAACAGATTATACAGCTGTCATTGGCTAGTTTTTTATTTAGATTTTAAGTACAAAAGCAAGATGTCATGCATTTAATAGCACATACTTTTGTGCAGCTAATTGGGCCTGAAAATGCAAAATTCTTTAAAGCTGCGATGTAAACTACAATTTTGAACCCATTCTCTATGACTGTTTAAAGAATGGTTCTAAGTTTGTAAAAAAAGATCTCATTAGAGCAGTTTTGAGGAAAGATATAACCGTTGTGACATGGGACTATCGGTTTGGGAAATTGTTTGCCTAAAATGCTCGAAACCACCTTATTAAGTAAATTAGCTGATAATTCAAGACAATTGCATCACATATACAGTTGTTGGCACAGATATTTTTTAGGATGAATGCCTTTCACCTCATTGGAAACGTTCACTGCCGTGGTAAAATGTACAAGCAAAGTAGTACAAATTTCACTATTAATTAAAATAATTAGAACTCCAAATTTGGTTAAGATATGTTCAGACTTAACAGAGATATGAGCTATATCCATTTCCGACCGATCCTTATGTTGAGCCCTCTGTTGGCTAGTTATTCTGTTTCTGATTGTTTGCCCTGTTCTGTGGGTCAGAGTTCACGAGAAAGAAAGGGAAGAGGAAGAAGGGCAAGTTGTCTGTGGACCCCGACTACTTGTCCTGGTCCTACTCCAGTGTCATGTTGGCTGGACTCGCCTTCCTGGACGACTGTCAGCAGCTCCTGGGTGAGTGCAGAGGTGTGTGGCAGACCACCACTGATTGGTGTGACTGAGTAACCTTAAACGTTTATATATTAATATGCTAACTTTGGTGTAAGTGTATCTCCTCCCAGCCACATAGGTCCACACGCCTCTTTCTCTGTTAACTTGCTAACTTTGGTGTAAGTGTATCTCCTCCCAGCCACATAGGTCCACACGCCTCTTTCTCTGTTAACTTGCTAACTTTGGTGTAAGTGTATCTCCTCCCAGCCACATAGGTCCACACGCCTCTTTCTCTGTTAACTTGCTAACTTTGGTGTAAGTGTATCTCCTCCCAGCCACATAGGTCCACACGCCTCTTTCTCTGTTAATTTGCTAACTTTGGTGTAAGTGTATCTCCTCCCAGCCACATAGGTCCACACGCCTCTTTCTCTGTTAACTTGCTAACTTTGGTGTAAGTGTATCTCCTCCCAGCCACATAGGTCCACACGCCTCTTTCTCTGTTAATTTGCTAACTTTGGTGTAAGTGTATCTCCTCCCAGCCACATAGGTCCACATGCCTCTTTCTCTGTTAATTTGCTAACTTTGGTGTAAGTGTATCTCCTCCCAGCCACATAGGTTCACTCACCTCTTTCTCTGTTAATTTGCTAACTTTGGTGTAAGTGTATCTCCTCTCAGCCACATAGGTCCACACGCCTCTTTCTCTGTTAATTTGCTAACTTTGGTGTAAGTGTATCTCCTCCCAGCCACATAGGTCCACACGCCTCTTTCTCTGTTAATTTGCTAACTTTGGTGTAAGTGTATCTCCTCCCAGCCACATAGGTCCACATGCCTCTTTCTCTGTTAATTTGCTAACTTTGGTGTAAGTGTATCTCCTCCCAGCCACATAGGTCCACACGCCTCTTTCTCTGTTAATTTGCTAACTTTGGTGTAAGTGTATCTCCTCCCAGCCACATAGGTCCACACGCCTCTTTCTCTGTTAACTTGCTAACTTTGGTGTAAGTGTATCTCCTCCCAGCCACATAGGTCCACACGCCTCTTTCTCTGTTAACTTGCTAACTTTGGTGTAAGTGTATCTCCTCCCAGCCACATAGGTCCACACGCCTCTTTCTCTGTTAACTTGCTAACTTTGGTGTAAGTGTATCTCCTCCCAGCCACATAGGTCCACACGCCTCTTTCTCTGTTAACTTGCTAACTTTGGTGTAAGTGTATCTCCTCCCAGCCACATAGGTCCACACGCCTCTTTCTCTGTTAACTTGCTAACTTTGGTGTAAGTGTATCTCCTCCCAGCCACATAGGTCCACACGCCTCTTTCTCTGTTAATTTGCTAACTTTGGTGTAAGTGTATCTCCTCCCAGCCACATAGGTCCACACGCCTCTTTCTCTGTTAATTTGCTAACTTTGGTGTAAGTGTATCTCCTCCCAGCCACATAGGTTCACTCACCTCTTTCTCTGTTAATTTGCTAACTTTGGTGTAAGTGTATCTCCTCCCAGCCACATAGGTCCACATGCCTCTTTCTCTGTTAATTTGCTAACTTTGGTGTAAGTGTATTATTTCAAAGTGTGGTGCTAATTTTGTTACAAAGTTACCAATCTATTTATATGTATTGCACATGTATTACATATACACATGGATTACAACATTTCCAAATTTTACAACGATTAATGACATTACCATCCAGTATAAAAATCCCAGACGGCAAGTGCACAAGGAAGCCTCTGGCTTAGCGAGAATCCCTTCTGCGATATTTGTCAGATTTGTTTTTCAGAACACAACATTTGAACTGTTTTTCGTTTTTACAGAAACAGAAACAAAGCTCTTGCTGGTGGGACTTGGAGGCGGAATACTTCCCATGTTCATCTATAGACACTTTCCACGAGTACGTGTCTTTGATGCAATATCTATATATATATATATATAGTGAGGCATAGTATCTAGATGGTTATAACAGGAATATTCCATATTTAAGGCCTTCAAGAGATCTTACAAATGGAATTTCCATTTAAAAAATTTCTTAAATTGTATTTCTCAAAATAAGCCTTGGCTATGTCTCGATAAAGATGATCTGGGCCATGTATTGCTGAATGAATCAGTTTGATCATCAACTATGTAAGTGGTCCCTTAGGACATTTGAACAAAATGGCTTTGCTATTTTTGTATTGAATTTGTTATGAAAAAGTCCTAAATTGTTGAAATATTGTGCTTAAAATAATTATTTTAAATCTGATCAGCCCAAAACCATATACATGCAGTATAGAGTCATTTGCTGCCTGTAGCAATCTTAATTCATGAAATTTTAAATTATTTATAATATATACAAACTATTATGTAGTATAGATTACATAATATTGTAATGCATTGTGGACAGACCAAAGGACAATACCAGACGTTAATTATTGTTATGCAGCTACCAAGATAAAAACACTTTTTAGCTAAAACATTACGACAGTACCAATGTGTCACCCATCCCTGCATTTTAATAAAAGAGATAAATTGTTTGTGACCATAAGGCAAGATTTATGTGACATCCAGGAAGTGACAAATGTTGAATAAGTAATGAAGAAGTGGTCTGCGACTAACAACAACACGATTAACAACACGTTATCCAGACAAAAATGTGTCATTGTTTGATGTGAACTTAGGAGCAAGCTAATGAATGTTTACTGGATGTGATGGCAGATTTCCACTGAGGTGGTGGAGATTGATGCAGTGGTGGCTTCTCTTGCATCCGAGTGGTTTGGCTTTGTGCAAGATGAGCGGATGACCTTGCATGTAGCTGATGGTGTGGACCATGTCAAGAAACTGGCCAAGGATGGTGAGTAAGGAAGTCATATGTCACCTTAGATACAGACTGTACATAAGGACATCAAGTGATATGTCACCTTCCTTAGCAACACAAGTACGTCATCACTTCATATGTCAACTAACTTTGCAACACAAGGACATACTGTTATATATGTCAACTTCCTTAGCAACACATTTACATAAAGTTATATATCCCCTCCATTAGCAACACGATGACATCAAGTGATATGTCACCCTCCTGAGCTACACAAGATCGTCAAATGACATCTACCTCTATAGCAACATAAGGGGATCAAATGATATGTCTCCATCCTTACCAAAACAGGCAGTCTGTGACTATGCTGTCATTTGTTTGGTTTTTGTAAATATCTTTCTAAAGGGTTTTTATATTGGACCAAGACTGTCCTATTCACTGAGACAGAAATTATGTTATCAAACATGTTATTATATACCTAATCTGATCACACAAGAAACGTTTATGTGACATTTTCTTAAAGAAAGAAGTTATTGATAACTATAATTTTATCTTTGTCACTTAATACAACCACATTCACAGTTATACCCACAATTAAAGATTAATTTAATTTGGTGGCCACTAGGTAACAACAAATGCTTAAATTTTGAAAACATGGTACATATACCTGTCACAATCCTGATTCGTTGCTGAACGAAGCTTAAACATGACTTATTGGCATGTTGGTAGGTGCAAAGAAACATGTGATCATGCTTGACGCAGACAGCAAAGACAGCAGCATTGGTATGAGTGGGCCACCAAAGGCATTCCTTGAGCATGACTTCCTTGAAGCCATCAGCAGTATACTCGATGCTAAAGGTATGTGTTCTTGGAAGCTTTCATTGTACATCCCCGTAATTAAACACTTGGTCTGGCACTTTGTAGGGCAGAACGTATGCAATTACAGTGCAAGATCCATTTATGACCAGCTAATGATTACTGTAAAGACCAGCAGTGAAACCCGTGGTGTATGTAATAGTTTAGTTACTTCTTCTGTACTGCCATGGCTGCGATTGGGAGATTCCATTAATAAAACTGCTAATATTATGTTCAAATAAGTATATGACCAAATAAATATCGATTGCCTGTTTGGTTAAACAGAATGGCATAATCACAGTGGTGGTTGGTCCAGATGGAAATTTGAGATATTATTTTGGAAACCAACAGAGAAGTTGGATATAATGATCATTAGTCATTACATAGCACATCATCAGCTTCCTAGATTCACAAGTAATCTTCATATACAATGCAGGATGACAATGGTACTGTTTCACATGTGGTCGGTGTGAACACAAGACGTTGGTTACGTTGTTTCAGGTGTGCTGATTCTGAACCTCATTTGCCGTGACCAGAACCTTCGACGTGACACCTTGGAGAAGATCCATGCAGTATTTAACCAGGTTTACAGTTGCAAGTTGCAGGACGACGTCAACGAAGTCGTGTTTGCGTTGCCAAACGGCCGGACGGGACCTGTGTGTGTGCCCGTGGATGACGTCAGCGGTGCTGTCTCGCAATCCCTGGACAATGCTCTTGCCTATGTGCAGAAGGTCTTGCAAAAAACAATGGCGTCGCCGACATTGTCAAAAACAGCTGACGTGTTGGACCTCACTGTTAAATTGGCCGGACTGGCAGTGCTGTGATTGGAAGGTGTGGGGTGAAATAATAAGTGTACAATTAGCTTAGTCTTGCGTTGTCGTATTATTCAGTGGGAATCGCACGGGGTGTTGTTTTGTTTTGTAATTCTCAATACGCACCAGTGTCAGAACGCACAATTAAGTAAATGTTCTTCAAAATACAATATGCAACATGTCATATCTTTGACGGAGTTCTTCCTGTCAACGATGTGGGAAATTTGGCAGCGATGTAAAACCAGTAACGTGTACACACGCACGCAAGCACGCACACACGCAGGCTACATCACTCTCTGATATTATTCTCCGTCTCTCCCCAATATCACACACAAGCACACTTTCGTTAGATTTGACATTGTCAATCCATTGTCCATATAGTATTTTGGTTCTAGCATAATTTTATGGTGCGCAAGCAATCAAGGCATTTCATTCACTCGCGTACCACTCGGCTTCTGTCCACATGTGCTCTGAGCCGCTGTTTATTGCGTGCTATCCTTTAGCGCATTAGCGTTGACAAGGTGATTGCTAATCAAATCAGGCGCTCAGAGCAGCTGTTAATTATCACGATGCACCGTCGCACAGTCAATTATTAATGTGAGAATCGTCCAACCAAGTTAAATGGTTTGCGTCGTTTTCTGAAAGCAATGGTGATACGGCACAACGCTTTCTCGTTACGTAGAACTGCAGTTGTTTCGTGGCTCTTACAATAGCCGAATCACGCGGTAGTCGCCAATACAGCAGGTAACCATTTCATACAAACTGCTTTCTTAAGCCCATCGTCCCTACTAGGATATAGACCGTCGACAAGAGTTCTCAGTCCTGGGCATTTCTCCTGTTTCCATGTGTAGCCCACCTTTCTAGTGCCTATCTGGAGGTCATACAAGCTAGCCGAACGATGTTTCACACATTTAGTTTTTATAGGTATACAATACAAACACTTTTATTGTCAAGATCCAACATCTACAACCGGCAGTTTTAATAAAACGTTAGACAATCTCAAATTCAGGATGTTGTCAACATATCGATTAGAGAACCTAAGCAGTAAGTATAAACAACCTTGTCAACACTTTCTAGTCCCCCAGGGGAATCTATAACCGTTTAAACTCCCTCTGACTGGGAAAAAGAACCAACTATCATCAGCGCTTACGCCCCCACAACGACAGACCCAGATGAAGTGAAGAACAAGTTCTTCACGGTCTAATTACTGCTGTGCTTAAGACCCGACAAGCTTGTTATCATTGGTGACTTCAATGCTAGAGCTGGCACTGATCATCACACATGGGAAGGGATCACTGGAAGAAACGGGATTGGCAACTGCAATAACAATGGTCTCCTGTTGTTAAAGATATGCATCGAGCATGTACTTCTGATTACTGATACGGTATTTTGCCTCTCTAGCCGTGACAAGACATGGATGCATCCACGCTTCAAGCATTGGCACTTGGTCGATTACGTCATCACCAGGAAGATATTTAAATAAGGAAATTCGGGTAACGAAAGCCATGTGCAGTGCAGACTGTTGGACTGATCATCGACTGATCATATCAAAGTTGAATATGAGGATGCAACCCACCAGACTCCCCCGAGGCAAAAAAAAAAAAAAGCCGCAGTGCGACTCAATGTGTCTAGGTACAAACAGGACAAACCCCGAAAATTCTCAAAGAGGAAATTAACAGACGTGTGATGTTTAGAAAGAGTCTCACAGTACTGAGAAAGACTGGATGACCTTCAGAGATTCAGTGTACTCCACCGCTTGAAAACATCAGGATTGGTTTGGAAAAGGATGGGGAACCATCGACATGGTGTTTGCAGCCAGAGAGCTTCATGATAAATTCCCAAAACAGAATGTGGACCTCTACAATACCTTCATCGACCTCACAAAGGCCTTCGATATAGTCAGTCGGGATGGTATGTGGAAGACAATGGAGAAATGTGGCTGCCCACATAAATCCATCACCAAAGTTCGGCAATTCGTTGACGGCAAGCTTGCGCGTGTCCGTGAAGACGGAGAGTCGTCTGACTCGTTCCCAGTCACCAATGGAATCAAGCAAGGATGTGTGATGGCGCCAACTATCTTTAGCATGATGTTTTCTGCAATGCTCAACTACGTCTTTTACGATGATGCCACTGGCATCAAAATCAGATAACGTATACAGATGGCAAACTTCAATCTTAGTCAGGCCACAACCAAGGTTCAGAAGATTGACACTCCGTGACTCTGTTTGCTGATGATTACGCACTGAATGCTTGGCATGCAGCGAAGCATGGATCTGTTTTCCTCTGCATGCGAACACTTTGGTCTTGCGATAAATGTTAACCACCAAGAAGACTGAAGTAATGTACCAGCCTGCTCCATGAAAGTCCTACGTCGAGCCACATATAACTGTGAAACACCAAAACCTGTTAGCTGTAAACACGTTCACCTACCTTATGGCTATACTTTCCCGTGCTGTTCACATTAACAATGAAACCAATGCAAGGATTGTCAAAGCAAGTGTGGTTTTTGGCAGACTCCGCATCCCAGTTTGGGAGCGTAGAGGAATAAGCATGTGGACAAAACTGAAAGTCCACTATGCTGTTGCCATACCATCGCTACTCTACGCGACCGAGACATGGACCGTGTACCAGTGCCATGCCAAAAAGCTAAGCCACTTTCACATGAGCTGTCTGCGAAAGTTGCTGAAGATCAAGAAGCAGAACAAAATGTTGGGCACCGCGGTGCTTGCACAAGCTTGCTTGCCAAGTGCTAAAGCAAGCACGGTTGAGATGGTGGCCATATGGTCAGAATGCCAAACACACGTCTGCCAAAGAATGTGCTCTACTGTGAGCTGTCAAAAGGGACCCGCTCTCGTGTAGGGGAAACTAAACGATATAAAGACACACTGAAGACGATCATCAAGAACTGTGATGTGCACCCAGGCTGTTGGGAGAGGACAGTGTGTAATAGACAAACTTGGCGCAGCCAGACAAAAGGGGTGCTGTGTCCTTTGAATACAGACGCGTTGCTGAGGCCAAGAAGAGACGACGCGAGAGAAAATATCGACACAATAACAATATAGTCAACCTATTTCTACCCATGTAACTAACGTGATATGTCCAGATATGAACGTGATTTTTGCCATAGGTTATGCGCTTATGATGACAACGACGACTTTTAGCCTGTAGGGTTTTGGAAGCCATGAATGGAGACGGTACTATCTGTAACATAACCATTGTTGTAAATCACGTTTGGTAAGTAACGTTTCAAGTGAACGATGATAGTGTTCTTACAAATGAGATTGGCCCTCTTTTCGGAGGCGTCTGCAGAAAACAATATTTTCCAATCCGGCGCTGTATTAATAATAGCATTCTCTATTACTTTCTCCGGCTAAATGCGACTGAATAAATTATTCGTCGAAATGACGTGCAAGCGGCGGCCTCAAGCAGCGTTTTAACGCGTTGAATGATACTACCAGCAGTCTCTTGGGACCGCGCGTAATCCAGTCGCTGTCGGTTACAGCCTACAACTCACACTAGCTAGTCTGGACTGGTGCGAGTACCGTCTCCTCGTGAACGCGCTCCGAGCAGTCTCGTTGCCAGTTTGTCACCGGGTAGGTCTAGAGAGAGGTTCATTGTCCATGCGAGTGCCGAGGGAAGGTAAGTCATGGACACACCGCCTTTTGTGCGGATTCCGATAGCTTAAATATTGGCTGCAGAACCGAGTCGGTTGCAGTTAACATTGACGACGATTTGGAAGTTGACAGCATCGACTTAATGTCGCTGGCTTGGAACGACGAAAGTCGCGTAATTTTTTTGTTAACAAATCTGCCGCGGCTACGACTTGAACGTCCGCATGTATCGAGTAGAGGTCTAGGATCGGAAAATTGTGATACTTGTATATGCAAATTGTTCATAATTATAAATCTGTGTAGATATGACATATGTAAATATATATATATGTAGTATTTATCAACACTAGTCGATATCAGATGGCATGCCGGCAACATTTGGTCATGGAGTTGTTGCTTAGTAGGCCTAGTTAGGACACCGACCTCTCAAACGCGAGAACTGGAGCTTCAATCATCTGCCTGCTATTTCGAAGCAGTTTGTTCGTTCCACATTGTCTGAGTTCACTCAGCTATATAAATGAATACATGACAAGACACACAGTTCATAAGAAGTCATCATGCAGCCTAAACGATACCAACGCAGTTATAGACACATTTCTAACCTTAGCTTTATTTGTAAAATACTAGAAAAAGTTGTGGCTAGCCGTCTAAGGTCTCACAATGGCACACATGTCTCAACTAATGTGTTACAATCAGCATATAAACAATTTCATTAAACAGAAACGGCTCTTTAAAAAGTACATAATGATATTAACTTACACATTGATAATGGTAAAGTAACTGCCTTTACCTTACTTGATTTATCTGCCGCCTTTGATACCATAAATCATAACATTCTAATTAAACGTTTATCAAAGTGGTACGGCATACTTGGCACACCTCTGGGCTGGTTTTCTTCATACCTAACTGACAGATAAACCATAAAGATT
This sequence comes from Paraescarpia echinospica, assembly GCA_020002185.1. Taxonomy (NCBI): domain Eukaryota; kingdom Metazoa; phylum Annelida; class Polychaeta; order Sabellida; family Siboglinidae; genus Paraescarpia; species Paraescarpia echinospica. The sequence continues at coordinate 32,331,708 of CM034540.1, read as the reverse complement.
GAGAACTGCTTTTAGTAATCTAAACCATCATCTTTATGCAAATTATACCCAGATTTACATTTCTTTATCTACGCGTAATACTAATTGCTCCTTAGATCAACTCAGAAATTGTTGTAATGACACTTTCGTTTGGATGACTGAGCGGACATTAAAGTTAAATGCTTATAAAACAGAGTTAATTATAATTGGTACACAAAGGAAGCGTGACAAAATTAAAAGCTTTTTTCCCACACAAGCTTAGCCGGTATGTTACGCCTGCACCTTCAGCACGAAATCTTGTAGTACTCTGTGATCATAATTTCAATTTTAGACGGCATCTTTCTCAAACTTGTCGTTGCCGTTATTATCATATTCGTGATTTATGACGTAATCGCCGTTACATGCCTCTTTCTGTTGCAAAAACTCACGCAACTGCACTTGTTACTAGTAGGCTTGACTTGCCCTTAAGGGTATCACTGGGTTACAACGTGTACATAATTGCTCAACTCAGGTTGTGATTCCGTCTCCGCGGTTTTCTTACTCAGTGCCTCTTCTGAAGTCCTTGCACTGGCGTCCTGTACGATATCGTATTATTGTTAAGATCTGTACCATTACCTGTCAGGCACTATCATTTAAGTAAACAGCATATTTATATTCATTGCTTACGCCTGTAAAAAGCCTATCCAGTTTCGATCAACTAGTTCTGATTTACTTTTTGTTCCTAGAGTCAGTACTAATAATGGAACTAGGGCATTTTCTGCTGCTGCACCAATTCTTTGGAAAATGCCGGCATTTAAAAACTTCTCTTTATATAACCTTGTATCCACCTTATATTCCCTGGCGTATCGATCCATATGTTGACGATTTTAATATGGCTTATAGATTCTGATATTAACTAACCCTTTTCTATTGATGCGCCTCTGAGCTTAGTTTCCGAGGATTTAGGCACAAAAGAAGTTACTTATTATTATTATACACCTGAACGTCTTCGTGCAGCTATTGCAGTATACCCGAGGACTTCACAAGTTCACAGAGGAGTTGAGTTTGTGTTGGAAATAACTGGTCTACCAGGATGTGACGAATAAAGCATTTAGATGGAGGATGAACAATCTTGCCCAAGCTCCGATGCGGGCTTGTGGACACAACGGGAACCCTCGAGTTTCATCATATGGTTACATTCAGCTGTAGAACTTTTCTAAACGAGGCTAATCGAACATGACGTTGACGTCGGGTGACTTCGAGAGTCATTAGACTCGTTACCTTGTAATATCGTTCTTCAAGTGTGTGGAACTGGTGTTTGGTAGTAGCTTTGATCAGGACAAACTACTTCCTACGCATCACCTACCACAGACGCGTGTCCTGCTTGTAATCCAGCAATGTGAAGTACACAAATAAAACGTATTTTATGTCACCAAGGCAAAGCGGCAAAGCGAAGATTGAGAGCTTCTCAATGACTAACAATTTTCTTGCGAAACACTTCGAAAATGTACGCAAATCATTACTCTATGAACGTGCTGTGATCCCGCGTAATGACATGTCTGCTTGTCAGATGCAGTTAATCTGCTCTCGAAAGCATGTAGCTCGTCCATGTTTCAATCAACATCTTTCCGTACATTTATGCGTGGACTGATTGATAAATGTCAGTGCTGTAAACACATATTTAACATAACAGTCCACATGTCGTTGGTGTGAAGGACAGAGAGGGAGAGAGAGTGTGTGTGTGTGTGTGTGTGCGTGTGTGTTTGTGTGCGCGCGTGAGAGAGAGATATATATAGAGAGAGGGATAGAGGAATAGAGAGATAAAGAGAGAGGGCGAGAGCACGAACGTGTTCAATTAAATTAATGTGTTTCAGTATAGTTTGTGTTTTGCGCCGAATGTTCGACGCATAACTGTCAAGGAAACGTGCAGATGAGAATATAATAACACTCTGTCTCCTACTGGGTATACAAAGCCACTTACATAGACTAGCGAATGCCTCAAATAGCCGAATTAGATTCAGCGGACGAAAAATCGTATGGGGAATAGACGGCGCCTCTAACAAGGTTTACCGAATGCCAATAATACCGCATCTCTAATGGAATCCCCTGCGGATGGGATTATGCTGCGACGATAATTCATCAACAGCAAGGATTGTCGCTCGACCTGCATGTAGCGAATAACAGATACTTGACTGGCCGCGTGATGTTGAGTTATCTCTGAGTGTATCTTGTGAGCATCGGCGGTTCGGTGTAATGCCACAACATCGTTGACGTTACGCTACACTGCATAACTTGTGATGCAAATGTTGGCACTGGATCATATTTACTGAACGTGGACTCCTATATTGTTTATATGGGGATGTTTGGGATTATTTCACATAATCAATGTCCAAATGTTCATGAAAGAAAAATGCAAATGAAAATCTACCCAGTGACTGGCCATGCATAGTGTATTATAAGTAAAACAATTTTTTTTTACATTTTAAATACTTTTAGGTTTTGTTAGGTGTGTAATTTAGGTACGTGTTTACCGTTTCACTTAAAAAAAAAAAATGAATGCTAGGTTTATAAATTGAGATGGAGAATTCTCACTGGCAACCAGCCGACAACGTCGCTGTAATCTGTTGTGTTAGCGGCAGGACTGTCTGTGCTTCATTGCCGATGCACTCGTCAGTGCTCGTTCACTCGATTTGCCGCGGAATACGTCGATAAATGAAGTCTTGTATTGACGTCTGAGAGGTTCCAAGGTCGACCAAGCACCGTCTCCATTTCAAAAGCCGCATATAAGGACAGATGGTATGATGGGAAACGAATGTGAGAACGGGAAGAACTTTGTAAACAAATGTTATGTACAATTGAATCAATGATTGAGAAGATGTAGCATGGAAAAACTGAAGGAATTAACATGAAATATCATGCTGTGCAGCTGGGTGGTAATGGAAGCATGTCAGGCTGATGCGATGTGGGTGGACATGGAAGAAGCACATCATTAGTATGTTACTAAATGTATAAAATAATAATCGTTGATGAATTATTCTACATTCAGTGTTTTGTTGACTGGCAAAAATTAAAAAGATCCGTAAAAATGTCGCAATCTAGTAAGTCCGACGAACACTAAGGCAACAACATTATTGCATAACAAAAACTTTTTATAGACAACAGAAGCAGTGTCAGGAAATCTGACTTCTCCACTTTTGTAATTTAAACGAAAATAAGATATTTAACTTCAAACACACACTCCAAAAATGGCGGCCACCTCAAATGGTTGACATTGGATGAGCCATCAGCATCGGGCGTCCCTGGATAGAACACGATCTGATGGTGTAGGCGACATGTTTGTTCAAATAACTTAAATTATCTTGCAATGTTATACACTGACAACTGTATCTTGTCTAAAGTAAAACATTAACGATTCTCGAAATGTGATTTTAACGCTATTGTGGGCATTCACGACGTTGAAGTTGCCCCGTTTCACGTATATGGTTGCATTGACTTGGCGCCATGTTCACTTTGCAAACAAGTCTTGCTAAGCGGCTCAAACTGTATATCTGCCGAGCCGCATAATCTCTTCAAACAGAAAACCAATACAGGCTGTAGTCGTCTACTTATGTCTGCCTCATCAATACATTCCAGACGATCCACATCGTTACTCCGGTTATTTACTGCTCTGCTTCAGCCGTGTGCTTCCGCACCGACATCGAGTTGATTATTCATAAACCCACTGGACTCTTACAGTCAGCGTCGACCAAGAGTGCTGGATGCGTGAATGCAGGGGAGATTTAGATCATAACATACCTAAGGTATCCATTCCATGCATATTTTAAATTACAAAAATAATACAAAATTATTTGGAACTGGACACAGTACAGAGTAAATATAGTGAACGTTAACATATACATATACACGGACAAGTGCTATTTCGAACGCTGATATATATCAGCGTTCGAAATAGCACTTGTCCGTTTGTCCGGGACAAGTGATTTTTGGCCCGGACAAGTAAAATGACTACAGAGTACATGGTTATCCGGTGGACAAGTGAAAATTTACAGTAAATAGTGACGCGTGCAACACTGCAAACGTTTTATTTGAGGAAATTCAAACGTAAATGAAATTCGCTAGCAGTCGCGCGCGTTCCAATTTTGTTAGTGTGACGGCGTCTTGTCGTTTCGCCGTCAGTTTGTTGTACGTCAGTGTTCGACCGAGTTTAGTGCCTGCGTTAACAGGGTCATCCACTGAGCGCATCGACCTAGCTCTGTCATACGCGTAGGACAAACTCCGCATCAGTCATCGTTGATCGAGGCTGTATTTCACACAATTGTAAATCGTTCAGTTTGGCCAACGTACAACTTGCTTCCACTCACGGATCATATTTGATGAACTCTGGAAATAGTAGGCATTCTATCGCTACCTGTTATTGTTATGTTGCGGTGGTGCTTTGATTAGAACTGTACATGGCATAGAAAGTGTTATAAGTATTTATTGAATTAATACAAACAGAATAACTCGCTGCGCGCCATCGTGACACGTACTTGACCCCGTGACCCCGATGCCCAGTGTCGCTGTCGGAGAATGTCCCAATAATAAATATAAATATCGTGACATCCTCCCTCTTTTAACAATAGGAACGAAACAAAACAGAACTATACAACACAGGCGCTACTGCTGATAGTCTGCTAAATACGCCGGTGGCCTGCGAGCACGTGTCTCTCTGCGCGTCGGAGATGGGGTGACACGTGCTGGCGTGACAGGCGTCAATTCGACATCTTCACGACACGACGCGTCTTCATGAGTTGGCGAATCGTCCGGAGGTGCCGAGTCTTCCCAACTGGGCGACTCTTCCGGACGTGACTCTTCACGGTGTGTAGAAGGCGCCGCGCGGGAACTATCAAGTAGCGACGCCGGCAGCCTTTCGTCGACGACCCGTAGAGCTCGCCGGTTGCGCCTGTACACGTGACCGTTGATCAGCACAGCATACGAACGATGGGACAGCTGCTTCGTGCTTTCCCCAAGCGTCCATGTCTCGTCGCCAGGCAACTATATCCGAATTGCACTGCCCAATGCTATCGGCGCCAGGTAATGTGCCGATCGGTTGTATTGTGCACACTGCGCCTTTTTGTTTGCGGCTCTGTCGCGAGACACATTGACGGCGAGTTTAGGTTTCAGCATCCTGCGTTGGGTCGGTAGAAGTGTTCTGCAGCGGCGTCCGAATAACAGTTGTGCCGGAGACGCGCTGTAACCTTCACGGACGGTGTTCCGGAAACTCAACAGCGCCAACTGGATGTCGCCGCCATCATCGATTGCCTTTTTGACGAGGTTCTTCACGGTGCCCACGGCCCTCTCGACCTGACCATTACTCTGGGCATATCTCGGACTGCTGGTTATATGCTCTATGTCCCATTTCTTCGCAAACTCCTGGAACTCGCCGCACGAGAACTGCGGGCCATTGTCCGACATAAGAAGCTCTGGTGACCCATGACGCGCAAACTGGGATCTCATCGCGTCGATCACACACTTCGCGCGCGTACTTGACGTCAATCTCATCAGCTCGAAGAAGTTTGAATAGTAGTCAACCAGGACTAAATAGTGTTGGCCATGCAGTTCAAACAAATCGGCGCCAACCTTAGCCCACGGCCGCCCAGGAACATCATGAGGCAGCATCGGCTCTTTGCATTGATCTGGCCTGTGCGAGTTACAGACGCTGCATTGACTGACGTAATCGGCAATTTGCTGGTTCATCAACGGCCAGTAGACGGTGTCCTTCGCTATACGTATGCAGCCCTGTATCCCTTGATGCGATCTGTGAATAGACGAGATGATGTCCTTGCGCAATCGAGCGGGAACCACTATCCTGGAGTCTTTGAACAACAGACCATCCTGCACCGTCAGTTCGTGCCGCACACTGTAGTACGCTCGAAGATCCAGATCAGTGTCCGATTTCTGCGAAGGCCACCCGTCCACCGTCACCCGGATCAGTTTCTGCAGGACACGGTCCTCACCGGTGGCTGCTTGCAGCTCTTTCAGTCGGCTTGGCGATACCGACAACCCTTTCGTCATGTCGATCTCTGCGATGTTGACGGCGTGGACACTCGGCTCGCCGGGAATGTACGCTCTGCTCAGTGTGTCGGCGATATGCATATCGATCCCACGTGTATACGTCACGTCCAAGGTGTACCGCTGCAGACGCAGCATCATGCGCTGTAGGCGTTTCGGTGCAGTTACGAGAGGCTTTCTGAAGATCGCTTCCAGAGGCTTGTGGTCACTCTGCACAGACACATTCTCTCTCCCGTATATGTACTGGTCAAATCTCTCGCAGGCGAACACGATCGCGAGAAGCTCTTTTTCTATTTGGGCGTAGTTTCTCTCGGTCGCCGTCAGCGCCCGAGACGCATACACCACCGGAAGTCCATCTTGTAGCAAACCCGCCCCGAGACCGCTGTCTGATGCATCGCACTGGATACACACTGCCTTCGTCACATCGTAGTATTGCAGAACCGGCGTAGTTGTGAGGGCCCTCTTCATCTCATTGAACGCTTGCTCGTGGATATGTAGCCAACTCCATTCAATCTCCTTGTTCACGAGATGTCTGAGCGGCTCAAGTATCGCTGATAAATGTGGCACGAACTTCGCAAGGTAGTTGACAGTACCAAGTAGCCGCTGCACAGCCTTGACGTCTTCCGGAACCGGCATTCGCACGATGGCCTCGACCTTCGTAGGGTCCACCCGGAGACCTGATCGCGTCAGAATATGTCCGATGTACGGGACTTCCGTCAACTTCAACTTCATCTTGCCCGCGTTCAACCGTAAGTTTCGCTCTCTAGCCCGCTCCAAGAATGCTCGCAGGTTCTGGTCGTGGTCAGCCTCCGCTTGCTCATCAGTAGCACCGCAACCGACAATCAGGAAGTCATCGTGAATTACTTCAATGCCGGCCAGGCCTTCCACCAGTTGATTCATTGAGCGCTGCCAGATTTCCGGGGCTGAGTTTATGCCAAACGGCATCCTCAACCACCGGTATCTGCCGAATGGCGTGTTGAAACAGGTTAGCATGCTGGACTTGTCATCTAGCGAAATCTGCCAAAACCCGTTTTTTGCGTCCATCACTGTGAAGAAGGGTGCCTGTTTCATTCGAGTGCTCACCTCCTCGATGGTTGGAATCGGGTAATGCTCGCGCCGAATGGCAGTGTTCAGGTCTTTGGGGTCTAGACACAGCCTGATTTTCCCATTGGGCTTCTGCACGACAACCATGCTAGACACCCAGTCGGTGGCTTTTGTTACGGGTGCTATGATTGCATCGGCCACCAGCTCGTCGAGTTTCTCCCTCAGCTGTTCACGCAGTGGTACCGGTACACGTCTTGGAGCGTGCACTACAGGCCTCACAGACTCGTCAATCTGGATAGTGTACGTGTCCTTGAGCCTGCCTACGCCCTTGAAGACGTCTGCATACTCGGCTAGCACGTCGTTCGCTGTCAGCCCTGCGGTGGTCGCGCAGACACTGTAGACAGAGTCAAGAGAGTCGCAGTCATGTATCTTCAGAAGCCCCATGCCCTCAGACGCTGCTAAGCTGAGAATTGGCGTATACTTTCCCTGGAGAATGTTGAACACAATTCGGTGTTTGACGCCTCGCCTAGTGACTAGTAGCTTGCATTGGCCGAGAGCGGTTTTGCGTGCTCGTGTGTATGTTACAATGACGAGTTTAATTGGCCTCAGATTCGCCAGCGATCTGTCCCCTGTCGCCCTCACGTACTCATCGCGCGGCAGCACGCAACAATCAGCCCCACAGTCTATCTGGAACGGCACCGGCACGCCGTCGTCACCCAAGCCAAGTGTTATCATCGCCCGACGTCTAATGCCCACACTGTTCACTCTTAGTGTTCCAACACTGTACTCATCATCTGATGCTGACGTCTGCACTTGTCTTATGCTTTTATTGTGGCATTTGCTTTGAAAATGATTCTTTTTTCCACACTTCCGGCACTCCTTGCCGTAGGCTGGGCAGCTTCTGGGACCGTGGTCGTACGGACAGTTCTTGCAAACCACCCTGCCTTCTCTATCTTTATGACCTTGATCGCGTCCGCGGAATCTGTTGGGCGCCTGCACGGTGCACACTGCCTGATCACCTGACATGGCGTGTGTCTGCACTACCATTGCTTCAGCAGCTTGCACCATTTCATACGCTCGTTCGAGAGTCAGAGCATTCTCCCGCAGTAGGCGTTCGCGCACTTTCGCATCGCGCAAACCGTGTACGAATCTGTCCCGAATGATTTGGCTGGTCGTTATGCCACCGAAATCGCAGCTGTCTGCAGCATGGCGTAGCTCTGTCATGTATTGCGCACCGGACTCTCCAGCCTCTTGGTTTCGGCATTGAAATTTGTACCTCTCAAATATGGTATTTTGTCGTGGGTTGCAGTGCCCTTCAAACTTCCGCAGGACGTCTTCCAAGTTGTCTTCACTTTCACCATCCGCGTATTGAAAGGCGTCATACACTTTGACAGCGTCATCGCCAATCACCGACAGAAGTGTACACACTCTTTTCTTATCTGACGCCTCGTCGATGCCGGTCGCAATTTCGAACCGATTCCACGTTTTACGCCAAGCCTTCCACAGAATTGCGGCCGATTTATCATTGATGTTCAACGGTTTTGGCGTAGGAATGTTCGACGTTGCCATCGTTGACGTTGTCAGATACGGTAGGCCAGAGTACAGCAGTGCCAGCGAACACTAAACAGTTCCGAACACTCACCACAAGCGATAATGTCACAAACTGGGCGTTAGCGGTTCGTGTACATACGCACTGACACCATGTTATGTTGCGGTGGTGCTTTGATTAAAACTGTACATGGCATAGAAAGTGTTATAAGTATTTATTGAATTAATACAAACAGAATAACTCGCTGCGCGCCATCGTGACACGTACTTGACCGCGTGACCCCGATGCCCAGTGTCGCTGTCGGAGAATGTCCCAATAATAAATATCAATATCGTGACAGTTATTTGAATAATTATATAGTTTTAACCATTATTATGCCTAACCCACGCCGACTCGGTAGTCTTCCAATCCAAGTCATCGAACGTTAGCCGATCGGTGACAATTTTCAAAACTTGTAACTGGCTCTTCGGTAAATCTATGGTGCTGGTTGATAAACGGAATATTAATGAAACTTCAGAAGTGTTGTATCTATGTAACATTTATTTTAACCATAAATTGCGAGTTTTCGAAACCGAATTATGCAAGACGCGCGTTGACATCAAAGACCGTATATCAAATAGAGGCTCCTTGGTTGACATGTCGGCTTCCGCCAACTTCGGCGGTCTGCGCGCGGCAGCAACGTTACGACGTAACTAAATCTATAAATTATATTCCGCCTGGTAAATGTAATTCTGGCACCGTTAAAACTGTTTTATCATCATTGAAATGGTAATATACAGTTAGGAAAAAATATGCGTTTGTTTGCTGATGATCAATTGAATATTATCTTCGTTTGTAAAACACAGAACTTTGTTAATATTGAAGTTCATAGTAACATAGGTTTAACACAATATTATCAGATTATATAGTTTATTATGATTTTTGTGACATTTCCTGGATTTGCATTGGTCATGTTCCTGGTTGAGTGGCATCTTCAATGACAAACTGATGCCAAATATTTACCGCAGTATTAATTGTTTTATATATATATATATATATTAATTAATTGTTTTATATATATATATGTAGCAGGTACTATAGTTAAACACTATAGTTGTCAAAGAGCTGCCACACTGTGGCAGGTATTTAATAAAAAGGTATACTTGACACATTAGCCATCAAGGGATTGAGGTGTCAACCTGGACAGAGTCCTGGCACTGGCTGGTAAAGCCACATGTTGTTACATAGACTCTGCTATTAAAACAGAATTACACCTTTTTACAGGTATGTTACATTATTTACCTTTATGTTATTGTAAACTAAAAGTGCATAGTCTACTTATATGTTATTTTGAAATACATGTTGCGTTTAATTGTTACTTGTTATATTAGTGTTATATAGTCATTGACAAAAACTAATTGTCACCTATCAGATATGTCAATAACACTATGTCTACAAGTGTTTTACTTAATATGTTCTGTGTTTGATATAAGGCATTGATACAGTTGTAGCAGTTGTTTCTTGTATCTATTGTATTGTACATGTACTGGACAGAGTCCTGGCACTGGCTGGTAAAGCCACATGTTGTTACATAGACTCTGCTATTAAAACAGCATTACACCTTTTTACAGGTGTAGAGTTGTAGTGATTCTCTCGAATTACCGAACTGAACGAACCGCGAAATATATATATATATAAAACAATTAACACTGCAGTAAATATTTGGCATATATATATATATATACCAAATTAAACATAAACAGTTTTTGCAACATTATAAAACAAATAGCAAGGAAAACAATTGTATCATTCCTACCATCGTAATCATTATTTGTTATTAATAAAAACAGTCATATCAGCATCACTAAAATATTGGTATACATCATGTAACGTGTCTACTTTTAATATTCGTGATGAATAATAATGGACCGGAAAATAGTTGCAAATATAATTTTGCTATTTCAAAATTTGCAGATTAAATCAAATTGTGTCTTTGATCACAAGTCACTCAGATGTACATGCAACGAAACAGCAAGAACATTGTGTTGTTGTCATAACAAATAAGACAGACTTATGTTTTTTCCGAAGCTTCGATTCCCCTTGACAACCACTCGGACAAGTTAAAATTTTGGCGGACAAGTAGATTTCAAAACTTACTTATTTCTATCGCTGTATATATATTAACGTTTACTATATATATATATAGTGAACGTTAATATATATATTATATATATATACGGTATATCGGCCGTTTTATGTAGATCACAGACTGGAGGAAAATTGCTCTGTTATATGCTTTCGCCGCGAGCGTGCATGCATGCGTGTGTGCGTGCGTATATATATTAACGTTCACTATAATATATATATATACGCACACACGCACAAACAAACACACGCACACATACATGCACGTTCGGGGCGAAAGCATATAACAGAGCAATTTTCCTCCAGGCTGTGGTTTATGTTCTACATAAAACGGCCGATATACCTCTACTGATAAAATATATTGAACTGTGAAACTCGCAAATCAGTGAAGGAATAGAAATACTGCGATGCAGATTGGATATTGACACATGTTCAACCCGATCCAGCAGTTCAGAACAAAACATTAATAGCTTTTGTCGATAATTTGTGCTATCAAATTCTCAAGAATTGGTGACAATTGTGGCCACCTCCTGCTATGCGGCAATACGTATTACCTGTCGCAACGCTGTGTGTGTGTGTGTGTGCGTGTGTGTGTGTGTGCGCGCGCGCGTGCATGCGTGTGAGTGAACACTTTAGTTAAATTGTAATAATGGCTGTGACAGTGATGACGATAACTGTGGAAATTAATCTACAAGAGAAATTGTAAATTAATACAGCTCGGCCGGAAAGGCAATTAAAACCTACTTTACAGTTGGGAACATTACAAGACATTTGTATTTTCTATAAAAAAAATGCCCCCTGTACATACTCAAAATGTTGCGTTAAATATCTTCCTCCCCTGCATTCTTGCTCGGTGATTTTGGTTTCATTGAGCTTGTTCTTGCTGATATTGTGACAATTCGACCACCCTCCTTTCTTTCTTCCCTTCATTCCTCCTTACTATCTTCTTCCCTCCCTCCCTCCCTTCCTCCATCCATCCATCCGTCCATTCATCTATCCACCCAGCCACCCATCCACATCTTCTTTCATTTGGTCTTTTTCGCACCTTCTGTGATATGCCCTACTCGTGATTCTATTAAATGCAGTCCACGGTACCTCTGAACTATAGGAGTACAGTATAAACTATGGACGTCGATCCAGGATAACTGTCAACGTTTACAACTCATACACAATTAATCTAACCGAATATTAATATTTCTCGCGTGATAGGAACATGACCTTTTATGAATTATTAAAGTGTGATCCACATGAACGTGCAGTGAGGTGTACTGTATAGCAGGAACATTGCCGTCTTTCCTTATTGATCTTCTGCGTCTTATTTTCATCAACGACGTTAATAAGTTGGTTTTATAGAACCTACGAAGCAACACCACAACAATGGAAGGCTGGACATTTCTGCGCGATCTGCGGTCCCGCTTCGGCACGCAGTTCGTGGGGCGCTACGACAAGGCGATCGGACTGGGCATGTTGATGGTGCTCCTGGCGCTGTCCGTCGCTGACATGATCGCCGACTGGTGCAACTACGCCGAACTGGCCGACGAGAACACTGCCTTTGCGCTCGTCACAGGAAGACCACCTGCCGTGGCGCTGTCGGTACGTTACTTCTTCTTGGCAGCCATATTGCTAGGTGTGTTCCATCGTTTCCTGGGTACCACATCACTCGATCTGTTCCCTCGTCTTCTTGGGTTTTGCTTGTGAAATGTAATTGTAAAATTTGAACGAAGTTTAATGAGTATAGTTGTTGTTTTTTCAAATGTTTTTATATATAATTTAATTGGTGTTTATTCGACTGTTAAATAATTTAGTTTTTGCCATCGCAAGTAACACAGAACATCGTCTTCTATAATTTCTTCCTTTGTTTGTCGTTCATCCGAAACGCAGTTGCGTACCGAATGCTTAATAGTCCAATTATCACAACCTTTTGTGAAAGAGATAAACTAGACTTCGGGGTGTCAGTGGTAAAACATCTGTTTCACGAAAACGTCCCTTGTTCTTCATCATTATTTTCTTCTTCTTTTATCAGATAAAAGCCTTACCAATCGCCACTTCATTTTTGAGTGCAACAAACGTTAATCTATATTGTATACAAAGAGGCAGTTCTTGACCGTAGCGCCACTGGTGTACACTGTACAGCTAGGAGTTCGCAAGTAAATTGGATCAATACGTTTCAGAAACCCAAGCGTGAAGTAAATGTCAAAACAGTAATACTCCAGTCCTAGTGGCTTTCGCAGACAGCGTGCTGTCAATGTCCATAGGATATTTAATATGTTGACGATGGCACTTGAGAATAGTCCGCAAATTTGTTAATGATGTTCTAATTATGCATACTATTTGGCTTGATAAAGCTCATGCTCCCCTCCTATTGTCTTCAATTAAATATGCCCCAGATACCTAACCAATAGACAAAACATTGCATTTTGTTGAACAGAAGACCCGTTACAATTACAGTTCACCCACGGGACTGGGTAAAATTTACCTCAATAGCGAGGTGACCGTATTAGCGGAACTAACTTCCTATACTTTACTGTTACAAAAATAATTTTGGACTGTCTCAGGGTGACCTTAATTGTGAGGTGGCTGTATTACCGAGGTGATCGTTAAGCGAGGTCCTATTGTACACTACGTTTCTCGCTTGCAGACACTACTAGCCTTCACTGTCATCGGCACAGTCTTCTGTGTGGTCGAATGCCTCAACGCGGCGTCACTCATGTGGAACGGCGGTCACACGCGGCTGCCCATCGAGCTGGAGCAAGGCGTCGTTCTGCTGCTGGAGGAGATCCCGCTTGCTGCCTGCAACCTCAGCATCGCCGCCTGCCGCTCCGGAACGCTGACGACCCGCCAGACGACAGCCGGGGTCCTGGCTCTAATCAACACGGCGACGAGGCTCTACGTGTACGTGTACTACAAGCGGCGCTGCTTCAAGTTCGAGGAGGGGTCGACTCTGAAGACGACTCTGAAGGTGGCCGTCTACATGAGCGTGACGGCCGTTTGGATCATGCTCCTCGTCATCACCGCTTTCACGTGGGTTCACCAGCGCAGGAGTGACGTTATCGATCACGTGACAGACGAGATGACAGCTGAGCGCCATCACCTGTTTGGTGGCGTTTCCATCTTCATCCTGCGCTCGATGAAGACGCCGAAAGGTGGCGCCCTGCTGAAAAACGCCTTCCTGCACACCAGTGGCGCCAGCGTCGAGACCAACTGTCTGGTCGACAACATCGAGCTGTTGATCGGTACTAACGCAGTGTCTGCCCGAGACTATGCATGTCCGCAGGAAGTTGAACAGTGGCCGTGGCAGCCGCAGCAGTGCCGTCTAGCGAGCAGGCTGCGCTTCGTATTTAGCCACGTGCGACGATACCGCCATAGGGCGATCGAACCTTTCGGGGAGATCGCATTCAACGTAGCCATGGTTACTAACAAAACGTCAGATGGGTCATCACCGTCACGCTGTACTGCCCTGCGTGACCAGCAAGACGACTGGACACTCCATTACGTGAATGCAACCTTGCTCCAGGGTTCGCCGAAGTCCGAGATTGCCACCATACTAACGGTGCATGATCAGTTGAAGCCGTGGCAACGTACGTGCGTGACACCAACTCTTAGATTTGATCCGAAATTGCCTGTGTGTTGATAATGTTAAATCTACATGGCGTTTCGTATCACAGATCTGATATATGTGTGTAGCTGTTTCCTGTTTTAACAAGTGCATACATCAATTTACATATAGGACCCGAACTGATATATCAGCGATGTGCAGCAAGCGATATGCAGTGTGGCTCAGTGCAAATAAGCAATGACTTTCGCCTGTCCGTGCTTGAATGTTATGTTTTTGTTACTACAGTGTATGCTGTCATCACGATTGGCACCGAAATAACTCCCCAAAATTAGTATTGCGGGTGTTGTTGTTGTTATGTCATCCACTAAACGTGGTGAAATTATTAATTCCTACTAGCGCTTACGGATCCCGTTGCGTTTGACAAATAACCCCCGCTGAACATGAAGTCTTTATTAAAGGGAATAAAACCACCCTATTGCTTGAATTCACATTATATTACATCTTCCTGTAAATAGTTAGTAAGGCCAGTTCAATGCTTAAACAGGGTGCATAAAACAAGGGATTATAAATGCTGCTTCACTTCCGGTTGGTGAGCGCCCCTTGCGACTGTTGACTTTCTTCCGGTGACGTTACATCCTTAGTGATGGCCTACCCTAGCGAGCGGTGGTGGACCTCCTCTTAATGCGTGTGCGCGTGCGTGTAAGGGAGGTGGTGGACTGCTGGTGACCGCCTCTTATCAGGTAACATGTATGAAAAACGAACGCCATATTTTAAAGTTTTTCACATTTTAATTTTCTTCACTTTCATATTCCTTGTCTTCTACTCCAACATTTAGAAAAACCTAACGTTCAACAAATATGAAACACAAAACAAAAGACACACAAGACGAAATACTATTCAAACAAGTAAAATCGACACCTTCAGGAGAAAAACATCGAACTAATGTAGTAAAAGGTGACTTTATTTGAGAACTGTAACAATTAACACAAGTCTACCTTATTACATTTATCACCTTTCTCTCCACTGTGTATACAGACATATCTCTTCAATTTATCACTTTATATGAATTGCCCACCACATGTATCACATTTGTAGGTTTTCTACACTGTGCATACGGATATGTTTCTTCAAACTACCTTGTGATAATTGTGCCCCACAGGTATCACATTTGTAGGGTTTCTCCCCAGTGTGCATACGGATATGTTTCTTCCAACTATCACGTGAGAATTGTGCCCCTCAGGTATCACATGTGTAGGGTTTCTCACCTGTGTGCATACAAATATGTACTGTTAAGTATCCACTCTTTAACAAACGGTTTCCACAAATGTCACACTTGAATTGTTTCTCTTCTTGACCACATGTGTGAGGTAATTACTATACTCAAGTATAGTGGTTACTTGACAGTAACCACTATATCCATGTTCATTCTCCCAGTCGATACTAAAACAGATAATTAGAAAACAATTTGCACTATGTCATATATTTGTAAGACTGACATTATTAATTAATAGTATTAAAACAGACATTATCAATAAACGCATTATTTACTAATACTCAATAAAAACCATCACCGTGATATTTGTAATGCTTTTCTGATGTTGACGTGCGTACCTTTAAAAATGTTGACATGGTGGGTTTTTTAAATGGGTCTTGTTGGCGTTGTCAACAACATCTGGATTCTATCACCAACGCGCGCGCATGATTTTTGAATGTGGACTTTGAAACCAGCCAGTCAGCTATGCATTATCGACTATATAGGTCATTAGCAAGCCGAATCAACGAATAAATATTGAACTTTAATGAGTCTATCAATTTATAGAATGCTATAACTCACTTTTCATCGTTCTCCTCTTGCTCCTCATAATTTTCCTCGTCCTCATTACAACATGCCGCCTCTCGGAAAAACGCTATTGCAAACTAAATAAAACTGTCGTCAATCAACATTCAACAAGACTATATTTTATTATGAAACAAGTAAGTAATATTGAAATAACTGTACATCCCTATGCCATGGAGAAAAGGCGGGTTTTTTTTTGATTGATCATCACACTCCCAGGCTAAACCGTCAATAAATCCTGTGAAAATACTATATAGCAATAGCCATTTAAAATTGTGTACTTACATTTACCATAGAGGTGGTACCGCGGATACTGGCCATCTACAAACACAACGTTAAGCCATCTCTCCCTCATCAACTGTTAGTACAAATCCTTTGTTTCACGCCAGTGTGCTTTACATAAGCGCTCTAAAAAACATACCGTAACATAGGCAACACGATTGGATTTTGCTAAGCACGACAGTGTGTGTGTGTGTGTGTGTGAGTGTGAGTTTGCCTGCCAATTCAAAACAGATGTTTTGATGCAGTAGCGAAGCATTATCAGGAACAGCGACGTTGGTAGTATCAAGTGTCATTAATCAAATTACTAACGAACGTGCTTCTAACTTGTTTACATAAACAATTGCTATCCATCGTCGGTGGTCTATTACCAACCGTTTTTGTAATCTCTATATTGTCCAAGCAACTCTCATGATCACAAACAGATGTTGAGTGAATTGTTGTTTCATGAACTCTTTTGTTATGGAAGTGTTTTATTAACTCGAGTTTGATGTGTAAGCAACCGTCGAAACTGTCATTAATTAAATTAACAACGAAAGTGCTTCTGACTTTTTTGAATAATCAATTGTTATTATCCATTGTCGGTGGTCAATTTTGTTTCATCAACCGTTTTTGTAACCTCTTTATTGTCCAAGTAACGCCTATGATCATAAACAGATCTTGAGTGCATTGTTGCTTCATGAACTCTTTTGTTATGCAAGAAATTTATAAACTTCATTTTTTAATAAGCCGAAGTCTTTGTCTGAAACAAAGTGCTTTGTTTTTCGAGGTTTCACAATCTCGATGTTTGATGTGTAAGCAACTAACACAGGTACGAAAGGTCACGATAAAAGGAAAAGGTTATACCTGTAGTGTTCACAAACATCAAAGAGGACCGGTTAGTTACATATTTGCTCTGCGTATCCTCTTGGCCGACAAGGAATACTTCATTCATTCCAGAGTTGGCGCATGTATACATGTCCACACGTCCACACGCAGTGATATAGTCGCATGCAAGGGACTTCCATCATGAATCATATGCTAATCCACCAATCACCTTCACACACACACGTCACGTTCACACATGTACACTTACTCTCCACGCCCACACGTATAATTCATTGGTTCCTTCATTCCACGTTCGCGCATGTTTACATGACCATACTTGCACGAATGGTATATACACATGTGCAAGGGACCGTGTTTCTATTTTTGTAGACGTCAGTTCCATCATGAAATATCATATGAGCCGTAACTGCGATGCCGTATTGGAGAGCTACGCCCATCTACCAACAAGTACAGCATCAAGGGACAGAACAAACGTCACAACGACATCAAAACGAAGACATTCCTGGACGTGGTGACCAACTGTAGGAGCGGAAGCGGAAAGAGCCGCGGGTTGGGTGAATCGTTCGACTTTGATGACGTGCGCGCAGGAATGCGCGGCCCTGATCTACTTCTACGCCAAACGCGTGGTCCACGAGGGCGAAGAGACCACGGTTCTTGTGGACGTATAAAAGGCGACGCGATCCGATCAGTCGTTATAATCGTTATCATATCGCAATCTTTCGATCACGTCCAATATGTACTTATGTTGTACAGAGTTCTGGACGATAGAGATCGATATAAGAGACGACACCGGATGGCGCGTGCCACTCGAGCTCGGTAAGGTGACGATGACACTTTGTTTCCGACGACGACGGATTGGACTGTTCTAAATAGGAATTATAACGATTACCATGCTCGCCAAGCGGGAGGTGTTCTTCCCTATTTTGCAGGTGCCCGATACTAACGAGGTCACGAACTAGGAAATCTCTTCGGCGGATTACTGCGCAGCACCATTCCGTTCATCAAAAGATGGGCCGTGGCATTGGGAAGAGGAGCGTTGAAGACCGGCGTGCACACAACCGACGACGTCTTGTCCGGGCAAAACATGAAAACGGCTATAAAACGACGCGTCACGACTGCCGGTAAGAACCTGTTGAATGCCCTCTTGACCCACGCGTGCGCGTTCCTAAGTGTATAAAACAAGCACCCGCAAAGAAAAGAACCAATACAGGTGGGAGACAGTGCGAGAAACACACGTCTTCACGGAAACGTGAGCTCGATATATTCGACGATGGCTTTCGTGCATAAACAATCGTGCGAAGGGGTCAAGAGCGAGTTCGACCTCTTTACGACCGGCATCGTCGATAGTCACACGATGCAACATCAACCCATGTTCTCTCTCGACCAGGGCGGCCCGATAGAATTCATGATACCCGGATCGGGAGATGACTACCTGAATCTCGTCAGTACGATGCTACACATTCAAGCGAAGGTGGCCCGAACCGACGTCGACGCCGCTGATCCCGTGGGTCCGGTAAATAACTGATTGCATTCGCTGTTCAGTGACGTCGACGTCCACGTGAACGGTACGCTCATGACCCCCGTCGACCAACATGTACCCGTACCGACACTGCGTCGAGACGTTGCTGAGGTACGGCGACGATGCCAAGAAGACGCAACTATCGAGTCAGTTGTGACACCAGGACTCGGGCAATCGCTTAGAGGCCGTCGAAATCGTCGCCGGTGACGCGACCAATGCGGGATTCGTGGCTCGACGAGAAAAGTTCGTCCGGAGTCGCGAGGTCGACATGATGGGTCGTCTCCACGTGGACCTGTTCCTCTAAGATAAATTCCTCATCAACGGCGTCGATGTCAATATACGATTGTACGTAGTAAGAACGCGTTCGCACTGGTGGCCTGTGGAGATAACCCCTACTACAAGATCAAGATCAACACCACCTTGTTTGTAAAGAAGGCCTCTCTGAATACCACCGTGCTGATGACACACATCAATTCCATTGAGAAGAGCACGGCCAAGTATCTGATGCGCCCCATCGACTGCAAGGTCTACTCCATTCCCGCGGGAACCCGGTCGCACACTCATGAGAATCTGTTCCTCGGAACCCTGCCGAAAAGACTCGTGCTATGCCTACAATGGGTCGTTCGAGAAGAACCCGTTCCACGTCGAGAACAACTACATCAACTCCCTCTCTACGTGGACGGACGACATATACCATCCATACCTTTCCACCCAAATTTCGACAACGATCTCTTTGTCAGAAGCTACCTCAACCTGTTCACCTCGACCTGTAAGGTGTGGCAGAACGAAGGGAACGAACTGTCTCGCGCCGATTTCCGATACGGCTACACCTTCTTCGATTTGGCTCTCATCCCCGACACGTGCGACGGCGCCTGCTTCCATCTAGTACGAAAAGGCAACCTGCGCCTCGAGATTCATTTCCGCGATGCGCTGACGAAAACCGTGAACGTCACCGCCTACGCCGAGTTCGAGTCCGTGCTGGAGATTGCTCGCCTATTCGCTAGGGACCCGCACAAGAGTCGACCGTTGGCGCTACCGTGCACAAAGACAAACTGCCCACGACGATAGATAGCTGTCCTGACCGCCTTCGTGTGGAACACGCACGACGGCGATGAACCAGGTGATCATTGGACACCGCTGTACCTGGACGGCAATGGATACTGCGACTACTTCTGCTCGTACGGCCTGCCGCCGCGAAACGTCGAGTTCCGCAGCTTCATGAATAGCCATTGCACAGAATGGACTCATAATTCCAAGATACTTCAGAATCTTCTGCCTAACGTTTGCGGACAATATTTTGTCGCTTATCTCATGGTTCGCTGTCACGCAGTGGCACGGGAACGAAATTCATATTGGGAGGGCTAACGGAGCTTCAGCGTCACTGACAAATGTTTGCTACCGCGCCGCCTCATATTTTCATATCTTCATTCACCTTGTGGCTGCTGTCTCGGTTGGCTCGTCTGTGACATCAGAAGACGGAGGGGTGGGGTGTGGTGGGGTGGGGTGGGGAGGCTGTTGGAAATGTTTCGCCGCCGTGCCGCCTCATATTTTCACATCTTCCTTTACCTTGTGGCTGTCTCGGTTGGCTCGACTATGACATCCGAAACGGGGGGAGGGGCCGAAAACCATATGTATGCCCTCCAATTGCACAAACCTTTCACAATCGAAACAAATTCACATTAATCGTCTCATGAAATTTATATTTCCACCCGCCATTGACGCTCGCCACAAAAACAAACATCCACGCTCACATTTAATGGGGGGGGGGCAAAACAAGTCTCCCCTTGGATAAAATGCCAGGGAAGGGTAGTTTCCTACTACCCCCCTGTTCCCGAGCCTATGCAGGCTTTTCGATGAAGTCTTTTGTGAATGATTTCGGTACTGATTCGGTGGCAAACGACTGTCGTGTGTTCGATTGGCTTAAAAAGTTAAGATAAGGTACACTGTAGTACCGTGCTTGGATACTTATTCATGTGTAAGTTCTGTTTGTTTTGATGTTCATTTTCGGCGCCGATTGTATACAGTATAGCTTTGTTTGTTTTGTGAGTAGTTTCGGTACTGTTTGACATTTGCTGCTTGTTTCAGTATCGATAGGCACCGTGCTTCATTGACAACAATGAAAATCATCGTCGATTGAGACGACGGCGCGGAGGTCAAACACCCGTTAGCTCTGACTGCTGGCGTGGTGGTAAAACATCCGTAAGTCGTATCATGCATGCACGAGCCTATTGCGCAGTGGTAATCACCCGTAAGCTCTGACCGCTGGCGATGTGGTAAAATACCCGCAAGTCAGGTAATATCTGCTTGTATCTTTGGTAAATAAAATACATGTGCACTCGTATATTACCGTGTTTTGTTCGTTTTTCATACACACGACAAGAGGCGGTCATCAGCCGTCCACCACCTCCCTTACACGCACACACGATGTTATACTCGATAAGAGGCGGACATCAGCCGTCCATCATTACTACTCCTTCCTCACACGAACGCACGCACACACTCACTAAGAGGAGGTCCACCACCGCTCGTTAGAGTGAACGGTAACTAAGGATGTAACGTCACCGGAAGTAAGTCAACAGTCTCGAGGGGGGGCCTCATTAACCGGAAGTGAGTCAGAATTTATAGTCCCTGATTTTATGCACCCTGATTTAAGCATTGAAATAGCCTTACTAACTACTCCTGTATATATCCATTCCACCAAGACACTCATTTGACCAGAATTCAGTATATTAATATTGCTATAATTTACGCTACGCCACTGTTTTTTCTTAGAATATTCATATTTGTGGTGCGCTTTTCGGTATGCTTAGATGTGACATAAAAGGCGCGAATGTAAATCAAGATGCCAGCACTTTCAATACATTCACAGAATGTTTACAACGATAGATTTGGGTTGAAGCAAACGTTCGAATGAGTTATTGTGTGGTATTCCGATGTAATATAAACATTGATTTTACGTTTCCACACGAATACTAACTTTGTTGAACAAAAATTAAGCGATTGAACCTCCGCTCCAGTAAACCTGGCAACATCAACAAGACGACGGCATAAATCTTCGCCGCTTCGGCTTATTTTGAGAAAAAAAATTTCCATTGCGACCCAGGAAAACTACTCTACATCAGTAAACAAACACACACAGACACATGGAAATATTGATTCCAACTGCAGAAAGTAACATTATATAATACCATAACATTATATGAAGGAAGAGCTGCACAATTTTGCATAATTCGGTTAATTCTTTTTCTGTCAACCCCTGTGGCCAAGTGGTTAAATGCGTTATCTCAGCGCCTAACACCAAACTTTTTAAAAAAGTGTATTTTTATTTATCTCTGCAAAATCACACTAACCAAGCCATTTTATTATTATTATTAAACCACAGTTTGTCTTCACATATACAATTATAATACACTAATCAATAGTGTATAATAAAAGGATTAATCTTCAATTTTAATCATCAGTGCAATAAACACATATTACCAATCGGAACAATTCTTTCTTTGGCGCTATTTTTAATTGGTAATGTAGGTTTATTGCACTGATTATTTTGAAGATTAATCCCTTTGTTACATACTGTACAGTAGTATATCATAATTATATATGTGAAGACAAACTGTGGTTTGTCTGGATAAATGAAAAAACTGCGGAAATTTTACATTCCTGGTAATATATTATTTTAATTTTTGTCGCGAATAAATAATTACTACAAAACAGTCAATATATTTAATTATAAATAGTGCACCATGTCGTAAAAATTGCATGGTTTATATTACTTTGCGAAAATAAAAATACACTTTTTAAAAAGTAGTAAAACCAGGTGTGCGCTGTGCCAACGTACTTAGCCACTCGGCCACAGTGACTGACGAAGACAAATAATTAACCGGATTCAGGGTTATGCTAAATTGTACAGCTTTTCCTTCATACAATGTAACGCTATTATATAGCGGTACTTTAACAAGATTTAACAAGATTGCCATCCAGAGAATTAACTCTAGATGGCAGGTGGACAAGGAAGCCCTTTGGCTTATCGAGAGTCCAACCTTTTTATCTACATATATCCAGCCCTTCTGAGGTATGTGTTGATTTTATTTTTAAACATATTCACACTACTAGCACCCACACAATCATCAGATAATCTGTTCCATACATTCACAGTCCTTTGTGAAAATGAAAACTTTCTTACGTCTAATCTACACTGTTCCTTTACTAATGTAACTTAATGTCCTCTAGTCTTTCTAAACTGAAAAAAACATATTTCTATCAATATTTTCATAACCATTCAATATTTTAAACACTTCTATCTGATCTCCTCTCAATCTCCTGGTCTCTAGTGTTGTTAAACGACATTCTTTTAGGCGTTTTTCATAACTAAGATCCCTCAGTTTTGGTATAATTTTAATCGCTCTCCTCTGTACTCTTTCTAGCATATCTATGTCCTTCTTGCGGTATGGCCTCCACGCTTGTATACAATATTCTAAATGAGGCCTAACTATTGTTTTGTACAGCGGTATTATTAGTTCTTTTTCTTTATATGCTATATTTCGCCTAATCAATCCAAGGATTTGATTTCCCTTTGAAGCTGCAATTCCACACTGCTCTGAAACCTTCATGTCAGCACTAATTGTCAGCCCTAAGTCTTTTTCTTTTACAGTAGTACTTAGTACAGTTCCCCCCATTGTATATTCTACATATTCGTTCCCATGTCCTGTGTGAAGGCATTTACATTTCCCAAAATTGAACAACATTTGCCACTTTTCAGACCATTTGATCAACCTGTCAAGATCATCTTGTAAATGCTGTCTATCCCCATCACTTTTAATCCTTCTAAACACTTTTGTATCATCTGCAAATGTCAACACCTTGCTAGCTATATCATCGTCCAAATCGTTTATATATATTAAGAATAATATAGGTCCCAGTACTGATCCCTGTGGAACCCCACTCAACACTGATTTCCAGTTTGAAGCCTCCCCATCAACAACTACCCGTTGTCTTCTGTCAATCAGCCATTTTTCTATCCAGTTAATTATACCATTTCCTATGCCATGGGCTTTTAGTTTAAGCAGTAATCTCTGATGTGGCACTTTGTCGAAAGCTTTTTGAAAATCTAAGTAGATGATATCTACTGGTGATCCATCATCTATCCACTTAGTGATATCTTCCAAAAAACATAACATATTTGTTAAGCATGACCTCGCTTTTAGAAACCCATGTTGAGATGGGTTTATCAAGTTATGTTTAACAAGAAAATCCACCATGTGATCTTTAATTAGTCTTTCTAATAATTTACAAATCACCGATGTTAAACTAACTGGTCTATAATTATTTGACTTGTTTCTCGAACCTTTTTTGAATAACGGTATAATGTTTGCTTCTTTCCATTCTAAAGGAACCACTCCCTCTTCTAATGACAAGTTGAAAACTGTTGCAAGCGGTATGCTAATTTGTTCTACAATTTCCAATAGTAGTTTGGGTGGAATACCATCCACTCCAGGTGATTTATTATCCTTCATAGCCCTGTTTTTCTTAGCTACCATTTCTGGGGTTACAATTAACTGTCTTAAATAGTCTGATTCTGCCCCCTTGAACTTAGACTCTGGTACTGGCAGTGAACTAGTGTCTTCTCTGGTAAACACTGAACTAAAATACTCATTCAGGTCTTCTGCCATTAAGAATCCTTCTGATATTACGTTTCCAGCACTATCTTCTAGAGGACCGACCTTATCCTGAACTTTCTGTTTGCTTCGAATATATGCATAAAAACTCTTGCTGTCATGTTTTATATTACAAACTAATTTATGTTCATAGCTTCTCTTTGAATTTCTAATTTCAGCTGTAGCTTGGTTTAGTGCTTCTTTATAAATGTTGTAGTCTTCGTCATTTCCAGTACGTCTATATGACTTCCACATCATTTCTTTATACTTAATTTTTATAATGGCTTCTTTCGATAAGTGTTTCTTTTTGGACCATTTCCCGTGTTTTTTAAGGGAACAAATTTGACGATGATGCATTCAATTTCACTCGTTAAGATATTCCAGCATTCTGTTGCTGTCTTATTCTTCAGTGTGTTATTCCAGTCTATCTTTGCTAAATATTTCCTTATGTCCTTATATTTTCCTTTGTGGAAATTTCTCCTGTACTGCTTTTTACTATTCCTTTCTGATTTTATTTTGATGGTAAAATGTATCTGGTTGTGATCACTATTCCCCAGTGGCTCACATACCATGACATTGTCAACTAATTCATTATGTGAGGACAAAACTATGTCTAACACATTCTCTCCCCTGGTTGGTTCTAGCACATGTTGAGAAAGGAAACTATCTTGTACTAAAACTAAAAACTTGTGGTCCTCACTACCCATACTCTGTAGAGATTTCCATTTTATATGCCCATGGTTGAAATCCCCCATAATAACAGTCCCGTTTGCTCACTTCCCTTATAGCGTTTTGTATTTTTTCATTCTCTTCTATGCTTATGTTTGGACTTCGATAAACTAATCCAACCGTTAATGTTGACTTTCCTGTAACTATGTTACACCAAACAGCTTCTTCGCAATCTGCTTCTCTGTCTAATTTTATTTCATAAGCCTGGATAGATTCTTTAATATATAAAATAACTCCACCTCCCCTTCTTCCTATTCTATCTTTCCTAAACATTACATATCCTGTCAGTCCCAATTCGGCATCTGATACATCGGTGGTTGCCCATGATTCGGTTATACCTATTATGTGAGGGTCAATATCTTCTACCATAATGTTTAGTTCATTTCTTTTGTTTACTATACTCCTTGCATTTAAACAAACGCATTTATGTCCAGCTTCAGAACAGTTTTCCAGACTGTTCTTTGCTGAATTATTTTTGCTGTCTTTATCTATGCCTCCAGTTTCAGGCTTCTCTGCGAGTCCCCCTGCGAATTTAGTTTAAATAGATGCAACCTGTCCCACTGTCAACAGATCTCAGCAGATTCTCCGAGAATACTGCTGCCCCCTTTCCACTTAGATGGAGGCCATCTCTCATGTACATATCTTCTCTCCCAACAAAGTACTCCCATAAATCTATGAATCCCACGCCCTCTTCTTCACACATCTGCTCAACTAGTGCGTTGATCGCCATCCTCTTACAGTTTCTGTATGATGCCCCCCTTCCACCCATTACTGGCAAAATTCCTGAGAGAACAACCTGTTCCACTCTCGTCTTCTTTAGCTTCCTTACTAGATGTCCGTACTTCTGAACTATCCCAGTTGTTCCCTCCTTGTCTGCATTGTTTGTCCCAACGTGTACTAGTATAGACCCTCCCTTGCCATGTCCCAATACCTTCTCTACCCTTTCAGTCACATGCTCTATTCTAGCCCCCGGTAAACATACAACAACGTCCTTCCCCTTGCATATAGTCGTCTGTTTTTCTCAGATTCGAATCGCCCATAAACACTCTCTCTTTTCTCCTAGCCCCATCAATCACTGCCTCGGAGTAGCTCCTCCTGTTTGCATATGTCTGGTTGTTGTCTTTTCCTCTTGCCATCTTCTCTCCTGTCACATTCTCTTCCATTCCCTTCTTTCCTGTCGCGTTTTCTCTTGTCTCCTTCCCTCCTGTCATCTTCTCTTCTAGCACATTTACTCTCATTTCCTTTTGTCCCTTCATCTTTCCTCCCATCACATTTTCTTCTCTCCTCTCCCGTCCCTTTCCCCGGCTACCTTCTTCACTACGGTCACTTTTTCCCCTGTCACCTTCACGCCTGTCATGTTTTCTGTTTTTTGTTGAACACTGTCTTCTTCCATCAGTCTTCTGTCTCACAGTCTTACTAACTGCCTCTGTGGTATCTACCTCTTCACCACCTGTATCCCTGTCGCATCTCCCCTCGTTCTCTACAGTCTGACTACCTGTTGATCTATCCCCACTGACCCGTTTTCTTTTCCTCTGCCGAACACTTTTCCTCCGTCCCTCTGTCTTCTCAATTTCTTGTTCCTTCACATCGGTCACCTTCCCTCCTCTCAGTCTCCTTTCTTCAGTCTCTGTGTCACAACTCGGCTCCTTCTGTGTTGTAGAATTCTCAACTCTCTCTGCGTCATCCCTCTCTGCTCCATCTATTTCTATGTTGAGTCTCACCTCCATCTCCTTCACTATATCCGTCAACTTACACACCTCCTTCATCAGACATTCCACCCTCAAACACCCCATACACCGAAAGGTGAATCCATCATCTTTGGTCTCTGCCCATGATTTTGGACAGCCAGACAACGCAAAATCCACCCAGCTCTGGCAGTCGTTGCAAACTAAGTGTCGTTTTGCCCTGAGCTGCCGCTTGCAAGGTGCCATATCAGAATTTATTTATGTTCAAAATAGTTTTATAGTCTTTGAAAAGCTTTTCTGTGTACAATTTACACCAGATTGTTTAGGTTATAGTTAGTTATATTTGTTAACACACAATGACACACCGTGCCTTACCTAGTTACGATGTCGATGACAATGTTAATGTATTCAAGTTAGGCTTAGATACAAGGTAGTCTTTACAAAGACTGTTTCCTGTGTACCAATATACACTTTAAAAGGTTGTTATTTCAGGTTTTAATTACTCATCTAACTACATTGATTATCTCAAATAACGCTATTCTATTGTCGTTCACGTTACGTTAACTTCGCCAGTGACCTACTTTGTAAACAACGTTCCGATTACATTAACGTCCCCTATTATCGCTCGCAAATCGCCTACTTTTAATCTACCCTAGATTACTCCCTCTAGCTAACTTTTAACAAAAAATATTGCTTAATATATATCTATAATTACGTTTTGTATGCCATACACTGAATAATATCACTTATCTTGATCAAATATCCTTATATTTTCGCAAGTATGCTGCACCAAATTCAAATCAATTCACCACCGGAAGTTCCCCTAGCAGTTGGATACAATATTTTCGTGTGTGCGTATGTTTACTGATGTAGATTAGTTCCCCTGAGTCGTGATCGAAACTATTATTGTAAAAATGAGCTGAAGCGGCGAAGGTTTTTGCGGTCGGCATGTCTTATTGGCGTTGTCAGGTTGACTGGAGGTTCTCTCGCTTCATTTTTTTTTAACAAAGATGTATTTGTGTGGAACCGTAAAACAAATTATTGTTCCTTTATTATGACTTGTGTTTGTAGGGCCTATTGCATCGGAATATCGCATAATTCATTCTGACGCTCGCTTCGACTCATCAACATGCTGTGAATGTATTCAAAGTGTATGACTGGAGCGGAAGTTCAATCGCTTCATTTTTGTTCAACAAAGTTGGTGTTCGTGTGGAACCGTAAAATAAATGTTTGTTCCTCAATACTATATGGTGTATATGTATGTATGTACATAGGTACATATGTACGCATGCACGTATGTATGTATGTATCAGACATGGTGTAAAATACATTGCATTAGAAAGTATTTAAATATGTTTTTAAAAGTATTTGTATTTGACATGAAAGTATTTGTACTTAAATACTTTCCTAAAGTATTTGAAATAAATACTTTTTCAAATACACAGGACGTGATTATCAATAAATGACAACTTTAAATTATTCTTGTTTGAATTCTTAAGAGTTGAGCCATTTTACTGTCATTTGGCAATTTACCACTTTTCTGCTCAGAAATAACGGCAAGGTAATGCCATTATGTAAGAAGTCATTGAGATCACTGTGTGAGAAGCCAACATCACCTTACTTGTCAGTTGTCATTGTGATGCAATTAACAAAAAGGAGACTGTTGCACTGGTCTGTCTGTCTTTTTATCATAGTTTCCAAGCCCCAACTAACCAAACTACCTACCTGGTACCTAACCAATGTGGCAGTGGCTGATAAGGCCAGCTACAAAAGCTAATATTTGCTTGCTGCCTGTGGGTTAAGACAAGGTGGTGGTTTCTCAAGTCAGGTGGTACCATCATCATAAAAGCCAGGTTCGTTGTACTGCAAGTTAGTTGCCTATGAACCTACAAACCATGGCTAGCAAGCCTCAGTCCATGGTATTGAAGTTTTTCAATGTGCCTGGAAATATGGAAGGAAACTTCAAAGCCAAGTGTAAGCAGTGTACAAGTCAGATATCTGCTTCCACCAAAGCATCATCAAACTTGGTGCTGCACCTTAGGGTAAGTTAAATATTTTGTTGTAATGTTAGAATTCGGACATATTTATTAGTGTACTGTGTTCAAATGTCCAAGATGGTGTTTACATGTGTCATCGAGTTTTTTTAATTATTTATATGAGTGGTTATTTTTTGTATTACCTGTTAACAAGACAAACAATGAGACAATGTCATGTCTGTCACGGTGACACAACAAATCACTTGCAAACAATAGGTTGCATTGGGCTTATTTATTTGACTAAAACAAGCCCTATATTACAACTATGACAGAAAATAATCAAAGACGGTTCGAAAAGCCAGTTTGAAACGAGACAATACGTTTAATTGTTATCAACACAATCCACGTGGATCACTGTAAGTGAACTCCTTTTTGGGAAGTCAGCAACTGCAAACATTACAACAAACTTCAACTAGAAACCGTTCCTATTATAATAATTGTCATTATTTGTTCAAGCTTGATGTTCCCCCAAACCGATTTTTTGCCAACACTCGACTACCAAAAACAACGATTTCAATTTCCTCAAATATTACTTTTTATGCGCCTGCATTCAAACGTCAGCCATGATTTCGTGACATCGCTGTCGCTATCTACAGCGAACGATAATCCTGCATTTATCGACTCAAAGCTTTTCTGGAATGTACTGGATGTTGCACTAAAGCTACTTTAGACGATAAACGTAATAATAATAAATAATTTGGCGCACATTTCTTCTGCATCTTAACGGCAATATGCAGACGGCAAGTCACGGAATACATACATAGTCGAGCAGTCACTGCATGTCGGCTTGAATTTTTAATGACATGAAACTTATTTGCATCGACAGTGGTAGTGCGAAACGGCGGTTTGATTTTAGATACGCTGGACTTATGTTTCTACTGGAGCGTTGGAATGTAGACAATAAATATTGAGTGATGCCCGTTCCGTTCTGCTGTTAGTGCATGCATGTTGTTTCGTGTCAATTCCAGCTGAAGTTACTTTACACATAGAATAAATTACACAGACCCCGTGTCGTAAACCCACCAGTCAGCGTTTCGGACCGCCCGACATAAAACCTCTATGAGGCCGCTGAGTGTGTCAGGCCTTTGGTTTGAATGCAAAGGAAACTGGACAGACAAGGGACTTCTTTTGGATTAACCCAGAATAAAACCCTACTGTTTCAGCTGGCAGCAAAGGAAAGCATTCAAAATAACCTATTCGGAACGACCGATGCTACTATCGACGTATTAGTTATACTGCTTTGTATTTTGGTAAAATTAAAACAGTTAATGTGGAACGTGAATGTACACCTGTTTTAACGCTGGCAGATGTTGTTATCAATCTTACTGATGAAACAATTATCACTTACGGGGATCCCGTAGCGCTTCCCGAAGGCGACAACGAACCTACAAAGGTGAAGGTCGCTACACGTTTTCGGGGACTATTCATTTTTTCATTCTACAATAAAGTGATGGAGGGAGTATGGATAAAACATGCAAAATAAAAAATTGCCCAAGGGTGACAATGTGTCACCCGGCATTTTTTGAAAGTGTACACCCTAGTCTTCCTAAATCAGCAGAAAAAAAACTATAGACGCCAAATCCACGTTTCAACCACTTCTGCTGGACACGTTATTCACATAGACGGACCCGGGGAGGCCTGGGCCGGGGGACACATTGCCTCGGGGACATGCCGTACGCAGACCTTTACCCCGACCGCGCCCTCATAGACCGTTTGCCCCCATTCAGGTTATAATAATAAGCTGAAGTTAGGCGACGCGGTAGCGACACAAGTTCGACTACACCATTTGGTTCGGCCGCTAGTGGAGGTTTTTGTGCCCCCTATGCCTAGACTCGATTTATGGATCCGCCCCTGATTCAAGTATTATTCACGACGGCATATACAGAACGGGATCGAGCATCCCAGGGCCAGGGCTTGGTAATAATATTTCGGACTTACGGCTTTATATTATCATCACAGCCAATATGGAGCAAAATACAACACAATAGTAACATGTTCATTGCAATCCTTTATGTTATCTGCAAACCCCCATTCACTTCAACCATCATTAAATTCAATCACATAGAAACGGTAATAAATGATGTGGGTTGGACACCAAAAAGAGGAATTGAAAACCAGGTTAGATGGGAAGATGACCAGGCAAGCGGGTGTCTTTGTGTACCTTGGCGGAACGCTTACGGAGGATAGGCATTCAGAGGTATAGATGGAGAGAACGTTTTCGATAAAACTGAAAGGGAAGTCCTGAGAGCGTGTTACGCCGGAATGTCTGTAATATTTGGAGACAGTGACGCTGACACAACAACAACAACAACAACAGCAACAACAACAACAAGCAAGTTTGAGAAAATAATTGGGTTCGAAGAATCACAAAAAAGACGGTGGTCCGTAGAAGGATGAATGACCTGAGGAAAGTGGATGGAATGGTATGGAGCCTAACAGGAAGACTGGTGAGAAGGTGGATGAGATGGGCAGACCAGTCGGTAAGAATGGATACCAGCAAACTTGCCAAAAGGGCAGAGACGGAAATACTTCAAGGACGCAGGAAAAGTGGAAGACTACAGAGAGAAAAATCCTTTGGTTTTGTTGCGCCACTGAGCACGGATTCTCTGAGGATATTGGCGCTGAAGATGTTGTTTATTTATTTATTTATTATTACAGCTGAGGTATGAAAACTGTGTGTCGGAGAATATGGACAGATCGGAAGAAAATGAAAGACGGAGAGAAGGGGCTACTGATGGGTAGGATCGTCTTGGCGAGTCCACAATACTGTGGACTAGCCAAGAAAAGAGTCTGACAAAAAACGCCGCAACTCGGGCGAACGAGCAAGCAGAACGAAACTACGTTGCCATTCGATGTAGTCGCCATCTGTCGATTAAAACTATGCAAACTGTGAGAGACCTAATGCACACGCAAACCATTTCGTATCGCATTGGTAATGCTTATTAACATTTATGGAAAGTGGCAGTTTAATTATATGTAACTCCGTATCAGCTTACCAATTAAAAATTGTCTTGCTTCAACCAAATGAGTCTATCGCGGATCGGGGATTAGATTTATGTGGCGTCATCTAGCGAACAATCTGAAACTCGGTGCTCCTGTGGTCGAGCAGACGTTTCCAAATTGGGTTGTACCAGATGTTTACAAAAAATAAATTCTACAGAATTTCATTTTCTGGTGCATTTTATTCGTAAAACCGTTGTTTGGCATTATTGTTGAGTTTATAACGAGTAAACTAAAGTCACCTTGAAATTGCGGTGTGTCGGTGGAGTTTGACTTGAAAGAGTGAGATTCTGTAACAAAAATCTACCTGTGTAAACTGGACAGGTATGCACAATTGCAGTGACAGAATCGCCCTAGCATATGCCTATATATGGACGAGATTGTAGAAATCAACCTAGGTATATCTACTTGGTGTGAGATACGTGTCGCAGCGGTCACCGGTTGACATGATATTGTGTCTATTGGTATTCCGTGTTTGTTCAGAACAGATGCTGACGCCCAATATCGTCTTCGACCTGATTAACCCTTTGCATCCTGGCAGATGTTCTCTTCTCAATATTATTTGAATTGTACAAGCATGAGTCGACACAATAGTCTGACCAAAGAGTTAAACTGGTGGATTCGCTACGTCGCAGTTTTCCTACATAACAATCAAAATTATGCGTGAGACCTCCGTCGAGCTTTGCCGTTGCCAACAATGTTGATAACTGTTATATAATGTGAATTGACCTATCCAGCACGTGACCTATTTCATAACAAAACCTCCGTCAAGCCATCAGAAAACACGTGGTGGGTTCGGACATTCAGTCATATATTTTTTGGAAATTCTGGTTAAAAAGTGTTTCATTATAATAATAATAATAATAAGATAACTTCTATTGCACCTAAATCCTTGGAAACCATGCTCAGAGGCACATACAAACAAAAGGATTGGTCAATCTCAAAATCCAACAATTATTCATAAGTAGTTTTCCAGTTGTCAACAGATGAGTCAAGGCGCTAGGGAGCTACGGTGGATAAGCAAGATTGTAAAGATACGTTTTTAAATGACGACGGAATTTTGTAAACTTTTCAAATGATCTAACACTAAGAGGGAGCATATTCCAAAGAGTTGGTGCAGCAACAGAAAAAGCCCTAGTTCCAATGTTAGTGTTGACTCTAGGAACTAAAAGTAGGTCAGAACTAGATGATCGAAGCTGGGTAGGTTTTCTTACAGGAGTAAGCAATGAATGCAAATAAGATGGTTGCTTATTGGACAGTGCCTGGTATGTAATGGTACATATCTTAAATATGATACGATATCGTATAGGAAGCCAATGCAAAGACTTCAAAAGTGGTACAGAGCGAGAAAAACGAGGAGATCTTGTAACTACTCTTGCTAGACAATTTTGGACACGCTGAAGTTTTGTGATATCCTTGCTAGCGATATTAAAAAAGGAGGGAATTGTAATAGTCAAGTCTGCTGCTAACAAGCGCTGTTGCAATAGTCTTAGCAACAGAAAATGACATATACCGGCGAATTGAAGTTACTATCAAAGATCACTCCTAGATTCCGCACCGATGTTGCTGGCGTGATATACTGATTCAAAATACGCGTAGGGAAAAAACCATCCATTTTATTACTCTGCATTGGAGTACCAATAACGATCAATTCAGTTTTATTTGCATTTAATTTCAACTTGCTGTCAGACGTCCAGTGAAAGATATCTTGAAGGCAATCACTTAGTTGGTTAAGGGAGCGATTTGTATCCGGGGTAGCCAATGAAATGTAGATCTGAGTATCATCAGCATAAAGATGATGATCCAAGTTATGTCTTTGTATAACAGAGCTTAGTGGCGTGGTGTAAAGAGTAAAAAGCAAAGGCCCAAGAACAGAACCCTGGGGAACACCAAATAAAGCCGGCAGTGCAGCTGAGAAACAGTTCCCAATCGTTATAGTTTGATATCTATCAGTTAGATATGAAGAAAACCAGCTTACAGTTGTGCCAGATATGCCGTACCACTTTAATAGGCGTTAAATGAGAATGCTGTGATCATTCGTGTCAAACGCGGCAGAGAGATCTAGTAAGGTAAGTGCAGTCACTTTACCATTATTAATGTTCAAGTTAATGTCATTACGAACCTTTAAGAGGGCAGTCTCTGATGAATGAAACTGCCTATATGCTGATTGTGACACATTAGTTAAGACAAAAACATAACGCAAAGTTTTTTTGAAGTGACTGCTTTATGCGGGAATGTTTGATTTATGGTATGTCACGCAGCAATAATAATGTAATTCACGAATACAAACGTTATCAACATGGTTGGCAAAGGTAAAGCTTAACGGAGGTCACGCGCAAAAATTCGATTGTGACGTGGGCAAAACGCGACGTAGTGGATACATCATTTATGATAATATTGTGGCGTGACATCTCATAAATGAAACACTCCCGCATACAGCTGTCATTTTAAAAACTTTTTAATATGTTTTTGTCATAAAGAAATACCCCACAGGGCCAAAATGTCAACAAAATATATGTCGGCATGTACGAACGCTCCACGTGTTCGGCACCCATTTTTGGTCGCTTGACGGACCTTTTGCTAGGCAACAGGTCATGTGATGGATAGACCAATTATATCTGAAGACGAGCACGATGATTATTGAAGACGAATGTGGAATCCATCTATACACTTCGTTGGCGGATGCATGTGTATGTAACAGAATTCGGTTTAGGTCACTTCCGTTTTGACATTACAGTGAACCGGATTGACACATCGCCGATTTAGTGACACGGATTGACATATTGCCATTACAATAGCATATTGACACGTCGCCATTAGTGTCTTGGATTATCATATCGCCTTTAGGATCTACAGTGACACTGATTGAAACATGACCATTTTAGTGACACAGATTAACACATCACCATTACAGTGACACAGATTACCACATCATCATTACAATGAATCGGATTGGTATATCGGCATTACAGTGACACTGATTTTCACATCGTAATTTAGTGACACGGATTGATACATCATCAGTATTGTGAAACGCACTGGCCGTTGAACTCAAAATATGTTCGCCTGATCTAGCGAAATATCTACTAGGTTATGTTCCATCTGATATAATGTGCCAAGTCTTTTGACTTTATTTGGAGGGATTCCCACTGGAGGTCAGTGTTACTGCAGTTTCCAGTATACGACGCTTAAACACTATCCCGCTAAAACACTACGGTAGTGTTTTGAGAGTACTTTCAAAATACTACTGTTAAGTTCAAGACACTACCCCTACATACGCTCAAAACACTAACCAATTATAAAACACTACCGTCAGTATAATATTTTACCATCCTTTACATCAGTCACCTTTGGTAATCATCGTAAACATTAGAGCCAAGTTCGTAATTGTTGGGGCTAATTAGGCAACGGAAATAAATAGAGTGAAATTACATAACATATTAATTATATTTAATGCCATTATTATTATTAGTTATGGTTTTAGTTAATTGGGGTTCGGGTTAGCGTCAGCTATAGCATAATCGTTTCACCAGTAGTAGTATAGTATGCAGTTCTCTTCGAACAAATGATAATGATCGGTGGAAAGAGGAATGACGTCATTTCCAGTGGAGGTCAAAGGTCAAGGTCAATGTCAAATGGCGCTCCATAACGAATAGGTCATGGTCAAATAGCGCCTCCTGGCGAATAGGTGATGAACTAAATAACTAAGTCAGATAGGTCAAATGACATTATTCAATAGGTCATTACGCATGCGTAATGGTGTGTTTTCTTATGTCGGATAGGTGGTGAACCATTTATTTCGGACTAAAAAGAACTAAAAAATAGGTCAAATCCTGATGTATAGGTAGTGAACTAAATAACTAGGTCAACATCTGTAATTTCCTGTTACCATACAGGTCTAAGACATTTCCAGCACACTACACCCGGTTCCAGTACAGTTTCACGGTGTACTTTTAAACCTTGTTCCGGTTAACGCACAGGTTAACGATGTCTTTTTAAGCCTACTTCCGGTTACCGTACAGATACACAATGTCTTTTTATGGATTGATCAGAGCAAATTTGATCAGTGGAGGTATGCAAGTCTGAACTTGTCCACGACGTACAATCTATTATATTGTAACTACACCTCGTTGCGTTTTCTTGATGTGACGTATGTGCTAACAATACTACCGCGTGCCTCGAAACTGGTTTCAATTAGAATACACACCATGGACAAACAGACAAGACCACGACCAGGTATGTAGTGCATCATTTTAGATTAGTAGAACATTCTGGAACATTTAGTGAAACAGCCAGAGGTCCGAGGTCCTATTCACAGTGTAATATTTTACCACATGTAGCG
This sequence comes from Paraescarpia echinospica, assembly GCA_020002185.1. Classification (NCBI taxonomy): domain Eukaryota; kingdom Metazoa; phylum Annelida; class Polychaeta; order Sabellida; family Siboglinidae; genus Paraescarpia; species Paraescarpia echinospica. Next base: position 32,295,517 of record CM034540.1, on the reverse strand, counting down.
TAATATTCAGATACGTTTGATCTTCATATCGTAGTATAACGCTTTACTATAACAAGACTTGGGTTGGTGAGAACGGTGACAATAATGTTAAACAGGTCATTGCACAGATGAATTTTAAAGCATTAAGTTTAGGTTTAGGAAACTACATTTTGCTAGTGTTGTATTTGAAATCCCTATTTCATCCTATTCACCATGCCGCTATACTAGAGCGTGAGAAATTGTTTTCTTGAAATTTAATTTTGACCCAGACATTTTTTGGGAACAATTTTTAATTACATAAATCATTTAAGTACACTAGACAGTGGGTAATTATTTGCCCCTTTATGTAATATTGCGAAAATTGTGGGAAATGTCATGACTGCAGCATACCTATGTCTGTTATCAAAAATAAATAAGCGAGCAAAAAATTAACAACTCGACTCGGAACACATCCAAAACATGAAATTCTACGGTCACCAGCACCCTCACGGCTCGCCCTGTGCCGACGATTTTGATCTCATTTGAAAGGATGCATTTTTTTGCTATTTTAGCGTCATGTAGATTTCCCGGTAACAGTTATAGAACACCTATAAACGGACCTACAATCGTGCCGTTTTCGGTGTTCTCTACGGTTCCGAACGATGTTGGCGGCGGGTACTCAGTACAATAATCTTCCGATGGCTGCGCTGTTTTCCTCATTTGCATAGGTTCTGACATGCGCACTTCACCATTTCTTAATTCCATGTTATAAGCTCCACCCACTTTTAAACGCAACGAAATTGATGTGCTTTGATCGCAGCAAAGCCGATATAATATCTACGTCGGCGTTACGTCACAATAACGTACGCCAACCAACGGGTAAAAATTCGTTGCGTTGGTTGGTTGATATACATGATTGTGACGTCACGCCTACTTCACGTATGTCATTTTAGCAGCCGTTTGAAAGTGGGTGATGCTTATACCAAAGCAAATATATACCAAGCATAGTCACTCGCGCAGAGCCCTCTGTTATTCATGTGTGAATGTAATGATATTTTATACGCTACCAGTTCAAATACAAAATGGCGGATCGCTGAGTGACTCTGCTTGGTAATTTAAATGCTTTGCTTATACCATGAAATTAGATAGTGGTGCCTCAATCGGTAGATTGGTGAACTGTGTCGACGAAACAACATCGTTCGCAGTGTCTAAGACACCGGAACCGGCACAGTTGTATGTCTGTTTATAGTTTATTTTAGGAATTACTATCAGGAAACCATTTATATATATTTGAATAGCAGAAATCGTAAGCTTTCAAACGATATCAAGATTGTTTGGATCGGACGACTCGTAATGGTACAAGCAATCGTTCAAAAAGCATTTTTGGGACGTGTTTTCAGTTGTTAATTTTTCTCTCGCTTATCTATCTTTGCTGTTATTAATATCATACGTGGTTCCTGGACAATACGAAAAACGGTTTTCGAATGGAGGCCAGTTTCTAGTTTTTTTGTAATAGACAAATCAGAACTTGTTCAGGCCCTATAAAATGTATTACGTTGTATTCATTCTTCGTCGCTTCTTTTTGGTGTGACATTTAATGTAATATATTTTATCCACGCCTCGTCGCTTCTTTTTGATGTGACGTACTATGTATTACATTGTCACGAGGCCTCCTTACATAAAATGTCAGTGCACATACCAAATCAATTATGGACCTTCTCTCCGAAACAAACCACCAACAGCACGTTGCCCAGGCAACTCATGAGAAAGGTCACATCCTCGGTGTTATCATAACGAGATGTGGCGAGCTGCCTGTTGAATATGTCACCTGTGATCATCCTGTCAATTCTGACCACTCCGCTGTTATCTTTACGGTACCTATTACAACTACAGTCACACCAAAGAGAACAATGACTGTGCGTAAGTTAAAAACTATCAACCATCAGAAAATAAGCTATGACATTACTTGCTCTGATCTGACCGTTCAGCAAGCCAGCGAATCGGCAGTAGCGGCATTTTCTCGTTACAACAATACCTTGTTGTCAATACTCGATCAACATGCTCCTGCTAGAGAGTGCACCATCACCGTGAAGAACAACGTGCCATGGTATAACGTTGACAACAAAGTTGCAAAAGCTAAACGTAAGCGGCTTGAACATCAATACAGGAGATCACAATTAAAGGAAATAAAAATAAGGCATTAGCTAAAATCCTTTTTCCATGTGTACACAAAGTTTAACATTGTATGTAACATTTGACAACATTAAACAAATACAGAAAAATACATTTGTAGCATAAATTCGATTTTAAGCCCGTCTGTGAAGCGATTCCCGCGGAAAATGAAATTTTAATGAGCTAGGCGATCACGTGGTATCGTGACGTCACTTATGACACACACTCGCATCAGGCCGACCCTTTCCATGCATTCAGAGCATGTTTACAAAGGAGTTGTACAATTTATCATAACAACTTAAATCAGTCAGAGTTGTAAATATTATTTTTATTTTTGTAGTAATTATTTATTCGCCACAAAAATGAAAATATGGTCATTATATATAACGATGTTTCTAAATTGTATTTATTCAGACAGATCTCAATCTGTTTTCACATATATAATTACAATATATTACCGTACACTATATTTACAATTAATAAATTATATATCCATTACATTATATTTGTTTGGATAAATGAAAATCATCGTCGCACCGGAAGTTACTTGACTGTCATGGCGGACTCTACGCTTCCGGTATTCCGGGAAGTGTGTCAACGAATAGATATCTATCATGGCCGGTAGATGGCAATACTCTGACTAATTACATTGGTGTCCGTTGAGTGGCGTCGGGAACCATGATGGTCAACTCTTTGAATGAAGCCCTGTCAGGTGGTTGTCCTTACATGTTATTGACATAGTCGTTTTCGATCATAGCAGTTTTCAAATTCGCTTGCTATGGCAGCCTCTACTAGGAACGCTAGGTCGGAAGTGCCGTCGCACCAGAAGTTACTTGACTGTCATGGCGGCCTCTATGATTCCGGTATTCCCGGAAGTGTGTCAACGAATAGAGATCTATCATGGCTGGTAGATGGCAATACTCTGACTAATTACATTGGTGTCCGTTGAGTGGCGTTGGATGTCGCCTCTCTCATGAACGTGCACAGTTTTTGTGTTAAGGGAAGTCACGTGATGTACGTTCGGCCTGATTGATTATGCAAATGAGATGACGCCGAAAACTAGTGTATATACCATACTTCCGACAATTCAGGTCTTTCCTTTTTCGAATCTCGAGAAGATCGTATCGTATCTGATCGCTCGCACTATTTGTAAATATAGAATTGTTACGTTGTAAAGACGGATGTTTCATATACATATGTTTTCCGTTAAAAGAAGCGATACCTCATACGAGTCCTATGGTCGTCTCGTTGGATGTGAATCCGAACAGATGATCGTCTCTTGACATGAAAGTATGTGATGTTTGGTTCTTGTCGCTCGTTGATCTAAGTGTTTGGTGTTTCGTTTGTCCGACAAGTTTGGTTCTTGTCACTCTTTGGTATAAGTGTTTGGTGTTACACAAATGTCGTAGTGAGCTCCAGGACAAGTGATTTAAGCAATGTAGCGTTTGTCGATAGTGCACAGCGACTGAGGATACTGTGTCGTTTCAAATTGTCTCGATGTGTGAAATGTCTCTTGCAATCTGGGTACTGGAAGGCTGCACGTGATGATGATGACGATGTAGGCTTGTTGGTAGCTGGTAGACTAGTCCATAAGCTCATGATGTACGTGTTTACTGTTCAAATGTAAAGAACGGAATGGTTCTTGGAACACGTAGTCTCATGCAAGTCTCGGCTGTAGTCTCGTGCGCTAAGTTTGGTAGAGATGTCACGTGATAAACTGACGAATTTGTTCCAAAAAGGTGGGATTTGACGCGACAACGCGTCGAATTTGCTCCAAAAAGGAGGGATTTGACGCGACAACGCGTCGAATTTGCTTTTGGTGGAATCTCACGTGATAACCCGTCTATTTGCTCCCTTTTGGTGGAATTTGACGCGATAACCTGTCCATTGTGGTGGAAGCGGTGGAATTTAACGCGATAACCTGTCCATTGTGGTGGAAGCGGTGGAATTTGACGAGGTGAACCTGTCCATTGTGGTGGAAGCAGTGGAATTTCACGAGGTAAACCTGTTGGGCTAAGTTTACTGTTTCGTTTGTGCAACTCGTGTCTATTATGCCACGCGATAACCCCAAAGCACTACCTGTTTAACCAAATCACCTCGCGTACAAAATTACTGCGCATACCATGACGTCACAAGATGGGATTACATTACATACGTGCAAGTTCAAACTAACCAAACCACTACCTGTATAACCAACTCACCTCGCGTACAAAATTACTACGCGTAGCAGTTTAATGATGTCATACAGTGTGCGCGCGCTCACGCCCGCAACAAACAAGAAAAGTCCAGAATGTATGTATCTATGTATATGTATGTCTCTATACCTGTCCCTATGATCACTGCCCTTGGTATATACGTGCATGTTCAAAACAAGGCCTAACCAAACCTCTACCTGTATAACCAACTCAACTCGTGCACAAAATTACTGCGCGTAGCAGTTTAATGATGTCATACAGGGTGCGTGCGCTCACGGCCGCAACAAACAAACAAGTCCAGAATGTATGTATCTATGTATATGTATGTCTCTATACCTGTCCCTATGATCACTGCTCTTGGTATCCTTGCTGTTGACAATACGGATAGTCTCTTTAGTTGTAATGTGTAAGGGTATTAGTGAGGTTCCCAAAATATGCTTTTCATAACACTATAAAAAGACACAAGATAAGGTTTGCACATTTTATTCATATACAACACAAACGTATTTACATGTCACACTCCATAAGTACAAGTCTTAGACTAGCCACTTTCATAAAACAAACTTGGATCAACGAGTGGTGTGTGTGTTGTGTATATCTCTATGGGTACATTTTCGGTTACCAATATTAGGTTAGGTGTTTTACAACAGAAGCAAGTTTGAAAGGTTTACCGAAGACGCACGACATTAAACACGACAGTATGGAATAAAGATAAATACGTTCTAATGAGTCTTTATACACTTGACCCTTAATACAGTAAACTATATAAATACTGGTATATCTTATCTGAAAGGTTATTATGTTCCTGTACACCTGTACTGTTCTATCATAACGCTTCACTTTGTTACGCGCCTGATTCTTTCTAATCTACTGACTGCGCAGTTTGCATATTTTATTCGTGTACAACACAAACGTATTTACATTTCACACTCCATAACTACAAGAACCAGAGATTAGTCATTGATACATACTCTATGTATGTATAGACGAGGTCGTTTTCGGTTACCCATGCCAGGTTAGTGCTTTTATGATAGAATATTGTTTGAAAGGTTTTTACCGAAGAAGCATGAATTTAGATACTACAGTATGAAAACAGAAAAAAACCCGATCAAATGTTAGTTTGTACACTAAACTGTTAACACAGTAAACTATATAAATACTGATACACCCTGTCTGGAAGATTATTATGGTCATATACTGTTCATCATAACGCCTCACTTTGTTACGCTCCTGTTTCGAAAAAGAGGTTTGCCGACTTTAGTGTCAAGGCCACCGAGTCGTTATCACTTGGACACGGAGTATCACTTCAAAATACTTTGAAAGCAGGCTATCAACTGGACTAAACTTGGTAAGTACAAATTGCGTATGACAAATACTGTTACATGACAAAGGGTTTGACCAAAATATTACACAGATAGCAGGTAGTTTGAGTAATTTACCAGATAAATAACTGTTTTATAATTCCCTATGTTTTAATACAGGACAAATACACGGATGTTTTTCCAACACATAGAGCGTTCAATACCAGTTTATACCAGTTTACACCATGAGTTTAATATAGTTCTTACACATGTTGGCTAACCAAATGACTATAATAGCTTTGACATTATACAGGACAAATGCACGATGTTTTTCCAACACATAGAGCATTGGATACGAGTTTATACCGGATTGCATTATAGCATGATGTGTCTGTGGTGAAAGAGAGATTTACTTTGCAGTCCGTGCTTTTGGATTTTCTAATCTACCGGCTGCGCATGTGTAGTTTGCACTCTGAGGTCCGCGTTCTTACTCGGCACGCCCACGTGACCTTAATGTACTATCCTACAATCCATAATATTTCGGCACGCCCACGTGACCTTTATGTTCCATCGAACTGCTATATAAAGAAATTATACACATTACCAGGCGCCTTATTTTATTCGTTGTCGTTATGTGTTATTTTGCCCGATTTGTGGCTGTTTTTAGAGCGTTGCAGTCTTCTTTGTGCCTTTAGAAGATGTTTTTGGAGCGTTGGAGTCTTCTTCGCATCAACACATCAGTTGGCAGCACATCTACTCGGTTGGTCGGTGATGTCGGTGAAGGAGGCAGAGTCGTCGTGGCCAGTGGTATCCCGGTGCTGTCGCCGTGCCTGTCGGAGTCGGTTGTATCTTTAAAGGCAAAGGTTCGTTGATGAGGGCTCCCCGTAGGTTATACGGATCAACCCCGCTACCCTCGCCGTGATGATCTCCGGCCCTCTCACCATCCAATGCTGTTGCTAGTTTTGGAATTGCTTTTGAAAATATTTAAACGGTTCTTTTCAGAGCCAACCACATTCTCACAAAAGAGTATTAACTATTAATTATGTTGATGTTAATACAAAGTCTGGTAAGTACAAATGTCGTATGTTAGATAATGTTACAGGTCAAAGGGATTGATAAAAATCCTACATAAATAGCTTGCAGTTTGAGTGTTTTAACAGATAAGTAACTGTTTTATAATTCCCTATGTTTTAACACGAGACAAATACACGGATGTTTTTCCAACACATAGAACGTTCAATACCAGTTTATACCAGTTTATACCAGTTTACACCATGAGTTTAATATAGTTCTTACAAATGTTGGTTAACCAAATGACTATGATAGCTTTGACATTATACAGGACAAATACACGGATGTTTTTCCAAAACATAGAGCCTTGGGCTTGGTTACCGGTTCATACCAGTTTGCTTATAGCGTGATATGCCTGTAGTGTAGTGAACGATGATTTTATTCTGAAGGTCGTGATTGAATTTTCTAATAAAGTTCTTACAAAGGATGGCTAACCAAATGACTATGATAGCTTTGACGTTATACAGGACGCGAGCGAGCTCGCGCCCGCAAACAAACAAACATGTCCAAACACGTCTCCAGGACACAGTAGCACACAGTAGCGTCGGTTTTGTAGAGTGTTGACAAAAGTACCAAAGAAACTTCTAGAATGAAATTTTACAGGGGAATTAACCATGATGGGGTTATATTCAAGCGCGAAAGCTAAAACAATGGCTAACCAAAGCACTACCTGCTTGACCAACTCACCTCGCGCACAAAATTACTGCGCGTACCATGACGTCACTCACTGACCATGACGTACAAAATTACTGCGCGTAGCAGTTTACAGTTTAATGACGTCACTGTTGATGATTTCACATGATGGAATTATATTCAAGCGCGCAAGTTCAAAACAAGGTCTAACCAAATCATTACCTGTATAACTAACTCACCTCGCGTACAAAATTACTGCGCGTAGCAGTTTGATGCCGTCATACAGGGTGCGCACGCTCACGCTCGCAACAAACAAACATGTCCAGACACGTCTCGAGTACGGGTTTTATAAGAGACACGAATTTAGGTACTACCGTACGGAAATGATACCAAAGGTATAATTCCAAGATGGTCGCTCTGTTCGAAAAAACGAGGCTATAGGTTCTGATATAACATAGTGCTATATGTAGTCTACATGTCGTATACATTACTTCAGATAAAACGACCTTCGCTGAATTTATAATCCTTTTATTATATAAATTACGCCTTATTATAACACCACATTTTAGACATGTCATCGTCAACCAAATAAGGGCTCGGTCCCTTGGCGGAGCTTCGGCCTGCGGGCCAAGTAATGTCGTGTGTGACATATTCAAATACTGTTCGGTATATTTTATTTTTTCAAAAAGTCGTCAAATACCTTTACGATAATAGCTCCTATCCTTTAACATGGGAAAAATTCAAAATTTCGTCGTATACGTTTACGATAATAGCTCCTATGCTTTAACTTGGGGAAAATTTCGTCGTATTAAATATTGAATGGTTATGAAAATATTGATAGAAACATTTTTTTCTCAGTTAAGAAAGATAGAAGGACCAGAGGACATGAAGCTACATTAGTAAAGGAGCAGTGTAGATTAGATATAAGAAAGTTCTCATTCTCACAAAGGACTGTAAATGAATGGAACAGATTATCTCCTGATTGTGTTGGTGCTAGTAACGTGAATATGTTTAAAAATAAAATCGACACACACCTCAAAAGGGCGGGATACATGTAGATAAAAACTATTGGACTCTCGATAAGCCAAAAGGCTTCCTTGTCCACCTGCCATCCAGAGTAATTTTCTGGATGGCAATCTTGTTAAATCTTGTTAAATACGTTTACGATAATAGCTCCTATGCTTTAACATGGGGTAAAAATGCCCTATCCTTTAACATGGGGAAAATTCAAAATTTCGTCGTATACGTTTACGATAATAGCTTCTATGCTTTAACATGGGGAAAATTCCCTATCTTTTAACATGGTGTAAAAATCCCTATCCTTTAACCCAGGCGCGCTCTGGAGCTAAATCCATATCTTTTAACATGGGGTAACAATTCCCTATCCTTTAACCCAAGCGCGCTCTGGAGCAAAATCCCTATCTTTTAACATGGGGTAAAAATGCCCTATCCTTTAACCCAGGCACGCTCTGGAGCAAAATCCCTATCTTTTAACATGGGGTAAAAATTCCCTATCCTTTAACCCATGCGCGCCCTGGAGCAAAATCCCTATCTTTTAACATGGGTTTCCTCCCATTGTAATCAAACCATGCACGCTAAGGGACCTATATTACTACTGTGGTGTTACACTGCACTCTCCGTATTTGATAGTTGTAGGCCAAAACAACAGTGTGATACAACATATATAAGTTGTTGTCCACAGAGGGTGTCTAAGATTTTGTATGAGTGATTCTCGAGGCTAGTGTCATTGTAAAACATTTGTTAGGGTTTAATTTCATAAGTCAAGGGGCTTGCCAATTCGCATTCTGGAGTAGGGTTTTTTGTAAGGGATTTTTATCTGTTTTGACAGGTGAATGAATTTAAGAGGCAATCATTCCCTAAGATACCCTAACAGTAATTCTAGTTGGTGTTTAAGCTGATCCATTTATTACGAACTGTTGGTCCTTCCTGCTAGTAAGCTCTTTGTTCATAGTGATATTGGGCCCGTAATGCTATAGTACTGAGTTTGTATGTTAGTGTTTTGTGTGAAACTTTGTCGAATGATTAATAATGAAGCGAAGTATAGCCATGTATACTTATTTCTTCTCGGCGAGGGATTTGCTTACATCATGGTGTGTTTGGATTAGTGTGTTTCTGTTGATTTCATAGCATGGAAGCCATATTGGTAGTAAGTCGGAATGTGATACTATTGACGCTGTTTCGTGATATGGCTTTGTATCATTTATTCAAGGAGTTTACATACAACAGATGTTAATTATATTCGTCTATAATTAACTGTTTCTGTCATGCATCCATTCTTAAACATGACTGTTACATGTGCTTCTTTCCACGTCTAGGGGACCGTGTAGACAGATTATCGGAAGTTGTCAAGTAGTATTGGTGCTAGATGAGAGACATATCTGTTTAGGAACTAAAGCGGAATGCCATCTGGTTCTTTTGATTTATAGGTGTTATTTTTTGAAGGTATGTCTAATATTCCTTTAATTGACAATTTTTGTGTGGGGGTTTCTCCATATTATGGACTGATGTCTATATCTACTAGTAGAGTATGTCCGTCCTGTATGCAAACACTCTCATGTTTGTTATATATGGCTTCTGCTTTATGTGAATCTTCACTATGTTATTTCCTGCAACATTTAGAACTGCATGTTCTGGTTGTCCTGTCTTAGTTTGGAAATGAAGATTCAGAAATGAATTAATTTCTCTGTTATGTTGTCGACGCCATATGCTCCTACTGGAGCATAAGGCGTCATTTCCTCCAGGCAGATCGGTCTTGGGCGAGCCAGCTCAGTTCATGCCAGTTCTTCCCTGCCAGCTTCATTTCTTTTTTCTCCAGCTTCCCAACGATCTGCCTTTTTTCCGTTGTCCACGTGGTATCCATTTTAGAGCGGCTTGTTATAGTATGTTTCTGTCCATGAGAAGAACATGGCCAAGCCATATCCACCTCCTTTGTTTCACTTCATCAACGATATTCGTTGATATTCGTTCGTTCCAAGAAGATATTGTTTGTCACATGCTGCTCCCAACGTATTCTCAGGATTCGTTTGAAACACCTTCCTTCAAAATCTCTGAGTCGGCTCTCGTTCTTCTTATTGGTTCCCGGTGTTTCTGACGCATAGAATAGAATAATACTGAGAGGATATTTTATCTATATATTTTCAGTTTTGTGTTGGTGTGCAAGGTAGTGGATCTGCAAATGTTGGTGAGTTTGTAAAAGGCTTGTGCTGCCATAACGATCCTGATGGAGATCTCCTTTTCTATGTTGCTGTCTGCTGAGATGAAGTTGCCTAGATACTTGAAGTCGTTCACCTCCTCTAGGACTTTCCCTCTCACAGTTGTTTTTCTTGCGCTACGGGTCTTTATCTTCATGAGTTTGGTCTTGGTTGGATGTATCTTGAGACCAACTCTTCTTGCTGTCCTGTCTACATTGTCTGCTTTTTTTGGATGTCTTTTTGAGAGTGAGGCCAATATCATCAACGCAAAATCTGTGTCTTCGAATCATCCTCTTGATTGATCACCTTTTTCTCAAGACCCAGTCGAAGATCATTAGAAAGAGTATTGGCGAGATGACAAATCCTTGCCCTACACCAGTCCTCACATGAAACCATTCACTCTGCTGTCCATCATGCATCACACTACACTGGTTGTTTGCGTACATCTTCTTCAGGATGTCGATCAGCTTTGGTGGGAAGCCGTATGCCTGTAATGTATTCCACGTGAATGGATGGTGGATGCTATCAAAGGCCTTTTCAACGTCGATGTAGTTGATGTAGAGGGATGAATTCCACTCCAATGATTGCTCAACAATAGTCAGAATCGTAAAGATCTGGTATGTGCACGATCTTCTGCTTCTGAACCCTCTCTGCTCTTCCCAAAGTCCGTTCTCAGTGCCTTTCTTGATTCTTTGTAGAAGTTTCTGCAGACAGATTTGCCTGGTACAGACATGAGATTTATGCCCCTCCAGTTCCCGTACTCTGTAAGGTCGCCTTGTGTGGGTAGTTTCGCGATGACTCCCTTCTTTCATGCCACTGGTACTCTTTCTTCTTGCCACATTTTGTTGAACAGTTCGACGAGTGCATTCGAATTAAGGCTCATTCGCATTAAGGGTCTGCCTTCAACATGTCAGCTGTGATTCTGTCCTCTCCTGGTGCCCTGTTTCTTTTCGTCTGTCTGGCGGCCTCTTCGATTTCCTGTTGTGTGATACGTCCTTGTTTTATCTCCAGCTGTTGTCCTGTAGTACGTATCTCGGCTGCTTCCTCGGGGTCACCTCTGTCTAAAAATCTCCCTGAAGTGCTCTGCTGAGCTGTTCATCTTCCTTGGTGATGACGTTTCTATTCTTTTCCTTGACAGCCGTCGATGTCTTGGACTTTTTTCGTGTCAGGGTCTTTGTGATGTTACAGACAGTTCTCGTGTCACCCCTCTCTGCTGTTGCTTGAGCTTCTCTTGCTATCTCGTCCATGTGCACTTTCTTGTCGTGTCGGGTGCTCCGTTTCACTGCTATGTTCTTCTCACTGTACTCCTGTGCTATCGCATCCTTGTCTTCTGTCCAGCCGTCTAGTAGACGACGTCTGGTGGCTCATCTATCTTCGATGAGCATCCAGGGGTGGTTCGTGATCCATTATTTCCTCTGTTTTGTGCGGTGTCGCAGAATGTTCTTGCTGACATCCAAGAAAACCTCCTGAATTTTCTGGCATTGATCATTGAGGTCATCTACTGGGATATCGCTTAGGATTTGGAACCTGTTAAGTAGTTCCATAGTGAACTGTTTTTTTTCACCTTGGGATCATTCAATCTTTGGGAGTTGATAAACTGTTCTGTTTTTTTTTTTTTAAGTTTTAGCTGCAGTTTACATAAGAGAAGATGATGGTCACTGCCAGCATCTGCTCCACTGATCACTTTGACATCTTTCAAAGATCGCTTCCACTTCTGGTTGATTGCGATGTGATCTACTTGGTTGCTTGTTCTGCCATCAGGACTGGTCCACGTTAACTTGTGGATTGTGTTGTGTTGAAAGATGGTACCACCAATGACTAGCCTATTCTCCGAGCAAAGCGCTCTCCGTTGTCATTTCTCTCACATATACCTTGTATTCACATGCAGGCTTCATATCCTTCGTTGTTCGCGCCCACGTTGACGTTCATATCTCCCATGACTATCATGATGTCGTGTCGTGGTGTCTTGTCGATTTTCTCCTGCAGGCGGTTGTAGAATGCATCATTCATCTCTTCATCTGCTTGCTCGGTTGGTGCATAACACTGAACGATGGTAGTCTTGACAAATTAATAATAAAACCTTGCTCTGATGACACATCATGAGTCGATTGGTTCCCATTCTATCAGACTTTTCTTGGCGAATTTATTCACGACGAGAGCCACTCCTTCGTGGTGTTGCCCGTCAGTTCGCCCAGAATAGCAGATGGTTTCTCCTGAGGAAAGCGCTATCTTGCCAGAGTCAGTCCATCTCACCTCACTCAGCCCCAGTATATTGATGTTGTATCTTTTCATTTATCTCACCACTTGTGCTGTTCGTCCTGTCTCATAGGCCATTCGCACATTCCACGCTGCCACTCTCACTCTTTGCTTGGGTACTACCAGCGACTGTCTCGGAACAGAAACTTTCTTTCAGTTTACATAGCTGCTCGTCATAAGCGACATAGTTGCCTCAGCCCCCGGTTGGCCACCCACGATTTTTGACCGTTTGAATTTTTTGACGTTTCTGTAGCGAGTTGTTTTTACATGGTGTGATGTTAGCCCAACGCACAACCCTCCTCCTTTTTCATCTTGAACTTGGGATCATACAATAATGGAGTCATTGTGTCAACTGTTGATTTTCCTGGAAACAAGGTTCCATTTGTCATTGGCTGCCATGTTTTGGTTTAGTGAGAAGTACACATTTTTTGTTGTCAAGAGATTCCTGGATGCTAATAATGTCTGCCTTGCCTAGTGAAGAAATTACATTTTTTGAACGATGTTTATGTTTCAGTGAGATATTTATATCAATACTGACTGTACATAGTATCGTGGTCTGCTGTTCCATCAACTACGTGTAGCTTCTGTGTTAGCGCCTATACTGTTGATGAACACAACATTCAGACAATTGTTGGCATTTCCATGTGTGTGCTGCTTCTCTGCCACATTGGATCAGTCCATGTTCCTTTACAAGATACACCAATTGGTTGGCAAACATTAATGTGTTGTAGTAAGGTTAAATCCCGTACATTTATTATACGTTCAAGTACATTATGTCAACCATAAGTGTATGTCAGTCAACAGTTAGACAGCCTATTCATATCAGATGCAATTTATCAACTTTAATAATAAAATACTAACTACTACGACATTAATATTACATAATCAGACACCAGTCATATCTTCTAGACTTCAAAACCTTCAGTATCGTAATATTCAATAAAGTCAGACCGTCACATGTATTTACACACACTCGCACGCACACACGCACGCACGCACGCATGTACGCGCACACACACACCTTGCTGTATGTCAAACATCTTGTCTTGAAATAGCCGGAAATATAAGGAGGTAAAGTACAACTGTCTAAAGCAACTTTGAGAAGCTGTCACATTGCCAATGCTCAACAATGACAATGAACGCATGTGTGATAAAATCAAACCAGGCCAGCACTGCCACATAACTAGTGTACAGTTCATTCACAATTCAACTTATTATAAGGTGGGGGCAGTTTGAACAATAGTTTGGTACTAGATGGAATGTTTCTAAAATGTTAGTTTGTTGAACCTGAACACTTGAAGACAGTTGCATTGTCTTTGTTTGAAGACGTACCCCTACGAATATTTTAACACGATTCATAATCCGGAACAGCTCATATTTTATTATTATTCTGAAAAAACCGATGTCTGATAATCTGATTCATATTTCATTCATTCATCTTTCAATTCATATTTCATATATAGTTTACAGACGATTACATGCGGTACCGCAGCCCCTTTATGGTGTTACGATATAAAAGGCTGCAGGACTCTCTTTGCGATACATTTCAATAGAGGCATAGATCATCTAAGCATCAGGTTGATCTTGTCTTGTTGATCAAATCTCCTTTCTGCATACACACTTGAGTGCGTGGGCCGACTGATTGGCTGACATTTTAAGCCTCGTGCTTGAGATGTAAATGCCTTGTAGACGAGGCTTATTTCCTGTCGACGCCGCAAGAACTGCAATTTAGTTCAATATTGCATTCTGACTAGGTCATTTGCCCAGGGGCGCGGAACACTCAGTCCGACTAATGCAATTGCAAGTTCAACCATAATCAACAAATTGCTGTCTTGTCGTTGAGAATGCAGGATTAGAAGCCGGTGCAATTATGAGACGATGACAAGTAGATTGTTGGTAAATTACACGTAGGAAAATTATCCTTGAGGTTTATTCATGCGTTGCACCCGAGACGCCTTAGAACGTAACATGTTATGTTTACATGTTATATGTGCGTGTGTGCGTGCGTGCGTGCGTGCGTATGTATGTGTGTGTGTATGTTTGGTATGCAGAATTATCTTCAAGACAATTAGGTCTAAACAACGCATCTCTACCTAATTTAAGATTCTACTATAATGACTGAATGTTCAATATAGCATGTAGTGCCTGGATTCCGCAACTAATAATACGCTCTGCACAGCCTTTACTCGCAGTAAATGAAATTTAATGAACGAATCAAACGTTTTTCTGAGACCACTGTTGCATATGATGCACTATCCCGCTTTCGTATGAGTTGATTCATATCCCCGGAGCTGACGCTCCGTTGCATTCGGCGTGTCCCTGGACAGACGGTCCGTTGCATTCGGCGTGTCCCCGGACTGACGGTCCGTTGCATTCAGCGTATCCCCGGATTAACGGTCCGAACTGACGGTCCGTGTGACCTTTGCAACTACGACAACGACGACGACGCCGCGCAGTAAAAACGTAATGTGGTGTTATTGTATTATTAAAATGTCATTTTGTTTACCCGGCCAGTAAATAAGAAAAAACGAAATAAAGAGAGACGCGCATCACTGGATCTTCTCCAATCGATCAACGGTGTCTCTAGCAGGGCTGTCGTTGTTCGCCTCGAGACGTAACCCTGTGGGACCAATCATGACCTAATATTTTCCATTTCTCGAAATGGTATTAAATGGGACTGTTGAAAGTTGACTTGAATGTGATCGTCACGCCGAACACATTATGTTTAATGACCGTACTCAAAATAGTGGCGCTACAACTGTTCTGTACGGTAACTCACCGATTGTGAATAATTAATTCGACATCTTGAAATGTACATTATTGGCGCATGTTTTTATGTTCCATTTTCATTTTAGTTGCACGTGTCAGCGCGCACCTATTTGTCATATACATATAACCGTGTGGTCATGTGACTTTAAATCTGTTGTGAAGTTATTGGTTGAACGCCAGCGCCTCATAATCCATGTTAAGGTACGAATGTTTATTGTTTCATCGGAATAAGTGACTAAATGTTGGTATTTGTCATGTTGCTTGTCTGTAGGTTTTGGAAATGTAGCATGGGAAATATGGCGGATTTAGGTGGATATTATGTAGGGGCTTTATGGGTTCGTGTCTCTCTAGTACTGTCATTTTTCTCTTAGTCTGACGGCTTCTATGACATTTTTGTTGAACTGGCAGCTACATCGATTGTCTTGTCGTCATTCAGTTTAAACGAGTTGGGTTTGAGAAACCGACACAATGTAGCATTGCGACGGAATCATGCGATGCACGAATATTGTACACTCTAGTTTATTGTACACTACACTACACACACACACACACCACACACACACCACACACACACCACACACACACCACACACACACCACACACACACCACACACACACACCACACACACACCACACACACACCACACACACACCACACACACACCACACACACACCACACACACACCACACACACACCACACACACACCACACACAAACCACACACCACATACCATACACACACACACACACCACACACACACCACACACACCACACACACCGCACACACACCGCACGCACACACCACACACACACCACACACACACCACGCACACACACACCACACACACACACCACACACCACACACACACACACACACACACACACACACACACGCACACACCACACACCACCCACACACCACACACACACCACACACACACCACACACACACCACACACACACCACACACACACACCACACACACACCACACCACACACCACACCACACACCACACCACACACCACACCACACACCACACCACACCACACACCACACCACACACCACACCACACACACACCACACACACACCACACACACACACACACACGTATATGTTATATATATATATATATACACAATTGATCATTGCTTGCTTGGATGCCGGATCCCCCCAATACAAAATCCTGCCTACGCCATTGCCTTCAGCTAGAATACAACGAACGATGAACTTTCCAGTGCTGTGAAATGTTCTCCGTATGCAGGCGCACAAAACTATAGAATAATCCACTACCAGAGGAGTATTGTAAGTGAACCTCCTGCGAGGGGCCAAGATCCATTTGCCTCTTCCTCTGTCCATTCTCTTCCTTGGATGTTCTGATCTATCAATTGGCTATGGATTTTTTTTAAATACAACGATATTTAGAGATATTTTTTTCAGTGCACAAATTGGTGAAGCATATCCAGAATGCGCCACTATGACGTTTCGTTCTATGTACCGGGACATTATTATCGACTGTATGCAATTCCGTAATTAGCGACAGGAGAATGTGTGTGTGTGTGTGTGTGTGTGTGTGTGTGTGTGTGTGTGTGTGTGTGTGTGTGTGTGTGTGTGTGTGTGTGTGTGTGTGTGTGTGTGTGTGTGTGTGTGTGTGTGTGTGTGTGTGTGTGTGTGTGTGTGAATTGTTAGCGGGAACGAATTTATTATCAATCTATTGTAAGCCTAATAGTGATAATTATTGTCCATCGTGTGTTGCTCCGTGGTCCTCTGATGCCAACAATTATATAAATTGTGGCAAATTGGTAGTGGTACGCGTATCTAGGAATATCACGCAACAGGGCTGTCAAATCGGGGGTTAGGGACGTTAGTTTACCTTGGCCAGAATGTCACGGCGCAACACTTTATACAAAAGGTACAGGAAATATCATAACAATACTGACAAAGGGGCGCTACGGCGGACCACCTCTAAAACACCACTGTCAGTGCGACGGCATACACCTTACATGTGTGTATATACGTACCCATTTAATTGTATTTATATTTTGTTTTAGTCGTGTGAACGTGAGAGAAGATATTCAGGAAAGGTAACGAATATCTCAATACACTTCGGGCAGACGCAATGCGACTGCATCACATTTTCGGTTCCTGCAATCATGTGGAAAAACAGGTCGATAAACAAGACTGCGGAGAATTGCTCAAGATGTTCACTTTGAAGTTTATTGATTCATAACATCCAACGGACATCGAATGCAGACCGTTCTTACCTCCCCCGAGGTGGGGTGAAGACGTCATCATGTCGGCCACCTTGCTGGAGTATAATAACAACCTAACCTTAGTTATTTTGGTAGCAGTATACCTGCCAACTCTCCCGGATTTTCCGGTAGTCTCCAGCCCAGGATTTGTTTTGAATCTCCCGGACTCCCGGAAAAGAATACATTCTCCCGGATTTGCGGTGAAGACGAAAATCGCCCGAGTTGTCAAACAAATCTACCTGATTTTCGCTTCAGACTCTCAACAGCACCCGGTCTTCCGATGTCCAATCCGACAGAACTGAACTGTTGAGACTCACAAAAAAACAAATATCTCCAACAGCACCACCCCCCCCGTCTTCTGAAGAATCTACCAGATTTTGAAAATCAGAAATTGGCAGGTATATAGCAGTGTAGGGTATAAAGACGATATATTAGTTGACACATGAACAGATTTGGAAACACATCAGAACGGTAAAAATATGAAACTTGCCTTGTAGTGTTTTTTGTTTTAATCTAATTAGTCGTCTAGTGTAATTAGTCATTTAAAGTGATTTTTACACCCGATTGTATTTGTAAAATATGATAATGTAATAAATTATGCAATAGAAACATGATGCATTATTGTTTGACTTTGAGGCAATTCCAACAGTCTGCTGATGTCGCGTCCTTGTTTATTATTCCGTTCTTGAAATTAAGTGCATTTTAAAGAGACTAATACTAGTGGGCATGCATGCGTACGACGTGTGTAGTTGTAATTTTAGTTTTATTAAGCCGCTGTGTCAACTTGGACACGTTGTCACGGATTAGCGAGGTCTCCGTACACTAGATGGCTCAGTCTAGTAGGGTTCTTATATATCAAGGTCAACGCATATGAGAAAGAACGGTTATCGTGAACAAGCAACAAAGAACGAGGAAAATTTAATAAACTTTATTACAAGATATCTACCTTTTGGTAAATATCTCGATTAACTAAATAAACAGAATAAAGAAATCCCGTAACCAAATCTTAATAGAACATGATAAACAATAACACTGAATTTTTCGATTATCAAATTCCACTTCCTTTCTAAGGTGGATTATACCGCTATACGACCATACACTAGGCGCCAAGTGTTATCTAAGAATAACTCCCATAATATAAATACGCAGTATAAGCTAGTCCTCGCGGACTCTCATCACAGTAATCTGTTATAACACACACATATAAATATATATGTGAATACTTCAAGGGTAATAATACCTCACTTCAAAACACAGATAACTACCAATCATAATACAGCAAATAATAGCTACATTCAATCAGAAAATATACATTTATACTGGGCTAGACCCATGTTGAATATATACGAACGTTTGTTGAAGTCAACACGCCGAGCTCAGAACACAATTAGAACGGTGTATCTCGGCCGCACGAGTGATAATGCCGGGCACTTGACGATTGCCGTCGTACGCCGCGAATTCTCGTGTCGCGTCCGTTCAGTGATCGCACTGTCGCAGACGATTGCGAAGTCAGTTGAATACGTTCAACTGAAAGACGAAGCCGGGCAGTAGACGCTTACCGCCTGCCGCTACGAATTCGAACGAGAGGTCTTGTTTTGTCGCAAACGATCGAGAAGTCGGATGAACGGGTTTGCGCGAATGACGACGCCTGGCAGTATACGTTTACTGCCGGCCGCTGCGAGTCGCATTCGGTCAAGCTTTCTGACGATGTCGCTGTGAGACCGCTGCTCGAGGATGGCCCAAGCTGGGTGAGCGCGTCGCGATTATCGCTCATCGACGCAAATACGTTGGGGCCGACCGGAACGTTGTCTCAAAGTACTGCTGACGTGGCGGCATGGTTTCTTCGAAGTTCGATCGAATAGTCACTCTGGACACTGAATATTACACACACACACACAAGCTTGGGAACGTAACCCACGTTAACGATTCCCACCACGCTTTACGACTTTCCTTGCCATTATCTTGGCAGCAGGGCAACCTGTCTCGTTCAACCCTGGATCTGTCCCAGTCCTTCGCCAGCGCCCAGCTGGCAAAATGCGTACAATAAACGTTTATATAAGCAGACCTAATGACACATCATATGACAGGTTTCCATCATTTCAATTGGCTAATGTAATATACAATTCAAACTAGGCATTGTGGAACACCCTCTCTACGATTACAGCTTGCCTAGAAACACTAGCAACAGAATACCACGCTTCACTGAGCGCATCTGCAACCGAGTTGCCGTAATTACGTAACCAGGGCGGTTGGTCAACAATATGTCTATCTACTGGCTTAACATTCCTCATTTCCCAAATTAGACCTCAGGCAAGTAGATTTAACCATCTAGAAATAGCAGAAATGCTACACACGTGCACGTTGGATGGTCTTAAGGTTGGTCATTTAACTTCACGCCGCAGGTATGCGCTGGAATTGTTTGTTTATGCGCATCCTCACTGCGCACGGTAGATGACAGCTGAACGCCCACAACGACGCCAGCGCTACACAGCGACGTTTCTAGTTTGATGTGTACACTGTAACTGGTAAATAGGGACCTGCATGGTAGCGTACGTTTTTCATATATTTTACGAAATATATTATAAAAGCGATGTGCGCACAAAATTCCTTAGTTTTGCATAGCCAAATCTATATGACGCGATTTCCTTTAGATTATTTTCATTTACTAGTGCTGACGTCATTGCCATATCTGGTGCATGGTTGCACCTCGTAGTACCAACATTTGACTTTGTCCCACTTACGTTTCCCGCATCAGTTTAATATTCGCAATTCGGAAAATCTTGTTCCATGTCTTTCAATGGATCGAAGATCCGGTTTCTCGCTTGTTGACATTGTACATAGTCGCCTCTCAAAAAGCTGTTTTGTTATCTGTATATTTACATGTCATTACTTAATACAATAAAAAAGTATTTGCTTAATGCAGTAGTTATTTTCAATAAAACCTACAACCTATGCACATCTTATTGCAACTCGTCTGGATCAACAAACGTGGTGTATTTGATAGTGAGCGCATACACGGGACAGAAATAAAAAGTCACGGTAACCACTAGGAGTGATACATAGAGAAACTACTTTTGTCATTTCAACAAATATGAATACAAACAGGCTTATTCTCATGCACATGTTAATATATTTATTGATATGCACGGGTGGATAGTGCAGATCGTCCGTAGAATATGCGAGGTTATTCTTATCATCGTCAGGGACGTGTGTAAAATGTTGCCACCTGGTGTCATTTTGGGAACTAGACCTGGCGCCATTCACTGTACCATCTATGTTCACGCATGTTTATCCAAATCAATGCGTCAGGGTGATAACTTGCCTGTTGCGTAATTACGCAATTACGTAATTATACAATCGCAAACCAAGTAACGTTACGTTGTACAACGGCGACGCATGGCGCTTAGTCAACACGAAACGAAAACATGCATTCCGTATTAGGCCAGTCGTAAAAAGTGACGCTTGATGAAGATGCTTTGTGCAATTACCCCCCGGTTTCGAACTTGCCGTTTGTATTAAAACTTGTTGAAAAAGTGATCGCAAGACAACTCAACAATCACCTTGACAGGAACACTTTGCGTGATCCTTTTCAATCACCACATCGCCATGGCCACTCGACGGAGACAACGCTCCTGCGAGTCAAGAATTACATCGCCGCGGCGATAGAAAGTGTAAGACTGTTCTCGTGATGCTAGATTTGTCCAGCGCATTCGACACAATTAATCACAATTTCTTGATGACTCCAACAATTGGAGTACATTATAAACGAAACATAACATTTTTAAAAGCATGTTTATAAATCATGCCTCTGTCACCAAGGCTCACAAATAATACATTCATTACAAATGCCCCCGTCACCTCGTCAACTTTGAAAAAAGACAATGCTATGTTTTAGTCTTACATTTAATAGTCTTACTGTATTGTATAATTTCATTGTGCTAATTTAATTGGGTGATTTTCCCACGACTTATAATCTAATTTCCTCTCAAAAGACTGCACCGATACAGTCTCAACGGTCATATGCATAGTTATTAATGACAGGATGGCTTTGATTATCAATCAATCAATCAATCAATCAATCAAATTGTTTATTCAAACGAATCACACAAACACTTTAAAGTTTGTCGTTTTAACAGATTTAATTTTACTGCGGAATTGAGTAAAGTTATAGAGAGTGTTAAGCAAAACATGTACACATACGTTAATGACGCAGACGTAGAAGAAATCACCCCAAAGGTTGTTCAGAGAGATTTAAACAAGCTTAACATTAGGCAAGTTACAGGACTTGATAACCCCAATGGTAGAGTACGTAAGGAATGCAGCTTACAGCTCTCTGGTGTTTTGCCAGACTGTTCAATTTATCACTCAGCTCAGATACCATACCCGTCCTGTGAAAAATGTCGATTATTTGTCCTGTGGAACTTAACGACTTTCGCCCAATTGCTCTTACCCCCATTATCATGAAATGCTTTGAGAAAATAATATTGCACCTCTTATTCAAACAGATAGAAAGCAAACTAGACCCTCTACAGTTTACATATAAGAGGAACACAGGGGTAGAAGATGCCATTCTATCACGTATTCATGATACATACACCCATCTAAACAAAGCTGGATCTTTTGTCAGAATCCTGTTTATAAATTAATTGTCAGCGTAGAATACAATGTATCCTCATTTGCTAGCAGAAAAAGCTGATTAGCCTGAATGTTAGCCATGAATTGGTTGTGTGGTTATGTCCTTGTCTACAGATCTTGGTTGTCAGGTATCAAAATGTTTTGTCTCAGGCTAAAATAATATCAACCGGTGCCCCCAGGGGACAGTTGTGTCACCTGTGGTTTTTACTATATACTGTATACTGATGATTTTAAGAGCAGTAGTTCCATGTGCAATTTGTATAAATACTGTAATGACTCTACTTTGGCAGTTTTCTCAAATTCACACAGTCATTTTAAGCAGCAGGTCACTGAAGTGACAGGATGGTGTAAGGACAACTACTTAGACATGAATGTCGACAAGACCAGGGAGATGGTAGTAGACTTTAGAAGGAAGGGCTGTGTGAGTGAACTTGTCATTGAGGGTGTGACTGTGGAGAGAGTGAATGAGTATAAATCTATAGGCACTGTTTGGGATAATAAACTCACTTTTGAATCCAGCACCAACTGCATTGTAAAGAAATGTCACCAGAGAATGTTCTGCATGTTCAGACTGAGATCTTTTAGTGTGAGTCCTGAGACTCTGTACACGTTCTGTCGCAGCTTTGTTGAATCTGTTTTGACATTTTCTTTTGTTTGTTGGTTTGGCACTTTGCGTGTGAAGAATAGAGGCAGGTTGAATAGTAGTGTTAATAGGGGAATTAAGGTTGTGGTAGTGAGACAGACTTAACTTAATCAGCTTAATGAGACGAGAGCTATGAGAAAGGGTTTGCAAATAATGAATAACTTGTGTCACATCCTGTGATACACTGCCAACGCTTTCACTGCAAAGAAGGCGAAGACATTGAGCAGTTTTGTTCCTATGTCAATCAAGATTATCAATAAATCGTAAACGTTATTTCTAACTGAGCCATTTTATTACTTTAGTGGGTTTATAATTTTACAATATCGTGCTGTATTTACTTCGTGACTGTGACAGATACTGACTGTGGTAACATGGTGTTTTTTAAATTGATATTCATTTTATAACTGGCTCAGGTTATGAAATGTAAAAATTGTGTATCCTCCTTGTCACCACCACCATTGTCAGTGTGTGAGTAAGGGGGATGCATGTCTGGGAATACGAATCATTTATTTTATTGTGACTACCTTTTTATGTTTTATGTACGTTTACATATATTAACAGACCACAAGACAACGTTCTTTTTTGAGAAATTCAATAAAGTATCGTGTATCAAGAAAATACACGTCATATTCAAGTGTTTCAAAAACAAATGTCACTCTAAAAAATGTCCCTTTTTCTTTAGAACTGTTTAATTAAAGTCAAGGATATCACATAGCTGTACGAAACAGTTATAAACATAGTCCTTTGTTCATTGCGATGTGTAGACTCGGTAGCTTGGTGAAGGACGAGATGTCGATTGTGCCATCTCTGGTGATTGCGGCGGCGTCATCTCAGGTGGTCGCAATGGGAGTTATGGATATAGCTGTTGCTGAAGTGGATGCGTCGTTGGGTGTGTTCTGAAATATCGCTGGCATTGTGCGGAACAGTTCACGTGGTGTCATTGGCACGCCATGGTTGCGGTTTATATGCATCCGATTGCGACGAAATCGCGACCCATCATCAGTCTCAACCTGATACGATCTTGATTCAGGTAGCTTGCCGACAACTGCCTTTCTCCATTTGTCATGCAGTTGTACTCTTACTTGGTTTCCCTGCTTCAGGATATCTCTTTCATGACCTTCTTTTTTGTCGTGGTAGAACTTGTGATTGTTGATGCTTGTTTGCAGAGCCTGCCTTACTTTCACTTGATCATAAGCACGTGGAAAGAGTGCTTTCTCTCGGCAATGAATCTTGCTTCTGAGAATTCTGCTTTGCAAGAGTTGAGCTGGGCGTTAGCATTCCGTATGCGGATTTCTTGAAGACCCAGATGATGCGATGTTCATTCAGCGCTCGATTTCTTGACCTGTCTTCCTGCTTGGCCATTTGCCCTTGGGACTAGATGTTCTGTGAACAACTCCCCAACTGTTCATAAACAACTTGAATTCCCAGCTGCCGAACTGTGGCCCGTTATCTGTAACTTGCTCTTCTGGGATATAAAAATCAGCAATCTGTCTTTGGAGTGTCTCGATGACATCATCTTGGTTGCTTTCTACTCGGTGTGTTGATCTGTAGTAGTCGACGCTCACCATGATGCCTTTTCCGCCCACAGTGAACAAGTCGGCCGCTATCTTCTGTTGTGGATAAGCTGGCACTTCTTGTGGTGTAAGTGGCTCATGCTGATTTGTTCGTCTGTTCTCTTGACAGATGTCGCATGCCTCGATTAGGTGTGTTGTTTGGTTCTGCATTCCCGGCCAGTATTGGCAATGGCTTGATGCGCCGAGTGTAGGTCTTTCAGAATCGTTGGTCTCATGCATATTGGTATGATCAAGCGATCACCTTTGAACAGTAGCCTGACTAACTCGGCCATCCCTTCCTCAAATGCACTAGGAGGTCTTGCATCTGATAGTCTTGTCGCGTTGCATGTTTGTATGTCTTCTTGGACGTCTCCGAATGTATAATGACGGCACACCCTTCAGTGGATCATCGTCCTCTTCTTGCTCGTCATTTCTGGTTTGTCTTTCTATCCAGCAGGTGCAATTGAACGTGTCAGCAATGTATAGCTCTTTTTTTGGTTTGTACACTAGCTTGAAGTCATACCTCTGTAACTTCAACAGCATTCTTTTAATTCGTGGTGAAGATTCCGAACAATAGTTTATGATCTGTCTCTACGGTCACTTCTCTGCCGTAGATGTAGCTGTGAAATCTTTCATAACCAAAGACAATCGCTAGCAATTCCTATTCGATTTGCGCGTCGTTGACCTGTGTAGTCGTGAGAGCTTTCGCTGCATATTCTACAGGTGCGTCCTCTTGTAGGATTGCTACTCCAAGGCATGTACTGCTTGCGTCAACGGTAAGTGTGATTTCCACCTGTGGATCAAAAAGCTTTAGAACCGGAGCTTTAGTCACCAGTTCCTCGACTCTACGAAACGCTTCTTGTAGATGTTCTTCTTCAAAACTTCTCTGAGTGGTTTTGTCGCTTCTGACAGCTTGGGACAACACTTGTTGATGTAGTTGGCAAACAAACCCGATGAATCTTTCGTTGTTGGCGTAGTCATGTCGACAACAGATTGTATGCGATCACGACTCGGTGTCAGACTTGTGCTTAGCAGCTCGTGACCTATGAACTTTACTGACGGCTTCGAGATTTTACACTTTGTCTCGTTGAGGGTGAGGTTTTCTTGCCTGCATTTCTCAAGAACCTTTCTCAATCTTGCGTCATGATTTTCTTGATCTCTTCCCCAGACCAGAATGTCATCGATGTAGCATTCAACCCCTTCAATGCTGTCAGACATCTGACTGATTGTTTTGTGCATCACTTCCGATGCAGACTTCACCCCGAATGGCAGCCTGAGGTACCTGTACCTGTCATATGCAGTAATGAACGTTGTGTAGTAGCTGCTTTGTTCATCCAGCTCAATCTGATGAAACCATGCAGTTGCATCAAGTGTCAAGTACACTTTTGCTCCACTGATTCTCGCAAATATGTTTGACGCTGCTGGCAGTGCATAATGCTCTCGCATCATCGCTTTATTTAGCTTCTGCGGATCCAGACACATTCGGACTTTCTTGTTGGGTTTTAGTACATTGACGATGGGATTCACCCATTCAGTAGGTTCTTCAACTTTCGAAATTATGTGCTCTGCTTCTAGGTGATCTAGTTCCTCCTTCAGTTTCTCTCTGATTGCGTGCGGAACATATGTTGGTGCACACATTTTCGGTTATGCTCCTTCCTTCAGCCTGAAGATGCTCTTCATGTTGAGTTTACCGGTGCCTTCAAACACGTCTGCGAACTCTTCTTTGGGTATCTTTTCTTTTATTTCATCTGTTCTAGCCCCATCAGTTCACTTGCCACTAAGCCAAGATGTGGTGACACAGTGCCCTTCACAACTTGAAATGGAAGACAGTGCTTCTGCCCTCGATGTGTAACATCAAGTTGATCCATTCCAACGACTTCAATGTGATGTCCACTGTATGATGTTAATCTGATATTGGACGGTTTGAGCATTGTCTGTTCACCGTTCACCTCCTTATACATGTCCAGAGGAATCACGTTGCATTGAACACCAGTGTCAACTTTGAAACGTGTATCTCTCTCATTTGGCATCGTTAGTGCAATTGCCCAATCTCTTAATCCGTGGTTCGTTACTGTATTGATCCAGTATGTCTTCGTCATCATTCACTTGTTGGCTTTTGCAGACTCTGGCAAAATGGTTCCGTTTACCACATGATTTGTGTGCTTTGCCATAAGCACGATACATTCTAGGTGTATGGCTTGTTCCACGGTATCTAGAGTTCTGTCTCAGATGCGTACTGATTCCACGAGAGAAAGCGCCTCTAAGGTCACTGCTTGTATGGTGTGGTCCGCACTTCCCCCTCACGCCAACGTTAGTTCCAGCCGAACTCTTACTGTTTTTATACTTCACATAATTGACCTCTGTAGTAGAAGCAACATCATTTTATTCTTTCTGCTGTGCTAGTTTTAGTTCTTTAGAAGTTTAGTTCTCACTTTATTTGTTGCCATAGCCAATGTGAGATGTTCTTCCATTTGCAGTTCACGTGACAAATCTTTGTCTAATGTGCCTCTCACTATTCCATAACGAATGTACGTATCTTTATTTTGCCCAAAATATCTAATTTCTCTGCCATAACATGCAATGCTCTGATGTATGTTTCGCTCGCATCATCTCAAACTTGAACACGCTGACCAAATTTACATATTTCATGTATCGTTTTAGGTTGAAAGTTGGAATCAAATGCTTGAACTACTTTGTCAAAATCCTTCTTCTCCTCGACCGTCAAACTTAAACGAGCAAACGCATTTTCAGCTTCATGTCCCATAACATAGGCCAAAGTGTCTACTTGCCTTTCTTTGCTTTCCTCAATTAGTGGGAAGCAGATCTATACCTCGTGACTCTTTCCTTCCACTCCAAACATGTTTGAGGTTTGTCGAAATCAAACGATGTTGGTGGTGGGATTTTCGGCATCTCTCATTTTTTCTGATCGCTTTTTCTCTTTTAGTTAATCTTTGTTACTTCTGCGTTAGTTCATTTCTGACGCCATGTCATATGCATAGTTATTATTGACAGGGTCGCTTTGATTAAACAAATTTAATCAACGATAAAGAAAATACAAGTGAACGCGAACAAAACATGGACGACCGCTACGTCATCTTTCGGTGTCTCAAAAACAAGTGTCTCTTTAGAAATGTTTACCACCATATTATATGACATCAACCGCAGACTGAGCGAGGCTATTCCATACATCTGTTCATCGGTGTATCAATGAGTTTTTTTTATGTTTAATTAACATGGTTCTTTGCATATTTTAAGTTGGTGCTCTCTCGTATGTGAATTGTTGTCACTTAATGTCACAAACTGCTGCATCGTATTTCTCAGTTAGAATCTCCCTATCCTTGGAGCACAGGATAGGGAAATTGAACTCCGTTGCATGACCAGTCCACACAAAATGGGGCACACCTACCGAGAATGTACCTGGTTTTATAACGTTACACATTTAAAAAAAGAACATTTCTGAGCATTTTTATATTGATTATTATATATTATGTCCCCAGAAATATGTCGCGCTGGCAACCTTTTAAAGAATTCAAAACAAGTTAAATAATAAGCTCTTCTAGGGCTTTTGCTGCTCGAGGGAGAACAGTCCAGAAAGGCATCCAACCAGATTCAGACTCAACCCACCCGCAGAAGCCTGGGCTCAGCAAGATTTGTTCGACCACGAGAGATTGTACCGCGTATCGAACTCTTCGTTGTTGCATGGACTGGGAGGATATTCTGTTCGAATTACAGGGTCGTCATCGCATGGTACAGGATTTTAGAGGACTTTATCATCACAAGTTGTAATGACCAACTATCCCTCGTGGAAGACGGACTGGGCGATCACTCGTGCTAGATACTGGAACAGTTACACTTGATTAATTTTGTTGCGCAGGTTGCTGTTCATGTTCTTCGGCATCTTTCCATTCACATCACTTGGCAATCTCTGTCTGAGTCCTGCTCATCTTTTCTCTGTGACCGTCGTTTTCAGGCTGTCAATGAAGGGAATCACTTTATTGTCAGCATAATCGCGGAATGTGTTGATGCTTCTCTCCGGTTTCTGGAAATGTACCATACTGGAACCATTAATTAGTTTTGCGTCAGCCTCATCGAAGTCGGATGGCGAGTCTGTTTTCAAGCATGGCAGCAGATCACTTCGCAGATTGCCGTGTTTTTATAAGGACGATGGGTCATCAGCATTCTTGACTTCAAACAGGTGGTCGGTATTGCTTTCCCTGACGTGCAACGCGATGCAGAGCTGTGATAGTAGGTGCATATCTTTTTAGTGCTATCGATATGCTTGCTTTTGGATTTTTTATATCGATTTCTGGGAAGGGGGGTTTGTTCATCTTGATTGGCTCATGGAAGTCGACTGCTTGAGATTGCAGGCACTCCTTCACAAAAGCTGAATGCTGTTTCTTTCCCTCTTCGTGAGCGCACATGATTCTTTGGGTGACCTCCTCTGACATGAACCCTTTGGTGTCAAGAATAATGACCTTGTCGCTGTCCTCATCAAAGGGGTTCCGCGCATCTTTGAATGCAGCGACGAGTGCCATAGCGTTTGCTGCAAACCTCTTCTGGACGTTTAGACTCTGATTACGCAGAGCCTTTGCTTGAAGGTATGCCAGCCTCAAACTCCGCGATGAGCCGCACAAATTCCAGCCCTGCCACAGACCACTCTGTGAAGACGCATTCATACAGATTAAAGGTTCCACCATGCATCTTCAGTTCCTTATTATGCTGCTCATGGTATAGGTCAAATCAATTCAGGGAGAATGGGTTTGGCGTCTTGGCAATGGTGAAGAAGCCCTCAGCAAGCTGCTTGTAGAAATATGTGTGTTCCATCCGTAGGTTCAGCATATCACTCACATGCAATGGAAGCCATCGGGCATAATTGTTGTGATCGACAATAAAAACCTAATCTGCAATACCACCCAACGACGTCGTACAGATCCAAGTCTCCAACACGAATAGAACGGACAAAACGAAGCAGGAATATCTCCATGTCATATGCCGTCTACCAGTATTTGAACTGAGGCAGCCTTCCTCACTTCTGTTTACACCATGCCTCGAACGATAGGAGTTCGTCCCCACTCTCCCGACCGTCACTCGTCCATTTTGTGTATGCTTCCCTTCGCAGAATTGAAAGCGACAATGCTGCTAGATGATGTGCAAAACGCGTCCTCGTCACGTGTGTGCCCTTCACCATCGCTTCAACTCGACCTGGTGTTGTCACATCGGCATCGATCAGCATCGCAGTCCAAACACTGTCTCGCAGCCAGTCACCCAACAGCTTCGCAGAGAACATTTATGAATGGAGAGGGCCCAAGAACACTCAGTAATCGCTTCACTGAACTCCGTAGCTGGGTCCCACTGAATGGCTTTGGCAATCGCAGGGGCTGGTCTAGTGTGATGACTGTAGTCTGTCCAGGATTCAAGTGCTCTGTTGCTGCTTTGGCTGGCTTTGCTCCGGAAGATGGCAGGCAGTGAAGTCATGCATGGCGGCCGATCTAATGGAGGCTGATCGGACATGCAGAATGCTGCCCACGAAACAATGTCATCATGGCTGAGATAGCCCCTTTCCAAAAGCCGCTGTGCATGAGCGATCCAGTATTCTTCAACCGAACAGGTTGATGTTGCGTCTCCAGTTGATGGCGGAGTGGCGGCAGTCTGAGACGGGACAGATGGTGGCGTGTTGGCAGTCTGAGACGGGACAGATGATGGCTGCGTGTCGGCTGTCTGAGATAAGACAGATGGTGAAGACAAACATCATCAACAAATTGTACAGCTTTACAATGACACAATTGTATTGGCAACTTACAGCTGTTTTTACCTTTATCTCGTGACCTTGACCTTGGGTGATGATTAAATCCCCTTCGATCGATCGGGCATACCCAAAACTATCATAATGCCTACCAAACTCATCGGAATCGGCCTATTATTTGCCGAGATATGACCACATCGGGTTTTATCCTATATTGGCGGCGGCCATTTAAGGGGTGTTAACGAATCCCAAAAAGGTGTGTTCTATATCAGGATTTGATTAGTACTTATCAAAGGTCACCTGTGCCAAATTTTGTGATTTCTTCCAAAAATGAACATTAGGTTCATAAACTGACCCTAAGACAGCAGCCTGTGTGCCTTCAGGGCATTCGTACACCGCTTCTTCTTCTTCTTCTGGCCGCAGCAAGAGCGTGTTCCAGTTTTCAGCTCCATTGTCACGTAGTCGGTCCGTCTCAGCTATCAGTATCTCAGCATGGTGTCTGTCTGACGTTCATGCCTGTGTGAGCACTTCAGAATCTCGGATTCTGTCCTGCCACCTGTTCTTTAGCAGTTTCCGCAGGCGACAGGTCGTATGGATGCGATAGTTTCTAGACGTAGCGCTGATGGGCCTACATAGTTCATGTATCGTTTCGTGAAGTAATGTTGGTAAATCGTTTGCTCTGAAGATTTTCAGTTTTACCTACTCGAAGTCTGGCATGCATTGGAGTAAGGTAATACCGCCGTCATTTAAAGACAATCGATCTGAATTGTAGCGTTTAGATTGTGTTGAATATATAAATAGATTTAATTCATTCATCAGTCGATTCTAAATCAAAATTCGGGTTGACGTGCAAACACACGAGCTATAATTTGTTTGATGAAAATCACACAAAAATCACGGTATGATTATTGGTTTTAATGTTGCAAACCTCACCAAATGTCAGCAACGTAATGACAAGGTGGCGCTACATCACATAACATAAAACAGTTGACGTTGGTGTATAAGTATTTGAACTGTGACAATTTAAATAATGGAAATTTGACAAATAAATCATATCATTCAACTTTCAGATTTGCACGTGGGCAAGATAATCGATTGTCTTTAAATACCTACTTTTTGAACATAATTTACCCTTCTTAGTTTATTAGCATAGCCATGCATCTCTTGACAACTGTAATACTGTTTATTGATTTTGAAACAGACGAATCGCTTTGCGTTGATGCGCCTTTAAACTTGTTTTACGAGGAGTTAAGCGCAACAGGAATATTGTTTTAAAAAGGTAGAAGAACACACATCAAGAAATGACATTATTTCAATAATTTGATGTATGAGCTGCATGGATGTAGGCCATTCGCACCATGGTGTACACGATATACGTTTACTGATACAAACAGGCGTATGCTGCACGAAGATGATCACGCTAATGTCTTCGCAAAACGTAGGTTTGTGAGACGCCTTCTATTGTGTGTATATATTCTACAATTAATAGACTGGACCCAGAATGGCTCGCTCAATGTTCACCTGTTGTACTGATTAACTGGCAGTTGTAGCTCAACCATGAACCCGCATTGCATATACCATGACATTTAATGTATTCAGAAGCATCCTCTCGCATTACACTTTACAAATGGTTTCTGTGTACATCACCCCCTCAGACAATTTTCCTTTTCTAAACCATTAACTAACGCATGGTCAAAGGAATCTACGACACAAAGATGCATACACCAGTTATAATCTCATGTAAACTATGTATCAGAATTGTGTCAAATGTTGTGTTCATAAACAACATACATGTTCTAATATTAAATATATAAACTTAGGAACATAGAATAGGTGTTACACAAGCAGCGATTTGTTCTTGGTCAATGACGAACACTAATTTTCTTGCACGAGATTGCAACGGTCAAGATTTCAGTGGTCAACTGCGAATGTGTCCAGGTGACGTCGGTTCATGACGATGGATCACGTATGAGTAATATAATGTAGTACTAGCCTACAGTCAACACGCGTCATTTCCTAACATATTCGTCATCGCTGGAGTGGACCGGTCTTTGGTTACTGTTTCGATACATCTCGGCATTGTGGATGGACTGGCTCGCAACTGCCGCGACGGCATTGTCACTGCGAATACAACTTTATTCGCAAATGCCGCATGTTGCGGGTAAAAAGCAATCTATTTTACAATAAATAATACTGTAGATAAGCTGTCCTGGTGATTATGATGTGTCATCCAGCTGTGACAGTGTGTTATGTGTGTGCGTGCGTGCGTGTGCGTGTGTGTGTGTGTGTGTGTGTGTGTGTGTGTGTGTGTGCGTGTGCGTGTGCGTGTGCGTGTGCGTGTGCGTGTGTTCGTGTGTTTTTGTGTCCGTGTGTGTGTGTACACACACGCACATATATATTTATAGGACATACATACTTGGTAACAGCATACTAATGCACGTGTCCATCAATGTAACTTGCAGTATCACAGCTTATAAATGATATGACAGTGCACGATTCACGTATAGCCAACGTAACAATGCAAACATAATTATTGCAGACGTTCCAATAAATGCACACATACATCCATGCACACCCACTAAACGTTCGTGTATGTGGAAATGCTCG
Organism: Paraescarpia echinospica; assembly: GCA_020002185.1. NCBI lineage: Eukaryota > Metazoa > Annelida > Polychaeta > Sabellida > Siboglinidae > Paraescarpia > Paraescarpia echinospica. Next base: position 32,262,513 of record CM034540.1, on the reverse strand, counting down.
GATCGCTGTTGCCGGTTTGGCATTAACGACACTCAATGTTTCGTTCCGAATACATACAATACCATATAACAGTAACGCATACAAGTTACCATCTCAACGGGAACGCAATGGGACCCGATGTAAAACTAGGAATGATCGACGGAAAAATAGCTTTGGTGCTACACAATCCTACTTGTGGGCGAGTCTGTGGGACGGGCATGGCCGATAAATAGGCGTGCCAATGGCCAACATATGCCCATTTGTAGCATAATGGGCGTGTTTACAGTATATGTCACCACCCCGTTGAAAACCAAGAATGTGTTCACTGTATAACAGCTGATGACGCGTCCATTCGCTATATATTGCGGGGGGAACTCCGCGGGACCCCCTCCCGTACCGTCGCAGCAGGTGCCGTCCACGGGATGTGTCCGTGGCACCGTCTTGGGCAGGAGCGTGTCCTGCCCATGCCAACGGTTCCGCATGGTTGTTCGCTCCTTGCTCCTCGCTCGCTATACGTTCGTGATGCTGCAAACGAAAACACAAACAGTAAACACATGCTAAACAAATCGGCATTACGGTAGTTTAATAAAGTTACCAAACTAGGAATTGTTCTATACATTAATGAGATCGAACTTCACGCGTGGTTAGAATACATGAGACTTCTTAATTAACTATACCACAACACTTCCCCGTCATCCGTACTTGCTTATCCTCCTTCACTCCTTGATCACTTTAAATCGTATAGAGTAAGAGGGATAAAAAGCCCCTTCTGGGGCGAAATGGCCTCCTACCCTATCTACCCATAACATTTGAAAATAAGAATTTCGAGATAGCCAGATGGAGCCGCATATAACCTGTCTATCTCGTTACAACACGAGCGCAACAGAAACAAAACACGCGGTAAGCTGCTCACTGTACCATATGACCATAACAATTACACAAAAACGTCCTTACAAATGTGGGACTGTGGGACTGTATGCAGTAGCCATGGGAAGCTGAGATAACTGAAGCGAAAGTATAGACCATGGTAATAATATTGTAGTAACGGTATAAATGTATCGGTTGGGTGCGAAATTTAAGAACAATAATACATAATAAACAAATTAAAAAATTTCAAACGTCCATTTCAGGGCGTTTTGCCACGTAGATGGGCTTCATACACCACGATAAGACTTCCGCTAAAATGACTACAAGTTTTATCAAAAACTAGACTCGTTAAAAATGTCAACATAAGGAAGGTACCTGAGAAACCGAACTAGAGTATTCATAACACGCAGACTATATATACATGTAAAGGAATCTTTTCTCCGCATCCAATAACCTGAAAACTGGGCGTTACGCACAGACTTACTCTACTGATCTGAATTTGACGTTGTTTTGAACGATATGCACGGTAATACACCTATTGTAATGTACGGGCACAGTGCTACACGAATAATTCAAAGTTTTAGACTGGTGGCAATTTAAAAAAGTAGGCATTTTAAAGTAATATTTTATGGTGTTTTGGTGTGCTGAATCCAACAAACCAAATAACGCCAAATGAACTGGCTACGTGATACACGTGTTGTTTAAAGTTGTACACACATTCGCGACCCTCACTAGATATCAAATATACCTGTGCCTACATATTTTCCGTATCATCGGTTTAACACTACCATAATCCAGATACCATTAACACAAATTAACGATTGCATAAGAATCGTCGTGGTACCTTGCTTTTTATTTTGCAATCATTGTCCACTGACGTGCACAGTTAAAATGCATATTTATACTGTATTTGATGAAAGATTCATATATTATATAATCTTTTGTATTATTATTATGATAAGGAAAAAACACAAACATGTTCACGACTTTGCTGTGAAAACAGTTACCCCATCAAGCGTTAAATAGAGTATACCTAAAATAATCGCTCGGAGCTTTCGGGCATGAGCTGGTGACGCGTGTAGGCATCCTACCTCCGCTACGACTATCGCAATGTCGGTGGAATGTGCGACGCAGTTGACAGCCGATATTGCGGCGATGTTAATTTTGACGACGAATTAGGCAAAAGAATAGTCAGTTGTCCGATCGGAATGTCATAAGTCGTAGTCGTTTCGGAATATGGACTGTCAAGTAGCCGATTGGCCAGCGTCGTAAGTGATGTGTTTACCAGTTTCACAGAACGACCGACCCAGTTTCACAGAACGACGTTCATAGCAACGCGCCAGTAGGCCTACATTATATAATGATATGCACCTTTAATCAATGACGTACGCGGCGACGTTATGATTTTAACGAGCTTACAAGTGCACGTTTCACAGCCAATACGACGTGTTTCATGTATTCATAAAGCACCCAGACACCCGATACAATTCAGTTTCGGGATATTTCGTAATAATAACATAACGACATTACTTCGTGAGGCACGAAACGTTTTAATCGCCAAATTGCTCGCCTCAGTGCGGCGTCTCGCGAACGGGTGGCGCATTTCGACGCAATGAATGTTCTGAGAGAACGTCAGATAACAGAATCGGAATATTTTATTTCACAGCCCAAAGGTCAAGGCCATTTATTTTTTACATGCGAGTGCCGGCAGATCTCAATATAAAACACGTGGACGTCCGCTTCCTGCCTCTGCTGTGTATAATGTCAGGGCGTGTGTTGCTAATGACTATGCTGTCGATACGTTTTTTTTTATGTTACGTAAACTTTGGACACTCGTCAAGAGGGAATGAAGAAATGGAGGATATGGTGGGAGAATGGAGAGGGGGAGATACAGACAGAGAGAAAGAGGAATGGGGAGAGAGAGGTGAGGGAAGGAGGGAGGTGTAGGGAAGGGGAGGGGGAGGGAGAGAGAGGGAGGCAGGGAGGGGGGACGGAGGGACGGAGGGAAGGAGGGGGTGAGGGAATGAGGGAGGCAGGGAAGGAGGGAGAGAGGCAGGGAGGGAGGGAGAGAGTGAAGGAGGGAGGGAAGGAGGAAGGGAGGGAACGAGGGAAGGGAAAGAGGGATGGCGGACACTTGTCAAGAGGAATGAAGAAAAGGAGGATGTCGTGGGAGGATGGAGGGAGAAGGGGGGAGGGAGAGGGAGGGAGATTCAGAAAGAGGAATGGGGAGAGAGGGGTGAGGAAGGGAGGGAGGGAGGGAGGGAGGGAAGGGAGGGAGGGAGAGGGAGGGAGGGAGGGGGGGGGGTGGAAGGAGGCAGAGAGGAAGGGAGATAGTGAGGGAGAGAGGGAAGGAGCGCGAGAGGCAGGCAGGCAGGCAGGCAGGCAGGCAGGCAGGCAGGCAGGCAGGCAGGCAGGCAGGCAGGCAGGCAGGCAGGCAGGCAGGCAGGGAGGGAGGGAGGGAGGGAGTGAGGAAGGGATGAAGGGAGGGAGGGAGGGAGTGGGGAAGGGATGAAGGGAGTGAAGGATGGAGGGAGGGAAGGAAGGAAGGAGGGAGGGAGAAAGAGGGATGGCGGGATGGGTAGGGAAGGAGAGAGAGGGCGGCAGAGGGAGGGAGAGATGGGGAAGACGCGGGGTAATTACACAACTATACTGAACTTGGTCAGAAATAGTTCAATCTACGGCCGAGGAATGTCGCAACCGCGCCGTGGAGCAGAAGTTGGACAACCGTAACACATTTTCATACGCCTTCGAATTTTAGGACAACTATAACGTCACGATGTACGGCAACTCTCTTCCATAAAAATAGCATAGCTATTATATACCCCCGAAACAATAGTCTCGAATCGAATTGCCAATACCAGTTGTAAAGATGCGAGACAATCCAGACGTGCACGCACACCTGCACCCGATATTCGCAGTAAGTCTTTCCCGCGGGTCTCAATACATCCGTTTCTTGCACGGTTTGCCGTTCTCTCTCCCGGGGGCGCGGTCGATAACCAAGTGGCCGTCGCGGCAAAGTATTAGACCTGCACGGCCGGCATCAGCAACAGGGTTATGAACGAGCTCGCGGCTCAATACTCGCAGATTAATCGTCGATTCGGAGATGAATCTATGCAGCCGTCACCGGCCGGCAGAAGGAACTTACGTAAGGCGACCGCCATCGCAGACGATGACAAACGTGGCAGCGCCAATATTTACAAACGATCGTCATTTCGAGCACAGCTCGACGTCTTCGCTTAATCAATGGCCGTCGTTCTTTGGCCGAATGGATCGACCATTCTACCGTTGCGTGTCGTTTCGGTCGTAATTTCCACCGGATCATCACGACAACAGACAGTCGCCATGCACTCTACTGAACGTGCTTATAATCATGTATGACAACTTACGTAATGCACTATTATGAAAACCTAAGTAATGCATTATTAAAAGTAGTAGTGTTATATAATCAGGAGTTTCTGCGTGAAACGAAATGCACAGGATATATTCGCGTTTTATATGTCTGGCCACTGTAATCGCTGGCGCCGTGTGCCATACACGTGGATCCACGTTTCTCGTTAAAGCAATTCTTTGTGAGCCAATATGCATTTGAGATGTACTGCATCCAAACGTGATAATTTCTCTACTTTCTATGCCACTTATTTCTTGCATTTTGTGCATAATTAGGATCTTATATGCGCAAAAGAAGTCAATAAATAATTGTGTTTACACGAATCATTTGAGTTTGCTGCTATGTGGATGATTAATTATGCAGCCAGAGAATAAGTATGCTTGCGTGCTCAGTACAGCACACAGCGACAGGTGACGTCACACACAGTCAACATGTTAGATCCCGAGGTGAGTTGATTCAAGCAAAGACTTTTTAAATCAGCAATTCGTAGACGTATGTGTATAGATGCCGCCTAGACTAAGTCTCGCCGATATATATTCTACATTGATGCGTCTCAAAACACAGATGTTCATTAATAAACGAAACTAATGCCATCTGACGTCGGACCATTCTCTCCGTACACGACATTCTGAAACGATTGTGCATGCATTTGACATATTTACCTCTCAAGAAACTTTGTTTTTCGCTCTGTATCTTTCAGCCGCATCCTGAAGTTACGGTTGTGTCACATGACCTACGTCATGTGACATATCGAGAGCAAAAAACCAAGTTTCTTGAGAAGTAAATATGACAAATAATAATAACAACCAATAAACCGGATTATCTGTCCATTCAAGGATTATGCATGAATTTGTTTATGACGACATTCCTCGCTTTTTTTTAAACCACGTGACCAACATATTCAGTTGGTTGAAGGCTAAAAGTCGGCCCGGCAATTGGTGTTGGCACGTGACCAGATGTAACTATCAAAGTCAATTCTTTCGACCGTTTAAAGGGGCACTGTATAGCTTAGCGCAATCTATACAGTGCCCCTTTAAACAAATATATGCATTTTATACATAAAACAATCAACTGATGATATTATTTAACCATTTTACACATTAGATATATGGACCAAAAACCGGATTGGCGATGAGCTAGACCACTTGTAGAAGCAGCTCTACTAATAATTCAGAAGCACCATGAAGAAGGATAAACTCGCTACAATATGTCGCCAAACTACGTCTCCATATACAAAACATTGGTATTGCACGATTAATAATAATAATGACAAACTTCTATAGCGCCTAAATGCCCAGGAATCTGAGCTCAGAGACGCAACATACAAGAATCATTGGGCAAAATCGTTAACAGGGACAAGCAAGAGTCGTCATTAGAGCAAGGGACCGCCGAAGGTTAGGGTAGGAATGCAATTTCAAATAAAAAAGTCTAGTTTTTTTTATGGAAGGTATTTATAGTCTCAGATAACTGGTCAATAATGAAATAATGCCGAAGTGCAAGATATCACAACATAAAATAAGTAAGCACACACCTATCCAATATGGTTCAAACGTAATCCCATGTCATCCTGCACTTTATGTGAACATGGACCTTGAAAATCATCCGCTTATGGTGTGATTTTATTTAACACTAACAGTAGGTAATACGTAAGTGAATGCCTTACTTAAAGGGACACAAGAGGCAATTTGTTGGACTATGTACGTAAAAGTGTTAATATAAGATCACCAGTTGCCACTATAATCATCATTATCACACCACAACACAAAAACGTTGCCTTTTGTTTTCCTTTGTCTTCACGTTGTTGCTTGAACGTCTATGTACATTTGACGCCCGAATATGCAATAGCAAACGGGATGACGTCACAGAAGAAAATGCCAACGTGTCACTGCACTGTCGGCTGGAGATGTGTGCGGGTCTTCAAATTACTCTCGCACGAACGACTGCTTACTGTTTAGCTGATAACCACTCATTAAACATTTAATTGCTTAGAAAATCAATAACATAAATTATTATATTTTTGAGTACAAGAGGAGAAACTACAGGTAGCAGAAAACAACTGGGTCAGAAGAATATGTAGAGTAACGCGAGAGGATAGAAGGAAGATGAAGGAACTGAGAGAGGAGATTGGAATGAAAAAACACCTAAAGAGGAAAGTAGCCGGAAACAGAATGAGATGGGCGGGACATGTACAAAGAATGTGTGAAGACAGACTGCCGAAAAGAACGTGGAAAATAGAAGAGGGTGGCAGAAAACGGAGAGGCAGACAAAGGCTGAGATGGAACGACAGCATAAAACGAGACCTGGGGAGGGCTGGCGTGAACAGCCTTGAATGGATGGCAATTGCGGACGAGAAAGAGAGGTGGAAAGAACTGACAAGAAAAGTAGAAGAAGCTACCAAGTGTCGTGGACCCCACCCCGCAAGGGAGCAAGGGGAAGAAGAAGGAGTACCTGTATTCGACACATGCGAGGTTCTTGACAACGGGTGATATGAATGGCATGTCTACACAGTATGCGAGGATTATGGTGTTGTGGGTGTTAATGATGTGTCCACCACTAGTGCCTGACCTCCAAAACGTTTGTCCACAGATCCTGAAGATTGTCGCCAGCTGTTCGTTTATGTTCTAAATGGCAATGTCAATATCCATAAACATATGACCGTCAGGTTATATTAAAACAATTGTGACTCGGTGAAATACGTCTGGGCCGTCACACTGCTGTAGGTAATATGGTCTACTAGATGGACCCTACACTCTGTCACAAAAATGATCAGACTTTTAACATCATCCAGAAACTGCGCAACACCTGCACCAACTGCATGTCACGAAGGTAGTAGGCTAATATCAGCCACGACGCACTCGATGATACTGGATATTGCTATCCGAAATTATTGACGATCGTGTGATCATCACCGATGTGTTCTTGACAGATGGAGGGTCATGTTGATTACAATTTATGTTGTGTATGAACGGATGACAGAATAAACAGGCTGTGATTTATAGTAGTTTTGGTCTAATCAATCAAACAATCAGCGTATTCATTTTTTCGAACACCAGATATATAAATACAGCACAGATGCATATTTAGGGGGTATTACACAATGTCAACAGCACCATAAGAAATGGCCGTATTTTCGACCGTGAATGGTTGGAAATAACATCGAAACGGTTGTTATACGCAGTTACCTCTAGTAGGCGAATTCCGCAACAAGGAATTCAAATAATGATGACAAATAACGTAGCCACCGCCTCCATACTTGGCATACAACCGATGCGTTACGAATGCGCTGGCAACAAAGCGTTGGCGTATTCCGATGTTAGAAACAAGCAGATCCAATATCGAGCCACTGGTCTCCGTGAAATCGTCACGCGTGGGACACGTCGTTAGCGCTTACCTAAATATACGTCTTAACTACGCTCGATATGCGCACATATGCCATAAGCCGCGTTGGGACTGTTCATAACAACGCCTTCAATCTGGAAATAACCCAACCTGCGCAGATCCAATATACAGGGAATTGATATGACCAATTATAACATGACGGCAGACGAAAGCTGAACATAACTACGTGACTCTATTAGGTGTTTATAAGTGTCAATATATAAACAAGCAGCGAGTCACATCACTCAGTCGTCCCACGGTATTCGAACGGTTGACGTAGGTAAACGGTGATTAATGCGTCAACTGTTTTTCGCTCAAGACATATTCGGGGTAGGCTTCTGTTTTCCAAACTAACTGACCGATAATATGTAATATATTTCTCATCTTCAAATCGAGTCTGTTAAATTAACTAAGTTTAAAATAGCGCAAACGTTAATTACCACAGTATTCACGCTTGTGTAGAACGAGCGCACGTTTTAAGATGTTAGGGAACTATCAACCAAAATTAAAATGAGCTTTGCTCGCTGCTGACCTAACAACTGGCTGTGCACCATACGAAGCGGATCGACAACTAAAGCGTGGCTATGGACCAATCGCAGCTGATCTAACAACTAATGTTTGGATGTGGGACAAATCGCAGCTGATCTAACAAGTAATGTGTGGCAGTAGATCAGTCACAGCTGATAACAACTAACACGATAACTACTATCATTCAATAAATGTATCTCGCTTCGATTTATCAAATTATTACTTGAAGTTGGCAATCGTTTTATACCAACTCACATGTTGCAGTAACCACACGTATACTCGTCTATTGCTTCACCAACATATTCTCGAAGTGCAGAGTTTCTGCCTGCACCAATAGGATCCTACGGATCGAGGAAAGAGAAACATTGACAACAGTTCGCTGAAGCAGTAAACAAGCCAACTGTTGCCGCGACGTGTCTTAAAGGGAATAAAAACATCTATTGCTCGAATTCATGTTATATTACATCCTGCTATCTATTTCCACGTCCACCAAGCCCAAAAAATAAAAAAATTCAATGAATTAGAAATTCCACATTTTATGGTGTGCATCCGGACATTTTCGAATATGCATATTTTTGGCGCGCTTTTCGGGATTTTTATTTCTGTAGAAACTATTTATTCGCCACAAAAATGAAAATATGGTCATTATATAACGATGTTTCTAAATTTTATTTATCCAAACAAATATAATGTAATGGATATATAATTTATTAATTGTAAATATATTGTACGGTAATATATTGTAATTATACATGTGAAAACAGATTGAGATCTGTCTGGATAAATACAATTTAGAAACATCGTTATATATAATGACCATATTTTCATTTTTGTGGCGAATAAATAATTACTACAAAAATAAAAAATAAATTACAAACAGTGCATTATAGTATAAAATGATTTTGTTTATATTACTTCGTGAAAACATTAAAAAAAAAAGTGTAAAGAAAATCAAAGGTTTGCATGCTGTCAGGATTGAACCGGCTTCGCCCGATTATAAAATAAACGACAAGTAACCAACGCGCCTACCCACTGAGCTAGCGGGACCAACAGAAACTGCCTGACTGATTTAAAGGAAATAAAAATAAGGCATTAGCTAAAATCCTTTTTCCATGTGTACACACAGTTTAACCTTGTATGTACCATTTGACAACACTACAAAATTACAGAAAAATACTTTTGTAGCATAAATTCGATTTTAAACCCGTCTGTGTAGCGATTCCCGCGGAAAATAAAATTTAATGAGCTAGGCGATCACGTGGTATCGGGACGTCACTTATGACCCACACTCGCATCAGGCCGACTCTTTCCATGCATTCAGGGCATGTTTACAAGTATAGCTTTTGGGTCGAAACGAGCGTCAGAATGAGTTATTGTGCAATATTCCGATGAAATACAAACACTAGTCATCAAAGAGGAACAAGCAGTTATCTTACCGTTCCACATGAATCGAATTTTATTCAAAACAATGAATGCGAATGTGCCTACAAGTCGACTAGGTTTCGCCGAGCTTGGGCTCGTTTTCAGAATAATTATATCGAATGCAACCAACCAGAGATAATCTACACCAATAAACATACATAGCAAACATATATCGTATCCAGCTACAGAAAGTAACATGTATAATCTCATAATATCACTAGAATATCGATGTATGAAGGAGGCGTTGTTCAATTCATCATAACAACTTAAATCAGTCAGTGAATTTCTGTCGGTCCTGTTAGCTCGTTTGGTAAAGACGTTGGTTCCTTAGCGTCTATTTTGCAATCGGGCGACGCCGGTTCAAACCCCACGCCAAACCATTGTTTTTTTACACTTTTTTTGGTTTATGTTTTCACGAAGTAATATAAACCAAATCATTTTTATACTATGATGCACTGTTTATAAATATTTTGGTAGTAATTATTTATTCGCCACAAAAAATGAAAATATGGGAATTATATAACGATTTTTCTCAATTTTATTCATCCAAACAAATATAATGTAATGGATATATAATTTATTAATTGTATATATATTGTACGGTAATATATTATATATGTGAAAACAAATGGTGATGTGTCTGGATAAATAACATTTTGAAACATCGCGTTATATATAATTACCATATTTTCATTTTTGTGGCGAATAAATAATTACTACCAAAATATTTACAAACAGTGCATCATAGTATAAAAATGATTTGGTTTATATTACTTCGCGAAAACATAAACCAAAAAAAGTGTAAACAAAATCAACGGTTTGGTGTGGGGTTTGAACCGGCGTCACCCGATTGCAAAATAAATGCTAAAGAACCAACGCCTTTACTAAGCGAACTAGCAGAGCCGATAAAAATTCACTCACTGATTTAAGTTGTTATGATACAACTCCTCCTTCATACATCGATATTCTAGTGATATTATGAGATTATACACGTTACTCTTTCTGTAGCTGGATACGATATATGTTTGCTATGTATGTTTATTGGGGTAGACTATCTCTCGTTGGTTGCATTCGATATAATTATTCTGAAAACGAGCCCGAGCTCGGCGAAACCTAGTCGACTTGCAGGCCCACTCGCATTCGTTGTTTTGAATCAAATTCGATTCATGTGGAACCGTAAGATAAATGTTTGTTCCTCTATGATGACTAGTGTTCGTATTACGTCGGAATATTGCACAATAACTCGTTCTGACGCTCGTTTCGACCCAAAAGCTATCCTTATAAACATGTTCTGAATGCATGGAAAGGGTCGGCCTGATGCGAGCGTGTGTCATAAGTGACGTCACGATACCACGTGATCGCCTAGCTCATTAAAATGTCATTTTCCGCGGGAATCGCTTCACAGACGAGCTTAAAATCTAATTTATGCTACAAATGTATTTTTCTGTATTTGTTTAATGTTGTCAAATGTTACATACAATGTTAAACTTTGTGTACACATGGAAAAAGGATTTTTGCTAATGCCTTATTTTTATTTCCTTTAAGCGACAATGGCCGCGATCTACGGGACGTCAACACGGTCTCATCACTCACAACTGAGCCGTTCTCATCGGTGTTTTCGAGACCGCGTTACAGAAAACAAACCGTGTTCTGTTCAGTATCGATAGTGATGTTTTTATTACTCCAGCAACTCGGATAGGTGTCACCTTACGTTCAAACAGTCTGTGCTAAGCTAAAATTGAGATCATTTTAAATCAACTAGACGTGAAGCTTGTTTTATCCATTACCAATTCCCCAATTCGATTAACCGTCCTCTGTCTGTGCTGCGCTTGTAGCAGTGACGTGGGCGGGAGTTCGACCAACCAAAACACATTCTGTATCAACTACACAGAAACATTCTAACGGAATTGAGACAGCGACAAACACGACGACGACGACGACGACGACTACACAACGACGATGACAACAACAACAACAACAACACAACGACGGCCAGTCACCTGGTCCACTTGCAGACAACGCTAGTGTAGAGCACCTTCAGCCCGACACGGAAGTCATGGTCGAGTAGAACGTAGACGACGAACTTCCAGAAGGAGTTGGCGACGGCCATCCACATGAGGAAGAAGTGGAGCGCCGGGGGCGAGCCGGGCCCGCCGACGATGCTGGCCCGCCTCTCGCCTTGTCTCAGCTGTTCGACGAGCTGCAACACACACCACGGCAGCCAGGCGACGACGAAAACAACGCCGACGACGAAGTTGCTGAAGTAGCGTTCCGGGCGGACGCTCGCATCGACGCCCTGCGCGAAGTATGTCTTCTTCTCGTCGTAGGACGGCGTGAACATGTACAAGTTGGAGACGGCGAGCGCCACCAGCGGCGGGACAATGATGAGCAGACCGGACGTGACGAAGTAGGCCTTCTGTAGGCGCCAGTCGATGATACACATGCGGGCCGCCGGGTAGTAGCGCGCCCGGGCGACGCCGAAGAGGGGCGGGCAACAGAAGCTGAAGGCTGCCACCCAGATGAACGTTACCCAGCACACGCACCGCATACGGGTCATCAAGGACTCATAGCGCTCAGGCTTACGGATGCCGATGTAGTGGTCGATGCTGAGCCACGTGAGCGAGTAGACGCTCGCGATCCAGAAGATGGCGCTGAAGTAAGCCTCTATGTGGCAGAACTGTTCGCCGAACGGCCAGCCGTCGACGATGGACGCGATCAAGGAGAAGGGAGCGATGAAGACGCCAATAGACAGGTCGGCGACCGTCAGTGACGTCAGGAAGTAAGTGTTGACGCTCGACAGCATCTCAGTCCTGAAAAGGACGAGCAAGATGAGCACATTGCTAAAGACGATCGCCAACATCAGCAAGAGGATGACGCCCGACTCTATAGTGAACGACATTGTCCACGCGTGTCCGGGCTCCTCGCGATGTCACGTGACAATCCTCGAATATCGAAGATGTCACACACCTCACACAGATGTCGTCACATGTGTTTGCAAACCTCGCTGTGGTGTTCTATACCCAATTACGTGGGGTAAACTTGGTTTGACATGCAGAAGTTCTTCATTCCGAGTGTACTGCTTAGCGCTCACTGTCTGGACTAAAGGCCTGTGTCGGAGGCAGTTACCTAGTGCAATCGCTATCTTTCCTCGCAGACACGTCCGTCATGGCGACGGCTTCTCGACGGATGGACGATTCCAAATGACCAATAATAGAATCGCCGTGACCTCTTGTTCGTCTCGAGTAATGTCTTCGCTGACTGTCACGCTGCCGTGGCATGGCTGTCGATACGCCCGTCTTCAGACCTGCAATCACAAAGCATAATCTAATTAGCCAGAATCACACCAGGGGAGTTAATGGAGTTTTTAGAGCTTTCTATTGATGTCAGTTTTTTTTACATGTCACAACTTATACTGACGCTACCCATGTCACAACCTCTACCGACTCTGCCGATGTCACAACTTCTGGTCCTGCCTATGTCACAACTTCTACCGATACATCCGAACATTTGTATAGTATCAAGACTTGGTTGCAAGATTCTGTTTCGGAAGAACAGTGGCAAAACACTACGAAGGAAACTGTTTTGGCAGTAATGAAGGGTGACCTGTAAATAATGTTTGTCTTGTCTTTTTATGAGGCCACTGGGGACTGTAATTCAAACGCAGTGATTAAAGACTGATTGACTGTTTTATTAGAGACAAGTCTGACATGATATCTGAACATTTTGTGTATTATCAATGTGGTATCAAGACTTACTTGCAAGATTTTGTTTCGGAACAGTAGCGAAACACTACGAAGGAATGTACGGTAACGGGAAGTGTGGTTAAAAATACATAGTCAAACTGTACGGTAACCGGAAGTAGGGTGATGGGAAGGTCGTAGACCTGTAGGGTAACTGGAAATTATATAATTTGACCTATGTTTCTAGTTCACTACCTATTCGTCAGGATTTGACCCATTTCTTTAGTTTTAAATGTACACATCAGTGGGCCCTATACTCTAAAAAAATGGTCCACAACCTATACGACATAACAACCGACACCATTGCGCATGCGCAATGACCTATTTACTAAAGCCATTTGACATATGTTGACCTCGTTATTTAATTCACCACCTATTCGTCAGGGGCGCTATTTGACCTTGACACATTCGTTAGGGGCGTTACTTGACCTTGATACATGACCTCTGACCTAGAAGTGAAGTCAGTGCTTTTGTTTCAATTCAAATCCAACGTATAACGAGAAGTACACAACCTACTATTCCTAACGCTTTAGTATTATAATAAAATCCTACAACGGACATGATACCAATTGCACTACGTGACTGTGGACCACATGGAAAAAACATAACACAAGGAACAAGGTAAAGTGCGGAAGGCGGAGGTAACAACGACAACTACGGCTACACGTCATAAGAGGTGAGACAACCAGCACGCTGCGGCGATCAACAACTACGAGAAACCCACGAGAACAACGGAACACCGGACACTGTCAGACACCATATATGCAGAACTTGGAGTTGACGCAGACAATGCAGAATACGCCAGCATATGTCTCGACGCTGAACCAACATGCTTAGAACTCGTTTATTCTAGATCATGTTGCTTCGATATGTAGCTTTCGTGTGTATAAAACTCGTTGCGACTACGTCAACCACTTTAACTTGAAGAAACAGAAACATATACATTATACAGCAACCAACGCCAATAGAAGTAAAATTTTGAACGCAACGAAGAGATAGTGGAATAAACATAACGATTGTCCTATCAGTAGGGATATGTGTGCTCACCCTCGCGAGATGTGTGCTCACGTTTGCGTTCCCGGTGCCACCACCCACATCGAAGTATCGCGTCAGAGTTTCGGGAATTTACACAGAATTGTATTTATGTACAGTGTTACTGTAACATACAGCTTCACTTTCACACATGGTCTCATCAAAGACATATTAAGATACGTTAATATATTAAGTTTTAATACGTCTTTGGTCTCATTGTCGGTTTCCAGAGTCACTTGTCCTCATTCTTTACCTACACAAGTTCTCGCTGATTCGCAGTGTTCTATCTTTCCTGTCTTACCGTTCTTATCCGTCTCGGTGTGTCGTGCTAATCAGTCCCCTTGTCTCGAGAATATATATCACACTCCGAGAATATAAATAACACTCCTTGTACCGTTCCGCAGTCAATGGTTCGCCGCATTTCTTTCGTTTCCTGCTCATCACACCTACTTCCGGCGTCTAGCATGTTAACCAGCTCACATCTGCCTTTCTCCTCTGATATTTGTCACATGGCGACATACGTGTACACGCTGCACGTACGACGAATGAGACCGCAGTCCCGGCAACACACGTACACACTCGTGCGGTCAATTCCATTTGTGTTCCTCACGTCAAGGCGCGGTTTGGGACTCGTTCTCACGTCAAATCTAATCACCAGGAGGCGCCGCAGTGACAACACGCATTGCTGGTGATTATAAATCGAGCCGGCGAGCAGCGGCCATTCGCGAGTCGGCCCCGTCATCCGCTGCGTGAATGCAGCGCACATGTCGCCGAGGCAACGATTTTGACTGATAAACATCATGCTCGTTTACGGCTGCCGACCTAATTTGAACAAATGTGTAAACCGAGCGTTAGTTGACGCTGAAGACACACGACGCGATCACTGTAGCGTATATAACAGGAACGTGCCGTGGCGTAGCCGGTGTAACAGAAGAATTACAATTGATTGACGACGTTGAATAGAAAAACATGCACTATATATTATTAAAATAATAACGTGTTCCGTGTAGTTCAGACGTCCAGGGTAAAATAGCAACGTCATATTCAAAATTAAGCGTAATTCCAGGAAACTGTTATAAACCATAAAATTATATAAGATCCGTGACTCTACGCGACCAGAAAATCGAATCACAGCTTGCACTTGGCGTTGTACCAACAGTAACTAACTATGCCTTCCTCTCGGTACCTCGCAATCTCCCACGAAGACACAGTTCGCGCGATGTCACGACAACGATTGTTTAGAGTTCTAAGCTTGCTTGAACAATGTGTGAGCAAGTCAGAATCTACCGGAGCGATCTCCTCTCTGTGTTCCTCTATGGCTTGATGCGCTGGCGGATGACACTGCAAGATATCAGTAGACTTGCTAGTTTCCATAACACTTGCTTAAGTGAGTAACTGGTCTGAGATCTTCTCCAACGCGAAACACCACAAACAGCAACACATTTGCCTCATCCTAAAAAGGAAAATATGGAAATGCTTGGAACATGTCTACCGAATGAAGGCGATCCCAACGAAGAAAACGTTGACCTAGAACCCAAACGAGAATAGACAGAGGTCGACCAAAACAATATAGTGACGGACAGTGGAAGAATAATTTAAGGTCGCTGGGCTGTAGGTAGAACAGCAAGAAGAACCCAAACTGTGTCATATATAAGCACGAAGACGATAAATAAGTAAGTAGACATGTGACTCTCAAAGTAACCAGAAATAGGGTCTAGGAGAAGGAAAACTCTGACTTCAAACCATGGGCAGATCAAGTCCACTAGTCATGGAAGACATTGACCTACGGGAAGAAAAACCTGGAAGACAAACCCACCACATGGGTCAGCATGGGCAGCGCCATGTGGCTCGAATAAATGACCTCAATTATTTGCTATGTCACCAGCGAGAAATCAGCGAAGACCTGGAGGGTCGAACAGCCGGCATCGACTTTCACGCGAAGTCCGGTTTGCCACGCTCAATGTGGGAACAATGACGGGGAAACGAGTGGAGGTGGCGGAGCTAATGAAGAGGCGGCAACTGTCAGCGATGGGGGTACAAGAAACCAAGTGGAACGGGGACCGGGCAGTGAATCTGGGAGAAGGGTTTAAGATACTGCATGCAGGGGGAGATGGAAGGACGAATGGAGTGAGATTGATTATGAAGGAGGAATACAGCAAGGAAGTCATCAGGGTGGAACGATGGGAAGGCAGGATAATTGCAGTGTGGATGTTAGTTGGAGGAGAGATGATGTGCATACTATCGGGCTACGCACCACAGGGAGAACTCAAGAAGACAAGGATGCATTCCGAAACAACCTGGAAGAAATTATTGGGCAAGTGGAGCCGGAGACAATGTTGGTTGTGGCTGGTGATCTAAGTGCACATGTAGGAAAGAGACAGAACAGTGAGGAGACCTTAGGAAAGTACGGACATGGAACGAGAAACAGAGAGGGACAAGATCTGGTCGAGATGCTAGGCACAAATCAGCTAGGGGTGGTAAACTCCTTCTTTCAGAAGAAGGAATCGCACAAGATCACATACAAAAGTGGAAACAACAGAACAGAGATAGATCTGCTGATTGTTAGAAGCAGCCAGTTGAACAAAGTTAGGGACTGCAAAGTTCTGACAGGAAAGCACATAACGAGCCAACATAAACCATTGGTTTATGAAATGCGGATAGGAAGAGGCAAACAGAGAAGGAGGAAACAAAGACAGGTAATCAAATGGTGGAACTGTGAAGGAAGGGTGATGGCCCAGTATAAAACCAAAGCAGAGAGGAAGTTCAGGCTACTCCTAGAACAATGGGAGGATGTGGAATCAGAGTGGAAAGCACTTAAGGAAGGCTTTGTTAGAACAGCTGAGGAGATATGTGGCCGAACATCAGGAAAGCCCGCACAAAGCCGAAAAAAGAAAGAACAGTGGATGTAGAAGGAAGTTGAACAAGCAGTTCGAGAAAAAGGAGGCATTGAAGTGTGTGGAAGAAGCGAGTGATGAAGAAAAGACAAGGCTGAAGCAGAAGTACCGGGAGAAGAAGAAGATAGCAAATAAAGCAATCAATTGCTAAAGCAAGATATGAAAAACAGCAGGAATTAAGTGGTAGTATTGAAGAAGATGGAGGGAAAACACTGATCTTCAAACTTGCCTGGGATAGAGACAGAGACAGCAAAGATACTATACGAACATCAGCAATGAAGAGAAGTGACGGGACCCTGGTCACTGGAGCAAAACAAGTGCTGGGTGTTTGGGAGGAGTATTTCAAGAAACTACTAAATCCGGAGAAAGAATATGAGATAGAGATACTTCATACTGTACGGAGAGAGTTGGACAATAACAGAAGAAGTGGTGGAGAAAGCAGTAAAGAAGATGACAACAGGAAAGGCCTTAGGAGTGGATGAACTCTCAGTGGAAATGGTGAAAGCAAACAGACTAGTTGGAATCAAGTGGCTCACGAAGCTGTTTAATGTGTGCTTCACAGCAGGTGAGATACCAGCAGAGTGGCGAAGAGGAGTGATTGTGCCGATATGGAAGGGGAAAGGGGACATCCATGACCCATGGAGATACAGAGGCATCACATTACTGAGTCAAGCCCTGAAATTGTTGGAAAGGATACTGGATGCTAAGGTGAGGCTTACAGTGGAGAGCAAAACCGGAGAGAATCAGCTAGGATTTAGGAAAGGGAGAGGAACAGATGATGGATTGTTTGCCATCAGACAAATTATTGAGAAGAAGAGAGAATTTTAAAAGGATGTAGCATTCGGTTTTGTAGATCTGGAAAAGGCATTTAACCGTGCCGAGAGAACTCGCATTTGCAGTCATGAGATGGGTGGAGGTTGGAGAAGCAGAAGCCAGAATGGTGGAGGAAATGTACAAGGAGACACCAGCGGTAGTGAGAGTCGAAGGAAAAACATCGGAACAAGTTGGAGTGGAAGTAGGACTCAGACAGGGAATTAGTGCCACGAGTCCCCTGCTTTTCATTATGGTGGTGAACCTGATCAGTGGAAAGATATCGGAGTAGGAAGAACTTTTAAGAAGATACCGTATGCAGACGACCTAGCAGTGATGGCTGATAACAAAGAGGAAATACAGAAAGCATTGCAAGAATGGAGTGACACCTTCAGAAAACAGGAATTAATCTGGAGAAGACTGAAGTAATGTGGATAGGTGAACAGGAGGTAGATCTGCATGTAGTTGTTGACGGAAAGACCATTAAACAAGTGAATAGCTTTGTATACCTGGGCGGTACAGTGTGTGAGGATGGAAGGAGTAGTAAAGAAATACACAGGAGGGTGCAATCAGGAGTAGCAGCATGGAAGAGGGTAGAAGAGGTTGTTTCATCAGAAAACTGATGAAACAACTGAAAAAAAGTGTTGGAAGCCTGCGTTGTACCAGCCTGTATATGTGGGTCGGGAACACTGCCACTGACAGAGAGACAGGAGAAACTACAGATAGCAAAAAACAACTGGGTCAGAAAAAAATGTAGAGTGACGTGAGAGGATAGAAGGAAGATGAAAGAATTGAGAGGGGAGATTGGAATGAAAAAACACCTAAAGAGGAAAGTAGCCGGAAACGGAATGAGATAGGCGGGACGTGTACATAGAATGGGTGAAGACAGACTGCCGAAAAGACCGTGGAAAGTAGAAGAGGGTGGCAGACGAAGGAGAGGAAGACTAAGGCTGAGATGGAACGACAGCATAAAACGAGACCTGGGGAGGGCTGGCGTGAACAGCCATGAATGGATGGCTATTGTGGGCGAGAGAGAGGTGGAAAGAACTGATAAGAAAAGTAGAAGAAGCTACCAAGTGACGTGGACCCCACCCCGCAAGGGAGCAAGGGGAAGAAGAAGTATCGTTATCCGTACTATGCAGAAACGATTTTCAATACGCTGCAATTGTCGCGTGACGCACAGTTTATATTGCAAGGTCAGCGAACAGGTACTGCCAAGTAGCGCCACCATGAACAGGCACACAGAACAACAACTGCTGTTCCATGCGGAGAATGACAGTCAAAATAGTTTCACCACAAAGTCGTTTTTGATATTTTTCTTTTTAATTATTAATTTATGTAACCGATGATAATCATCACAGCTCTCCTTAGGCGAGTACAAACACTTGATTCCCCAGTTGTTGCATCGGTTTCTGGTGATGCTGAACATACTTCGCGAGTGTTATCAATACAAACTACATGTAGTACGAACGAACATAATTCTGGCCAACAATCAAATCAAATTAACGGTCAAGTAGTTCGAGAAAGACACCCGTATAGGATTTGTTTACACTGTGTAACAGTCTTGTGAATAACCGTAGAACTGTATTTCATCTAGATAACACAACAACGATCCACGTAATTTACATCACATCTCTATAATGGATTGACAGTCTAGGTGA
Source organism: Paraescarpia echinospica (assembly GCA_020002185.1). Taxonomy (NCBI): domain Eukaryota; kingdom Metazoa; phylum Annelida; class Polychaeta; order Sabellida; family Siboglinidae; genus Paraescarpia; species Paraescarpia echinospica. Next base: position 32,242,814 of record CM034540.1, on the reverse strand, counting down.
AGACACAGAATTGCCAAAAAATATTCGTTTGGTATATGACCTGGAGTAAGGTATTGACGAATGCCTAGTTAATCCAGCTTGTAGGTGTTTATCAACAGGGAAGTTTAATAAATATTTATATAGGGAATCAAGTGGGCCGCACAAAAGAGTTGTTAGGTCTTGATTTAACACCCGATATCGCTTTACTAATTGGAGGTATGAGCAGCTACAACAGGGATATAATGGCAGAAGCACGTGTCTACTGGATGACACCCGTTGGTGAATTAAAAAGAACTCGTTGACGACCTTTCGTGATGAACAACCATTCGAAAATGACGATATATACGTTGATTTATTCAACTAAGGCCACACCAATTTGATTGTTAGGATTACGGATTGTTGAGACCTTTTTGTTAGGGAGGAGGGGGGAATAAAAATAAAAAATAAGTCATTGCACGAGAAAGGTGTTTTGCGTAAATACGTGAATTGTCATATGAGCCATACAGTACAGTGCTAAAAACTTATTTAGCCTTGTATCAAAACGTACTAGACACATACTTTTATGAAAGTTTAATAAAAGTTGAAGACTATTACAATTTAAAATAACAAGTACTGGTAACAAGACTTGGCAGATACCATTATGGTGTGTTAACATTACAGCCATACACGTGTAGATTAGAGGCAGGATATATCTTGCTGTGATAATATTAATTTGACTGGCACAATTAGGACTTGATTGTCGTACTTTAAAATATTTCAAACTTAACTTTGAGAAATAATACATTCTGTCAAATATTTAAAATATCACAATGTTATGATCCATGTATCTCTATAATACTGTTTCACTGGGTGGTTAACTTTTATAGCAACATTTATTTGTGCAATATTTGCAACACAATGATAATCTTACATGATCAATTTAGATAATAAAATAATTCCTCTCACACAATAACATAAATGACTGGTTGTTTTTAATGCAACAGTGCATAATCTTTAAGTTAACAAATGTAAATTACACAAGCAATCAAAGTAACAGAACTTTATGAATGTTCAAATCACAGATGCTGTTTCACTGTTAATTTTGTTCAACTATTGTGACGCCATCCAACGGATTTTTTTTAGAACTACGAAACGCGGACTATATCACTTTGAGCCAGCGTAACCTAGGCTGGTATTATTCCTTCGTGTTTTGTGTTCGAAATCGGAATATATACACTTATGCGTGTTCTAACGATGCGACACCACATTTAATTAGCAACATGTCTTCAATGCGCTTAGCGGACAACCAGACAACGATTGCGAAACGGTTTATGGTAGCGCCTTCCGCCCGTGTCCCTATTTACGTCTGTTGACACGAGGTACCACGGGCGCCATGACACTTCGTAGCAATTTGCCTTGCGCTTTTTAATAATCCTGCTTAATAAATCCACCAAAATAAACGAAAACCGTTGCAGCGTAATCATGTTTGTTTCAAAATATCGCCAATAAAATCAGCATCGTATACGGTGTTGGTGATTCTACACTTTCAGCGTTTATGGAGTTTCCGTTCGAAAACACAAACACAAACCCAGTTTCGAAATGTCGATTACGCGGAATTCCATACGATACGTTTTCCAAGATCGCGGAATTTCCGTTTGAAATCTTCCCGTTTTCTGCGATCGCGGAAAATAGTTGTCCGTAACCGTAAATGCTGGATGAATCGATACAAAATCATTGGTTCGGCATTTCGATCAGAAATAAAAGTTCAAAATTGCAATTTTATTTTTATTTCCGTTTTGTCCAAAATAACGTCGGCGGGTCCGTAATCCGAATAATCAAATTGGTGTCGCCTAACTGCGGTATTTTAGTTGCATGTGATGCCCTCAGCAACATATAGGGCAACGTGAAGACACACATCAAAGTCGAATTGTGTAAGTGGACTGTACATCACATACACAAACATTGGAAATGGCACTTAAAAGCAATCTCCTTACGTAACCCATATACCTTTCCAACCTGCTGCAAGCCACGAACGTGATAACTCTGGAGAGATCTACACATTTGTAACACCGCGAACTCCAATGCACTCGGGCGTGATTGTCTGTGATGAAATATGCATTTAGTGACTGCAGTTGTCAGTTTACACAACGACGCATCTAAACTGGAATAATCCGTTCGCTTTTTTACACTGTTGTTCGTGGATTAAACGCCAAGTGCTTCGCCCCTGGGTTTAGCTTAACGCTGATGGGTTGAGTTCAATGTTGAAATGGACCAAGCTATTGGTACTAAGAACCTACACCAAGACGTTGAGCTCCTGCTTTGGGAGGATCGTTTTTGCAAGTTTTGCTATACTTCCTGCTTTTCCTTTTTTCCAATATGTTATTTTTCTATCAATTAATTACCACGATAATGTTTCACACAGAATGCGTAAAATGGCATCCGTGACACCTTCATTAAAATATCCATTTCATACGCTGCAATCCCACTTGTATTTCAACCGAGCAGGACAATCTCTTTGTTCCTAATTCTTTAACTTAGAACCTCAATAAAACGATAGTTATAGAAATGGCATTTGCTCGGTCGTGTGTTATGAGTGGATAAGGAATCATAACGGTGTCACGGGCCAAAAGTACCTCGTGCCATGAGTAAGCCGTTCTGCGCAAGCGCGCGCAAGGGCAGTGAACAAGTTGACTAGCACCTTTGACAATTAACTAACAGTTGTATCAGCAGCAGGCTTGGGGTTTTAGTTTCTGTTTTTTATTATTATGCACGGGTTATATTCATGTTTATAGGCCTACTATGCATTGTAAGTGCAAACCACCCTAGAAGCACAGCCTACGTCTGACACGATCATTGTAGGGATCTTCTTCTGGCCTGCGACACTACTCTCGACTCGATACACCGGATATCACAGAACAGCACGACGAGCGTAGGAGAGGAGACGAATGGCGGAAATACCCGCAAGAAATGGATAACACACATGTGCAAGAATACAGGATTACGTATCACAGTACAGGGTGTACTTGCTTCGGCGACAGTACACAGGTGAGAATGTCACGACGGACTCGTATACGGTGATGAAATGTGTTTACGTGCGTTCATCGTGCGACCCATTTCAACGAAATATAAGACTGTTGAAGATTCAGTACAATGGGAGTCTATTTTGATTTGTACCATGTGGCTGTCGGATATATGTAAGTTCAACTCTTCAGATTTATTCTAAGCAGTGCTGTAGAGGTAGATACATCTCACTGAACGTCTGTATATTCGTTAGAAGTAGGCGACATGGCTGAGGATTAATATTATTGTTATTATGCCTACACTAACTTCTAAAACAGGGAAATAGACTTCCATTGTTCTGTCTTTTCAACAATGCACGCAACCGCGAATAAAGTCGTAGCCTATTGATTTGTGGACTTCCTGATGCGGTATAGTCTAAACAATACACGCAAGATCTTCGCATGGCCTTCGTGGGTTCGTTCGCCACGACTGCTTCATGAAACCTACCCCCAATGGTATATATATTGTGGCAGTGCCTGACGATAAGACTACAACGACACTGAGCCAGCGTGTCAGCGGGGACGTGTATGATGTACGAAAGACACTTCACACTGCACGGTGGTTGCAACTAATTTCGTTTTATGGCTGTTATTTTCGCAAGGATGTACGCGGGCTGCCCTGGATGGCGCTATAAACGCGCTCGCAATCTCATCGTAAAAAGAATATATAATATATCTATATATGAAAGTCGGCGAACGTACCGCCACGGCTGAGCCACGCTGCATACATCGAGGCGTATGGGAGGCGCTGAATGAATAGCCATATATATTAGAAAATAACAATCGTCGATATTTACGACGACGCCATTTTGCGTTAAACACATACGTCAGCTGTGCAGGGCAGATTCAACAAAGTGGGTTATGTTGAGGCAACCGGTGGGATTTAGTACCCGATGGCGTTCGGATTATTTCACTCAGAATTACAGAATGTACACATACTTTTGTTGCTCCCTTCGTCCCTGCAGTCGGGGATGTGGTTTAACTCGATAATGGCCTTCGATGTCTCTTTGTTTTTCTTCTTCTGTCACTAATCCAACATGGTTGTCTCCACTCCACCGCCAAATATATCTTCACATGCACTCCTGCCTTCTCCTACTACGCTATGCGCAACACAGACAAAGAACGCAAGTTTCCCCGTTAAAAAGCGAGTCCCCGTCGTCGATGGGGGCTATCCCTATCTCCCGGGTTCTGCGACTACATGTGCACACCAGGCTCACCCGATAGATCAACACCACGTAGGTTACTATCCTGCCCGAGATCCCGGGTTCCGTGAGCGATTAGTCGACGTACGCGATATCGTAGGACTAAAACATCAGGAGTGCGGGGCGACATTTCATGTAGCACTAGCTAGCTCGTACAGTGTGAACTCCACAAAAAACCAGTGTCCTCCAGCAGAACACACACAACTGCCTCAATTGCGCACATAACGCTACACAAATCTATAAAAAAAAAACTTCATCCGGCATCTTGATCCGCCGAGCTATGATAAATGATAGTTCTATTCTACCGGGCAATATCGCGGTTCATATACGTTAGGTAATGTGTAGGCCTAAGTTCATCTCTAACGACTCAATAATCGGCTTGATTCCTCTGCATCTGTACAGATTGTGTGACACGACATCTTCAAATAGGTATCCAGCGCGCAGTTGCATCACAAGGTACATATCGTTACTGTGTCCACCTCTTTACCTACGTTCGTAACAACGCGGCGTTCAATCAAACAATTACTTTAAAAGTGTGTTTACTTCACAGGAACAGTGTTAGTCACTGGATAGAAAGTTTCAAGTGAAAGCCAGTGAAGAGTCGATTCAATAGGCCTACGCGAAACGAATGGATGGGGAACAGATAATGATGAGTGCCATTGCATGCAGAGTAGAGGGTAGAAGGAGAAGATGAACATGTCGACTGAGATAGGAGGCTTGTGTTAAGACGGATATGGATGGGAGAACGAGAGTGACAGATAGGGAGAGTTGAGGACGGCACTACGACATCAATAACGAAAATACCACACCGAGGACCAGTATTGACGCCAGCTTCACCAGGACTTCAGAGACAAAGCGAACGACACGCATTGTTGTTAATTGCACTTACACACTATCAACTATGCGAAACTAAAATCATGGCTAAACACCAGGTAGCTTACCTCCCCAAGTTACTATGACTCAGTATGACACGCTTGTGGTGGAACTGGCACGTCTCCTAGTCAGCGAGATCGTGATTTTCATTCATGACAAGCACACAGGTCGCGTGTCGATTCAATGTATGCGGCAACGTGTTCCATACCTGCATCCGATATCTCGTTTGTAATTTCCTAGAGTTCTGACGGCCAGGAAATGATTCCTTTCGCAAGATGAGAAGCCAGTACAAGTATAATAGGATTTGTCCGCACAATGACAGCGCCGCGACCGATGCCGACAGTCTGTGAAACTAATCCATGTGAAACGTGTTGTGGGACACGCTAGGTCTGCCGCTCGTCATACGCCAAGACACTGATGTGGCTATGGCGGCATAAGAGACAGGAGAAGGAAAGAGCCTACAGTGTCTACAGCTGCACGTATGTTCGGGTGCAGCGCTAACGATTAAGCGTTGATTCGGCGAAGTTGGCCACTCGACCTGGCGCCGACCGACATAGCGACGTCCGTCGATCTACGAAGATGTTTTCAGCTTCCGTTCCGAGCTGCCTTCAAGCGATATTTCCCGCATAATTGACACTCGACATCTGAAGACATCGACGACGTCTCGCTACCGGAAGACCGCTCTTCTCCTGGGTCGTATGGTTGTCTTCCATGCCTATATGGTTATGATGTAAAGCTTTGCCTTAACGTCGGTAAATCTTCGTCTGAATGCCAGACGGCTAGTAGGCTTTTCTTTTGGGTCGTACTTATCTTCCATTGCTTCAAGACACCCATTCTGCATTGTCCTTCGGCTTCAGTCCAAGTTCAACTAGCACTCCAATCAGACTCCTTCCTTATCAAATTGTGGTGTTTCCGTTATAGGGCAACCTACCACCGGTTCGTAGTTGTCCTTTATATATATATATATCTAGCTCTCTCTCGCTCTTTCTTGCATTCTCTCTCACACTCTCTCTGTCTCTCTCTCTCAAACCACAGTAATTCATTGAGCAATGATATCATTATAATCGGCCATCCTGGGATAGAACGAAAGCAGCAACACGTGTGTTCCTACTTCCTAGTTGTTCACTAGTTAGGATACTTCAGCTGGTTCGAGGCTTGTCTCTGATGAGCAGATCAGGGTACACCAGAGGTTTCATGCTCAGCTTAGCTTAATATTGTCTACAGGTGTACTGCAAATCTGTTCAACAACAGATCGCCACTCAACTCTCTCAGGTAGTGGAAAGGCCCTCTAGTAAAGAGTGTCAAAGATTGCATATCAGAAACATACATAAATAACTGTAAATAACTATTGTTGTGTTTTCTGAAGTGAAATATGTTGCCAGTTGGTAGATCACTGGGCAATGGTCCAACGAAGAAAATGAACATAGAAAGAAGCGAGTGGACATCGGCACCTTGGACAAAAGTTAGCATATTAATATATAGTTGCTTTGTCCACAAGATTCTAGCTACCCGGGGATAGTTATAAATATGGTAGTCCAGACTGGTTCGTTGTAGTTAGTTTTACTGCTTTGTTCCATCGGTAACCACTTCAATAGCAAACATATTATTTATTTGAACAATAGGCAGGACTTCTAAAGCTATAGCCAGTAGCACATATTGGGAATCTGAGCAGACTAATGAAGCAGTCAGTAATTGTGCAATGAGGCAAACACAGACACACAGCAATAAGCCCATGATGCTACCACAGTGCATTTTTAATATGTTGCCAACAGCAACGTATGAATGAATATTGAGAACACACACAACATTTGCAGTAACAATGAAGTTTACAGTACCATGATGCATTGCTATACAACTGCTACGTACATTAAAAAGCTGAAGATAAATTACTGTAATATTGATGTTAAAAATTATGTTTGGACATACAAGTTTTGCGATACCTTGTAAAATCTGGCTGATAAAATGTGTCTCCTTAGTTGAACAGGTGTTTTCAATAGGCACAGTAGAGACGACTGAGAGTGATGTAACTTCCACATGTCCAATAGAGACATATATTTCACCTAGCATCTACACATAACGAACATATATGATATAAATGTTACCATTACTGATTACCAGGGTGACTGCGGGAGTCACCCTTCCCCTGGCGACTAGTTACAAAATCAACACATTTTTCAAGGTCAAAATATCCATGCGGTATTTTTCAATCCTATGCTGTTCGGGAAGTTACAAGAGCTGATGGACACAGTGATATTAGCAAAGGAATGTGTAGAATGGGTGCACGAGAGTGCTCAATCTTAGAAAGCATACCTTGCATGCACACACACGTTATAACTCATTTTGGATTATAGGTACATCACTACATGACTGATTTATAACACTAAACTTACATCTAAACTGTTCGTTTAGCAATCCCTTTTGGCATTCATTATTTTGATACATGAGCAAACATTTAGCGATATTGGTATGTTGATGTGTTTCAAATTAAGACCTCACCAGTGCCCAATGCGCACACATCCACAGTATTAAACTATATTTTGTTGCACAGTGTACAATATTTTTTTTAAATATTAACCTTAATTTCTAGTTCATTAAGTCTAATTTTAGAAAGTGTTTATTATCATCATTTTAATTAATGGAAATAATTCTGTTCGATTGGCAAAAAAATTGACAGGAAAATTTACATTAATTAGTATGCTGAATTTACCATTTATTAACCGTAATCAACAACAAGCAAACAAACAACTTTTGGAGTAGTTAAAAGAACAGTTTGACCATATCATACTAAACACTGAACGACAGCTAGGGATGGCAAAGCCATTTTTATTTAAAAAAAATTATTTCAACTTCTCCCAGCTTTTCTGCACAATGCCAAAACACCATCATACTATTATTGAATAGATTTTATTAAAATGTAAAACGATTTAAGAGTCTAAAATAAAAGAAAGCAAACAACACATTTTCGACAGCTACTTAAAAAATTATCCATTTTCAAAAAAAAACAGACACCTTGTCTATTAGTTCCACGTAACCTTTGTCATGTTCCTACAGGATTTGAAGCATGATAAGTGTTGTTATCTCTGCTAGTTACAGACACCTGTGTCATGCAGTCTTCTTCCCTTTGATTCCTTGAGGGCCACATCACTTGATTTGTTCCACCCTCTAGACGACTTGTTTCCATCTATTGTGATCCTCTGCCATACTCTCACACTCTCGGTTGTTCACCCCTGCCATTTCAAGATCTCTTCTACACTCTCCTTCTCTCCATCTAAATTTTGCTCTTCCTTTTTCCTACACCACCATCTTCTATTTTCTTAAATTGTCATTTCAATGTCTCTTCTCACTTGTTCTCTGGATTTATCCTGCCAGTCTCAGTCTGTTCCCAACTACTTTCATTTTCTGGTGCTTCTTTAGTCTTCACCTATGCACAATCTGTTGTGTCTAAAGACAGCAGTGGGCAATGCCAGCAATACGGCTGATGGCTGATTCCAGAGTGTGTCTTCGTGTCTCAGACTGTGTGCACTAATAATATGGTATGCACAGTAAACATAGACTTTATGGTGCAAGTGTAATCCAGGATGTCATGTTGGCACTATGGTCTTAATTTATGTTTGCTGATTCATATTCAGACCACAACTTGGTAGTTAGATTAATTAGCTAACCAAGTCTAAATGGCATATTCTACAAGTTTTTATTACCACAAGTTGCCACAGCCAATAAATCTGTGTGGTCTCAGTGGTGAAATTAAAAGCAAGCCTGGCCTATTTTGACATTTGTTTACTTTCTCACATGAATTACATAGTTCATAGAAATATTCTTGCTGGAATGGAATTTTTTTAATCAGATTCTCACACAAGGCAAATCTTGTTGCAGATCTGTACCTGTTTACCATGACAGTAAACAGGTTTTTAAAAAATAATATGATTATTACACTTAAATTACATTTGGAAAAACAGGGATGGAAATTATATTATAATTTCCAATGGCAATTACCCAATAATACAATAAATATGCATTACATCCCTATGAAACATAAGTTTTTAGTAATTTCTGGAAACAAAGAACATAAAGGTAAAGTAAAAAGGTATGTTGTTATATAATGCAGTATCCAGTCCTTAGGACTGCTCAAAACACTACACTTTACTCCATGATAGACCTGTTCAATTGATCATCAAACACCATCTCAACTTCTCTGGGAAGTATTCATCCATGCTGCAATTAAGACTAAATGTATGAAGACTATTTGTACACAAATATGCACTGCTGTCTATGACCAGGTTTACATATACCTCTCTCTGTCTCTCAGTGTTTCCTCTATATCTGTCTCTCTCTGTTTGTATGTCTCTCTATGTATCTGTCTCTCTCTCTCTCTCTCTCTCTCTCTCTCTCTCTCTCTCTCTCTCTCTCTCTCTCTCTCTCTCTCTCTCTGGTGCAACAATTAAAAACACATGGCATAGCAGTAAGTTAGGAAGGGGTGATGGAATGAACCCTGATGGAATGGCTCACATCCTCACAGGAACATTTAATTTGTGTAAGAAGTGTAGACTTCTCAGGTAATACAACACATGTGGAAAAGGTCAGGTTGTGGATTGATACTGTTATTTAATAAAACATTATTGAACAGTATCCTATGCTTGTGACATATTCACCAGCACACACAAGCATGTATACAGACATGCAGTGACATAAACACATCATGTGACCTTCCTACCAGCATTTACTGGGTCTCCAGGGACAATGTCTATGGTGCCGTCGCTGCTGTCAAAGCAACCGAATCCATCGGATGACAGAATCCAATTACCAGGGCAGACTATTCCTTCCATGGCCAGGGATGTCGGGACACAGACAGATAGACTTAGCGGAATGCATTTAGTATGCCACCACAGCAACATCTAGCAGTGTGGCTTATGTTATTGTGCATCATATCCAATTAGCAACAACTGGACACATGAGGAAATCCCACTGCCATAAACAATACCACAGTGAGTGGGCATAAACATCAGTCATGCAGAGGACAACCACATTGGTTAACCATTTTCTATGATGAGCAATGTCCCACGCAGGTTTATTGCCATCACTGCGAGTGTATATTAAAACATTATCTTGATATCGCCACAGCAGACACAGCCACTGCTGGCACAAGCTGCTACAGCCAAATGAACTTGCAGTCTTCAAACACAGACAGATCAATAGTTGTTGGTGAGAGCCACAAGTGAGTGCTTATGATGGTGCCATAGTTCCTTGTTATGACCTCGTCATTCTGGCGCCTCTGATGACAAACAGATAACAACAACCTCCACAGACTCAGCTACTGGGGCATGGTGGCATAGTGTTTAGGACATCAGACTTGCAATTGAGAGAACCCGGTTTCGAAGCGTGGGCAATTTTGTGCACTCCACATTGCCTCAGGTCAGTAGCTGTGTCTGGCTATAGACATAGGGGATAAACGTGAACAAATATTCTTCACACAGTAATTGAGGTCAAGATGGTGTTCAAAAGTGCAGGCCTGCCAGGGGGTGAAATGTAATGCATTTTGGGCAGTCCTGAGGACTGGATATACTATGTAATATAAAAAAACTAACTTTCTTTTCTAGACCATGGTGTCACAGCAACTAAGATGTAACATCTTAGAAACTACACTTTCTATTATGATGATAGCCAAAAAGCACCTCCTTAGATGAAAAAGAAAATCCAACACTAGTCTTCAAAACTGTTGTACAGCCCAGTCTATTGAGCTAGTATGTGCGGAACATTTCATGCAGGGATGCATACATGTAATTTCTAGCAATAGTTTCACCTCCATTTTCACTTCCTCCTCACAATGTTTTTGACATTTAGTAGACATCACTGCAACCATTGTACCATCTTCAGGTACCAATAAGGATCCAAGACTCTGCAAAGAGTTTGTCTTGTGAATGAATCTTTTTTACAAGTATTTCTTAAGCAATGCCCGAAAACAAACTATATCTTCCTACAATGCATGGTTACAAATGGAACCACCATCCTGAATTATGTACCTCAAAACACAACAGAGAATAGGAATTACCCTGGTAGCTGGCAGTTGGTATACAACTGTTGCCCCCACAAATGGGGACAAACCACAATTCACAACACCATCAGGTGCTGTATTTATGTGCAGTTTCCTCTTTGTTATAGTGCAATATGCTCCCATTAAATCTGTTTCCAGATCAATTTTAACTTCAAAAATAAGTTCTTTATGATTTAATTCATTTTAGAAAGGTGGAAGCAACATTGAGACCTATCCCTAAATTGACCCACATTTATGCCATCCTAATTGGTCTATCAACTTACAATTGGCCAATCATACAATCAACTGCAAACCATGTCTTCTGCAGGCCACACAAGTGTGTTGAAGGAGTGATTAATGTTATTACATCAGCACAGTTCTGATTCCAATTGAGGGTAGAGGCAAACACCAACAGCAATGGTTCTTGATGACTTTGTGCAGCTTGGTGAAATCAGTACAGAAACTGCATTATGGCAGCAATTGATGAATGACAAGTCAAGCGAAAATAGCTTCATCTGGTGTTTTGCCAGTGCATTCTGTGAGCTGTGCATCCAGTATGTCAAAACAGTGACTTATGTGTTAGTACTGTGAACATCCCCCTGACCAGAAAGTGTTTTATATTGGTGGGTTTTATGGATGGAGAGTCTCTGGGTCTTTTACTTCCCCTGGCATAGACGATAAAAGGTAAAAGGGATTGATGTCTTAAAGTCTAGTGTTTCACTCACAATTTCTTACACCTTTACAGTTATTTAATTCCTAGTTCATGGTATACAAATGAAGTGGTCATGAGTTTGAGATGATGGCCCCTTTCTGGGATTTGTTTGGACAAAGAAATTGCCATATTTCAAGATAATAACACTTATCCTGTACAGAAGTAGGATCCCCTGCATATGTTAACAGGACCAGGTTGTTTTGGATGACATTTGACCTTGAGAAAGAAAGACAGAAAATGACACAATTTTCCCAGCAGTTTAACTTGACCAGGCTGTTTTGGATGACATTTTAACATATCCATTTTCCAGACAATTCAAAAAGTAATTGCACTAACAAAATACTAACACTGCCACAAACGTAGAAATAGATAGTTACTGGACATCCCATGTGACGGGCCTTAGATGTATCAGCCCATGGGTCAGTCCCTGTAGGTTGTATCTAATGCCTGGTCAAGACTACCGATGCAATCAAACCATTGTGCCAAGCCCACCAGCCAAACCTAGATTATGAGCTATTAATTACACCAAACTGTACTTGATCACTGAGCTGTCCTATGTTCAGTTACATCGTCCATCTAGCCTGCTGATGCAGACATCAGAGTGCCTCTGCCAAAGGCCTTGGCATAATTCACCTACATCATACTCAAGGCAAGCATACTGACAAAAAAATCTGGGGTGCTTTGGGAGGCTGATGCGAGTTGTTTTGGAAACAATGCACGGGTGGTGTTTACGCAGGGGAGGGTGGAAAAGGTGCACAGAAATGCAACAATATTTTGTTTAACAGGGATTGCCATAATTTAATCCACTGACTGTTTCTGAGTTATTGATGTTGGCCTATTCAGCTGGCAGTGTTTATCTCTGCTGACAATGTCGGTGGTCTGACATAATTTGACACATATGCCTTCATCAGGGATTTAATTTTTTTAATCAGATCAGTCTGAAAATTATAATAAAAATATGAATACATGATTGATAACATAACATATCTGTGTATGTGCTTGTGGTGTGTGTGTGTTGTATGTGTGCTTGTATATGTGTATGTGCGTGTGTGTGTGTGCATGTGTGTGTATGTGTGTGTGCATGTATGCATGTTTGTGTGTGGGTGGTGTGTGTATAGTGGGTGTGCGTGCATGTGCGCGTGTGTACATGTATGCGTGCATGCATGTCTGTGTGTGGTGTGTGTGTTTGTGTATGGTTTGGTGCGTGTATTTGTGTATGCGGTGTGTGTGTGTGTGTGTGTGTGTGCGGGCATGCATGCTTGCATGCATACATGTGCACGTGTGAGGTATGTATGGTGTGTGCATGAATGTCATGTGCATCAGATTGGTCTAGTTAGTTCAGCCAGGAGCAAGTAGACTCCTCCTAACAGGTCTGGCTTGTCATCTTCAGCCTCTGCTTCATTGCGAAAACTTCATTAATTCCCTACAAACTGCCTGCAGTGGTTTGTCAGTAATGTTCTGCAAAGATGAGACGAGCAAATGTGATTGACCTAGCTCTGAAATGAAGTGACTAGCTGCCATGTCATCTCTTAACTAGCCTCATCTCCTGGCCTCCTTCATTTCACTTAATGCAGTCTTCATTAAGTAATCTCAGGGTGACTGACACTACTTGTGAACCACAACAAGGACATTCATTTGCACATCTACATTTGTGAATTGTGAAAGAAACACTCATACAAAAAAGAAATATCTGCATTTGGAATTCCTGCTATGTTGGACATGTCGCCTGGCCTTGTTAGGACACAGACCACAACTTAATATCCTCCAAGTAAGCTGTTGAAATGTTGTTTGTCTGCCTACTCAGTACATGTTGGTCACTGTGGCAGTTTGCCATTTCTTTGTTGGTGTTGTGCCCACTATTATTTTGTTGAATGGTACGTATTCTACCACTAAGGTTTGTACCTACTCAACCCAGTTTTTCTCAGTGTCGTTTTTCACAGGAAATAATGCAGTGACATTTCATACCCACTGGAGTTACTGCATGATGTGATATTATACATTTATGAGAAGCGATTAGTCAAGAAACACACCGAAAGAAGTGTAGTTTTGAACAACAAACTCTCCTGCTATTGACAGTCTAAATCCACCAATTGTCATTTCCCTTTATTGTTGTTTTAACTGTATAAACATGATAATTTTTGCATAATTATTTAAAGGAGCCAGACATTATTTTGAATTTGATTTAATAATTATTGTATTGTATCTCCTAATTATTACGATTTCATTCCATCGAATCTTCATGTTAGGTAATTGGTGGCAGAATTAGCTAATCTGAATCATGGACCCTTCTGCCATGACACATGTGGTTGACAAATACATGTCGCAGCAGGTTACACATTCACCCTGTGTGACAACTTTTACTTAATTCTCCTGCCATACACCCCAAATCAACAGCTTTCAGTGGCTCTTCTAAAAAACAAAGTCAATGTCGGGGAGTGAAACTGCCCAAGTTCTGACTGTTCTTGACAGTCCATCACTGTAACAACCCTGCTATCATGCCCCACTGCAATATTTATGACACATCACAATAAGTTGTTAAAGTCCTGCAGAGAAAATGTGTTCCTAGCCCCCACAATGACTCAAGTAGCTGCACCAATTAGGCCTCTGTGATTCTTCTGACTCAGCTATGGCACACTTAAATTATATAAGTCAAGACATCTGAAAAAACTACACATCAAATATACATGGCAATGCAAGACTGAATGCAACAGACAATTAACCAGCCAACTGTGAATCAATTCACTGAGATTGTTTTTTAAGTGAAGTAGTTGACCAAATTCCCTCACAATGGGCCCATAAACCCACAGGGATAGACAGAGGTGGCCAGTCCCTCAAGGATGAGATGATAAATTACTGTTTAGGGATACTATCAAATTGGTCCTATCAATGTGACCTTAGAGAGAAGCCTCTTACACCAGAACATCTCGTAGAATTCCCTCTCCTACCAGAATTTGGTCAATTAATTTTTCATTTCCAAATGAAAACAGATGCATGTAACATAGGTAGTTAATACAACTGTTGAAAGTTCAAATGGAAAGGGAGAAAGTATATATGCTTTGCTTATTATGAACTTTTCCCCAATACCAATTATCAAGTATTATACGTATGCCTCATATTAATAGTAAGCATAAATTTGTATTATGACTACTATTAGTAACTAAAGTATTTGTGGAGACCGGATGATCCCGAAGGTTTCAATCTCTGTGCTAATTCCTGTTTTGCTTTGGCAGGGAAGTTGCCATCATAAGAGAAGAAAACAAGGTGGAATTTTGGCACAATCAAACATTAACAGTGACTATGTCAAATAAAAACATATTGCTCACATTCATGTACCAAGCACATTCACGCAACTCCTCTAGCCCATGGATGGGCTGTGAGACTGAAAATTAGTCAAACTGTGGCCATTGGTAAATGATGTATGAAATTAAACTAACTCGATCATTGTGGTCGCTGCATATTTGGAGAGTCAGGCCCCGCTTTGATATTCTCAGTCACATTCGGGGGTATATTTAAGTAGATTCTCAATTGTTCTTGTTGTCTCAGTTAGTGTATGAATGTTACTGTAATAAACAAGTGCTAGATGCCTAATTGGTAGAAGTGCGTGGGCAACCTGCTTCCTATGATGGCTACCTGAAAACTGCACAGTGTAGCCATGATTCGCAACATTTGTGTGTGTGTGTGTGTGCATGCATGCATGTACAATGAACCTACGCACATAAAGAACTTCAAATATATGGAACAGTTTGACCATGTTCTTTTTAGTGAGAGTCCATTGTATGTATGATGTGTATATTCGTGTGCCCATGTGTCCATGTCTATTTGTCCGTGTGTGTGTGTGTGTGTGTGTGTATGTGTGTGCATGTGTGTGCGTGTGTGTGTGTATGACTATGTGTGCATGTATGTGTCCATGCGTGCATGGATGTGACTATGTATGTGCGTGTATGTGTGTGTGTCTGAGCATGCTTGAATGTACACCTGCATGTGTATGTGTATGTGTATGCATATATATTTAAGTATGCTGTGTGTGTGTGACTGTGTATGCATGTTAGAGCACAAATGTGTGTACATGCGTGTATATGTCACCTGCATGACATGCTCAGAGCGACCGTAGTCGACTGCACTTGACTTCACCTTGGTATTATTGATGAGCCAGGAGCTGGAGTTGCGCCATGGAAATTGTGTAATTAATTGTATTTAATTGCCTACAGGCATAGCCAGATGTTGGGTTGATAAATAGTGGTGCAAAGTGATTAAATCACTGACCTGCTTCAAAGTTGCACAGCGCCTACTAAACTCTGCAAATCCCTACCTTGTCCCAGAACATTATTAATTAATTAATTAATCAAAGTGACTGTGTTGGTGGAATTTCACAGATTCCTAGTTAGCAATTTAGCAGGAAAGGAGGAAGGGGTACTGGGAGACAGGCACATACCCCAGACACTTAAAGGAAGGGGTGCTGGGAGACACATACCCCAGACACTCAAAGGAAGGGTGCTGGGAGACACATACCTCAGACACTCAAAGAAAGGGTGCTGGGAGACACATACCCCAGACACTCAAAGGAAGGGTGCTGGGAGACACATACCCCAGACACTCAAAGGAAGGGTGCTGGGAGACACATACCTCAGACACTCAAAGGAAGGGATGTTGGGAGTCAGGCACATACCCCAGGCACTCAAAGGAAGGGTGCTGGGAGACAGGCATGTACCCCAGGCACTCAAAGGAAGGGTGCTGGGAGACAGGCACATACCCCAGACACTCAAAGGAAGGGTGCTGGGAGACACATACCTTAGACACTCAACGAAGGGTGCTGGGAGACTGGCACATACCCCAGAAACTCATCAAAGGAAGGGCTGCTGGGAGACAGGCACATACCCCAGACACTCAAAAGAAGGGTGCTGGGAGACAGGTACATACCCCACTCAAAGGAAGGGATGCTGGAGACAGGCACATACCCCAGACACTCAAAAGAAGGGTGCTGGGAGAGAGGTACATACCCCAGACACTCAAAGGAAGGGATGCTGGGAGACAGGCACATACCCCAGACACTCAAAAGAAGGGTGCTGGGAGACTGGCACTTACCCCAGACACTCAAAGGAAGGGGTGCTAGCAGACAGGCACATACCCCAGACACTCAAAGGAAGGGTGCTGGGAGACAGGCACATACCTCAGACACTCAAAGGAAGGGGTGCTGTGCGACAGGCACATACGCCAGACACTCAAGGGAAGGGTGCTGTGAGACAGGCATATACCCCAGACACTCAAAGGAAGGGAGCTTAGTTTGTGTCACACCAGTATACCTATATGGCATAAAGACCATGTTGATGACTGAAAAACAACTTAAGAGAAAGTACACACATGTGAAAGCAATTAGGTGAGAAGAACTGCTGGAGTGAGAGAGCAGAGAAATGAAGAATGGAGGAGATGAGGGAAAAGGTTGGATGCTGGTGAGGAGTTGACTGACATGGGCTGGACATGTGAAACAACTGGATGGGGATGACTAATGAAGAGAACACATCCCCAGAGAGGAGGATAGAAAGAGAAAATCAAGACTGAGATGGGAGAACTGTGTGAAGAGAGATTTAGCAGGTAACAAAACTCAGCATGATTGCACAGCCTTCTACAACTTATTCTGTTACCCCACCAGGAAATGTATCGTAGAAAAGTTGCCATAGACAGACTAAACACAAGCATTCTGAAATAACTCAATCAAATAACCACTGTAACCACATACAGTAGGAACAATGCTAATGTCTCCAAAATCACATCAATAGACTACAGGATTGGCATGTTTCTGCCCTCATATTAGAAATCGTGCAGCAGAAATACTTTCTGCCTGTGCGGCAGACATACTTTTCTCCCCTAGTTAGGGCATAAACTCCCAAAATAGTCATATTTTTATACTTATTAATGTTACTATCAATATCAGCTTTCCTGTTTTCCACCTTACACCATTCACCGGGACTGAGAGAGCAGAGGTAACAGAAATACTGAACAAAGAAATGCTGCAGCCCATGTATTATCAGGTGACAAGTCCTGTACACATGCCACATGGGCACAACAAAATACACACAAATTAATGCAAGTGGTGGCATCTTGCCCCTAAGGTTAATGTCTAATTATAGTGCACTGTAGATGACTTGACTACATTGCAATAAATTAATCACACGTCTAACACAATACTGGTATCCACTGTATTTCAACCAGGGAATCACTAGAGAAATGCATGCACTGCAAGGCCGAGACAAAAGACATTATTATACAAATGTACTTGTATTCAGATAAATATACTCGTACTTTTACTCAGTGCATGGGCATGGCAGAAATACCTTTCTGTCCAGCAGAAAACCAACCCTGCTAAACAATGTAAGGTGAAAACGGATGAAGGTCAACTAACATTTAGGGGTCTGGCTACAATTTTGTTTAGATGGAGCAGCTTTGCTGAAAAGCTTACAGAGCACATCAGTGACAAGGCTTTGGCGCAACATTGGTCTGTCATTATTGAGGTAAGACCGCAATTACCTTCACACTGGTGACCTTTATAGCATTTCTTTTGCTCCTTGGAAAATATGTGCGATGATATCCTTTAAACTTTCATGATCGTGTCTGTCATCACCAACCAGGCATGGTAATTATTAGCAGAATGTCTGCTGAATCGGTTGAACTTTGGCCAGCATGCACATGATACAGTCTGTATATTGATTGATTCATGCTGGTCTTCAAAGAGCAATTCCAAGTACCCTAGGTACTACTATAGCTGTACATATTATTTGAATGTTTTGCTTGCAATTTGAATGCTACCTATGCAGAACTTTCAAATCAACCATTTCAGGCTTATTAAATATAAAAAGCAAGGTAACTTCAATATAATTATTCTAAATAACATTATTATTATATTAACAAATATGAACAGGAACAGAAAAGGTCTGTTTAACCTAGTAATTATGTATAATTATGTATTTGGTTTTCATTAAAAAAATCCTAATTCCTTAAATACAACCCATGTAACTGTGAAATATTGGAAGATTTAGCCTAAAACTTAAAGCCTATGTTTTGTTATAAGTGCAACTGATGACTGTAGACCACCGCCACTTAAGAAACTGTAGTATAAAAGTCAATACTACTCACTTCATTAACAAGTTATAACAAAATCATCACCCAAGGCACCTACTGCTAGATGCCAAATAGACACCCAAGCCATCACTTATCAAGAGAAACATTAAAACAGAAATGCTCGCAAAATTCACATATAAAACCTGCAATCTGTATTTTCAATGGATTCTTTATGGCAGTAATGGCAAATGAATTGCAAAAGTGGTATGTTACGATTATATGCATCTACAGTCCACAGAGGTGATGAAAAAGAGATCTGCCTTTGTTATCAACTCTAATGTCATCTCCAGCACAGATTCATCAGCAAGGAGAGCCCGAAAGGTCAAGAGCAATTTACGCCTTCTCCATGAGCCTGGAGTGTGTCACATCATCATCACAAACACAGGCTCTGATGAGGAGACAATAACAAGACTTCTGGGTGTGTCCAGCATCAAAGCATTGTCCATCTAATTGACCAGGCCCCTGTCTCACTACGGCTCAACATCATGCGCTAATCAGAAGATCAATGTATGGTACAGATAACTGACTGTTGGATTGTTACCATCACTTACATGAAACCTGCTGCTGCTTTTGAGCTTATAATAGAGGTCTTTCACAGGGTCCTTCCAAAGGAAATATGGGTTCTTACAAAGAAAACACGGATCATCCCAAAGGAAATATAGGTCCTCCCAAAAGAAACAAGATTCATCCCAAAGGAAACAATCTACCTTCAAAAGGAAACAGGATTCATTCAAAAGGAAACACAAATTCTCTCAAACAAATCAGGGGTGGATCTTCCAAATGCTGACTTGACCTGCCTACAAAAATTACATGTCCACAGACGTGACCTACCCACCGATTTGACCTGCCAGACTTGACCTGGCCAAAAATGTGACCTACCCACTGACTTGGCCTGCCAGACTTAACTTGGTCAAAAACTTGACCTATCCACTGACTTGAACTGCCAGACTTGACCTAGCCACAAACTTGACCTGACCATAAAATTGACCTACTCATAAATTTGACCTTGACCTACTCATATACTTGACCTGTCCACAGACGTGACCTGCTCATAGACTTGAACTGTCCACAGACATGACCTGCCCACAGACGTGACCTGTCCATAGATTTGACCTGGCCACAGATTTGACCTAGCTTACTCCTGATTTGCCATCTTCTGCCTGTGTTCGTACACAGCAAATTTACATCACCCTTATCACATCTGCATCGCTGGATGGCTGATATGTCTGTAGTGCCAGACATACCTAGACACATGAGAGAGCAGCACAGAACTGCTGGGATATGCACCGTGCTGATCAAGAGCACCAGATGTCAATTAGAAAAAATGTGTGTTTAGAATACCATGGTTTCTTGTCCATAGCCTAACTACTGATAGCAGCATATGGGTAATGTTCATCCTAAGCTGAAAAAGAAAAAAAAAATTACTTCTAATGTTGACTGACATTTTGTCTATATATCATGCCGCCCTTGGGAATGTTTTGTATCCAGGCTGTTCATTACAACAAAAGACCTAGAAGTAATTAAGAACCTCCCATTTAGGCAATCATCTCAATGTATCAACATAGATGGCAATATCAGTGTCGGCGAACAACAATCCTGTCTAATGCTTCCATGGGTTTTGGCAGCCTAAAGAGAATGATTAATGCAAGATGTATTAATTAGTATTAATTAGTAAGTATGTGATATGTCATAGGGTCAGTTAAGAGGACTTATCCCAGTTTTCAAGCAGTACTCATCACACATGACTGAACATGGCCAGACAGGGGGCTTCAATGTCTTCACACATGACAGAACATAGCCAGACAGGGGACTTCAGTGTCTCATCACACAGGACCGAACACAGCCAGACATGGGGCTCCAGGGTCTCATCACACAGGACTGAACACAACCAGAAGGGGGCTTCAATGTCTCATCACGCAGGACTGAACACAACCAGATAGGGGGCTTCAATGTCTCATCACACATGACTGAACACAGCCAGACAGGGAGCTTCAGTGTCTCATCACACATGACTGAACACAGCAAGATAGGGGGTTTCAGTGTCTCATCGCACATGGCTGAACACAGCCAGACAGGGGGCTTCAATCTCAACACACATGACTGAGCACAGCCAGACATGACGTTTCAATCTCATCACACATAATTGAACATAGCCAAACAAGTGTGCTTCAATTTAATTGCACATGACTGAACACAGCCAGACAGGGGGCTTCAATCTCATCACACATGACTGAATTACATATCCATTCAGTGGGTTTCATCACTCATGACTGCACAACCAGGCAGGGTGCTTCATATCTCATCACAGATGACTGAACACAGCCAGACAGGGGGCTTCAGTCTCAGGTCGCAGTGTTACATCACGTCCGGCCAGTGGAATAATAAACAAATGGCAGGCCAACATATTTTGTTGTCTTCTGCGCTGTTTTATTTTAAATTGCATATTATGTAAAATGTTCATAATTATGGTGTGGTGGAAAGTGATATACAGTATAATATTGGTTTAGTGGTCAGCCCATTGTTGGTTTTCCCAAGGCAAGTTTGAAGAAAAATGTTGAAACTAACACATTGGATAGGTTCTCCTATCTCATACACTGTGTGGTATTTTTTTTAATTCATCCACGTGTTTGTTTTTTATACACATTTCAAAAGAGCCACCCTACTTGACAGGGCACCGTGTGAATAAGCATTTCACTGTCAGACAATTTATAATCTAGCACAACATTCTCAGGTGGCACGTATGAACTCCTATAACAGTTTTCCAGAAAGTCCAATATATGTTTTATAAGAATATTCAATACAGCGAGTTGTTATATGTTACATTCAAATTTCTATTGATTTTATGACCTTGTGCCCTATTTACAAAGGTAAATATCAACAAAAAGTCACCTAGGGTGTGAATTCACAAAAGGCCAGACGTCTTATGCAATTCAATTGCATAATATTACACAGCCTAATTAGCAGACATTCAGAAAACAATGCCACTTGCTTGATTGGCCAGAAGGTCCTGCCAGTAGACAGTCTCAGGCTACAGCCTACTCCAGCTAGTCACTGTCGTCAGGCTTCATCAGGATCAATGACAAGATTTTCAAGTGTGTTTAACTAGCAGAAGTAAACAAAAAAGATTGATGGATCACCCTGCTGCAATGTCATTGGTTCATTTTCATACAGATTTGCAAACTGAGGCTTAACTAGTAGCATACACACCCCACCCCCCTTACAAGACATGTATTCCGACACTATGATTTGGACTTGCAGACTGATGAGAAGTCTGTAATATCCAAAAACGGTTTGTCCCGTTCAACTATTGTTTTGCCATACATATATTATCAGTGATTGTTTCAAGATATTTGAAGTAAAATGCGTCCTCCATGATTGTGCAATGACAATAGCATGCTTCCGTTGCCAGGGTCTTTATTGGGGTCAGCCCACTGTTGGTTTTCCCATAGGCGACCATGTTATCGTTTTGTCTGAGTATAAGAAAACGTGACCTATGAAATGTCTTAAACTTCCCACCTGCTGTTATCATCATCTCATTGACATGCCGATAGATTTTAACAAAAATTGCATACTTCCAGCTCTCGTAAAATGCCTGTATGTATGACACACGTCAATATTTACAAATGCCGGCAAGAATTACTCCGCAAACAGGTCACACAGGCAAATTGCTGCCAAATATCCTTCCGCTTATTCAAATCATCTAGAAATCCAGCATTTTACAGTCAACACCTCCTACAATCATACATGAAAATCTCCCTACTCAAATGCACTTATGTCACAGCATGTGAATTTTGTAAAAAATCATTTCTCAAAAATACACTGCATTTTTCTTCGTGTGCAACGGACAGGAAGTCTAACTAGAACATGACCCCTTTAGTCACCTCAATAATACAGCCACCTCGCAATTAAGGTCACCCTGGGACAGTCCCAAATTATTTCCATATAGAGTAAAGAATAGGAAATTAGTCCCATTAATAGGTCATTTCACTATTCGGGTGACTTTGCCCAGTCCCAATGATGCCCTTAATAGTTAGGGTCTACTGTATAGTGTATGGGGCATGTTGATTCATTGGAAATTTTTATTTAAAAGATGATCAATTTCAGAATCTAACCTTAAGAGTTCTTTAGAGATGCTACTATATCCACATGATATTTATAATAAATAATATGATAGTGGATAGTCCCACAGATGGAACAGGTGGGGCTGGCAGGAACTGGAGGTGGGGGGTCTTTCTAAAACTGGAAGTGGGGGGTCTTTCTAAAACTTGGAGAGGGGTAGGAGGTTTGCCTAAAAAGATGGGAGGTGGAGTTATTAGAGGTGAACCCTAAAATGTTGGGAGATGGGAGATATACCCCCACACCAGGCAGGAGGTTTAGAACCCTGCCACACCCCCTCAAGGTATCATCAGTGCAGTTTCAACAAGGCTGTTAATTTGCCTGGTTGATGAAGTAATGATGCTGACAAAAGAACTGCTGCAGAGAGAGTGGATATACAATATGTAACCGAATAGAACCAATTGGACTCACCGAATGTATGAACGATTACATCTGGATCAAGGTGGGCCTCTATATGGAGCCAACTGTTACAGCGATCTTATTACGTGGAGTAAACATTGCACAGATCGACACACACAGACAGGTGAAGAGATGGAACAATCCCAACACAGCAACGCTTGCTGTACATTTGCGTTTGTGTTATACATGGTGTGATACAAGATATAACAACAGATCTGACTGAACATACCTTGGAGGCAGCAGCATACAAGAGAAACACGTGTCTGACAGTCGGATGAAGGATGTCGTTATTGCCCGGAGTGAGAAGTTTTGGCACCATGAAGCATTCCGCCCAGCTGGCGAGGGGGCGTTCATTGAGCAGTACATAAACTGTCAGGCCAGGCTGGCTGTCGACAGCCTTGTCGTTTATTCACCGCCACCTGCCGACCGGCAACATGGGCAGCTTCAGTTACCTGCCATGCATCCTAGCCACACCACACGGGACCCTGAGCGTATACTTGCTATGATAGCAGCTTCCCTGACTGAGCCGAGGGATCAAATGTGGCACGGCAGTGCGGACGACGGCCCACCTGAGTCTAGAGCAATCAATAACAAAACGGCGTCATCGCCGACTCACAGTAGTCACTGCGGCGGCACAGGCAACTATATAGCCTTCATGTGCAATATATATCCTCATTGACATGTTATATATATATATCATTCATACAATAATGTGATTAGTTAATTGCCTACATATTTAATTACATATATGTAAGTGTGTGTTTGTGTACACGTGCGTACGTGCTTGCGTGGTGTAATTTGGGTGCATGCACACATGCATGTGTGTGCATACGTGTAATGTCGTGTATGGATGTTTGTGTGGCTGTGTGCATGCATATATATGTGCATGGTATTGATTGCATCCTTGTATGTATGTATGCAAATGCATTTATAATGTAGCTGTGTATGTATTACGTTATACAAAGTCATGTATAATGTAGCTGTGTATGTATTACGTTATACAAAGTCATGTATAATGTAGCTGTGTATGTATTACGTTATACAAAGTCATGTATATACACATGGAAATGTCATTGAATCAAAGTCAAGCGTCACATATTTAGGGGTGACTTTAGATCAGTCCCTTTTTGG
This sequence comes from Paraescarpia echinospica, assembly GCA_020002185.1. Classification (NCBI taxonomy): domain Eukaryota; kingdom Metazoa; phylum Annelida; class Polychaeta; order Sabellida; family Siboglinidae; genus Paraescarpia; species Paraescarpia echinospica. Next base: position 32,218,223 of record CM034540.1, on the reverse strand, counting down.
TGATATTATAGCTTCTAATATCCTTTCTAAAACTTCAAATAAACTTAATTTTGTTGTACAGGAACGCCAGAAAGTTTATTATCAAAACAAAAAGCAACTAGTCTGCCTTAATTCAATGTCATTTTGATTACACATGTTCAGCTTGATACAGCGGATTATCGAAAAAAATGACGTGCAGAATGCAGTGTACACAGAATAAGATTATCAGATTTATGTTAAATGCTCCACCAAGTTTCCATGTTGGTGCTAATGACATGCATACACATGTCTGTGCATGCACTCACCCAAAACATGCACACATGCACACACACACTATATTCATATGTAAAAATAAACTGCTTCTGAATAAACTGTCGTAATATCAGCATACTTATAATGAATACAACATAACTCCTGTTGTTTTATCAGACTCCCATTAAGACAGGATCACAGGTAATAAAGACCAGATGTGACAGCTTCAAAGGAAGCCAGCTGTGTGCCACAGAAGTAGCTATAGAGACATCTCAAGATCGCTTCCACACACACACGTGTGCATACTATGCATATGCGTGTATGTCACTGCGTATGTGTGCATGCGTGCATGTGTCTGTTATATGCATGCACGAATGTATATGTGTGTGTGTATGTGTGTGTGTGTGTGCATGCATGCATGTGTGTGCATGTGTCTGCATGCATGCATGTGTGTGTATGTTTGTGTGTGTACGTATGTGCGTGCATGCACATAGGTACGTATGTGTTTGATGTATGCGCGGGTGCTTGTGCGTGTGTGCGCGTGTGTGCGTGCGAGCGCGTGTGTGGGTGTATGCATGTTGGTGTGTGTGTGTGTGGTGTGTGTGTGCATGAATGTGTGTGGGTGTATGCATGTTGGTGAGTGTGTATGTGAGCGAGCATGCGTGTGTGTGTGTGTGTGTGTATGCATGTTGGTGTGTGTGTGTTCGTGCGTGCGTGTGGGTGTATACCTGTGTATGTGTGCATTCATACATGTGTGTATATGTGTATGCAGAGATGCATGCATATTGCACACAGCCTTGTGACAGGTGACACAGCCATGGACCACACATGTTGCACACAGCCTTGTGACAGGTGACACAGCCATGGACCACACATATTGCACACAGCCTTGTGACAGGTGACACAGCCATGGACCACACATATTGCACACAGCCTTGTGACAGGTGACACAGCCATGGACCACACATACAGTATTTGTTCAATCATAATCACAAAGTTAAGATGTAATAGTTATTCAAATAATAATTGTTTAATTGTGATCACATGTTGTATTTGTTCAAATGTGATCACACTATTTTGTTCCAATATGATCAACTACAGCATTTTGTTCCTTTGTGACTGAATATTGTGTTTGTTCCATTGTGTTCACAATTTCATATACTGCATTTGTTCAGTTGTGATCACATATTGTGTTTGTCATGATCACGTAATGTGTTTGCTCCACTGTAATTACCTTACGGTGACTATTGGGAATATTTTTACTAATGCAATAGTATTGCAACAGTGTAATAAATATTGCAATAGTATCATGACAATATAATGGACTATCAAACAGCCAGGAAATCTGTCACAAATCATAACGTTTTGGTGGTGTCATCACATGGCCTTGGAGACAACTGATCAGAAATGGTGAATCCATGAGTGGTGCTGCTAAGTGGTCAATGATTGTTGATGTTTAATTGTTAGTTCGATAAAAGTAAAAAAATAAAAGTTGGAAATGACTGCCTGTGAACAATACTATTAAAGTTGCAGAAGTAGCTGTACTCAGTGTTACTGTACTCACAGTGTTACTGTACTCACAGTGTTACTGTACTCACAGTGTTACTGTACTCACAGTGTTACTGTACACATTCAGTGACATCCGTTCCTGCTGCATGTTAGATGTTGCACACTCTTTTCACGCTCAGTCGGATCAGTCAGACATGAACCAAATGAAGCGAGACCCATTTCGCACACAGATCCCAACAAGAAAGCGGGAACCAGGAGAGCGAGAGGCAATAATGCTAACTGCACATGCCAGTCATCCGTGCACGCTCTTTACAATGTGCACATAAGTCATTATTATGACTGCTTTGTTCAAATAAATTACTTTCCCCTGCTTCATGCTGCATGTGCGAGCCGTTATTTTTGTGACCTGATTCAAGTGTTTAAATGGGTTTACCTTGTGTTATTATGTATGCTCCAACGAATCAATATTTTAATGGCCTATTGCAATAAATTGGTTTGCCAGTGAGTTTTGATGTTGTGTGCATTATTAGTGCTTTATCCGGTCACTTTACACAGGAACTGCCACAATACCAGTGGGGTCAGACCAACATTTTCCTGAAAACATGCCATGGTGCCTTCAGTTATGTTGTGGGGTCAGACCACAATTCTGTCTGATTAAGAATATTTCAACTCCCATAATGCCCTCATATTTTTGGTGTCAGACCACAAATTCATCTTACGTAACTGTCTCAGTGTCGCCATTCCACTTGGGTCAGATCACAAATGCATGAAAGACACTGGAGCCAGACCACAATTATTTTTCATACAGTAACTCCAAAAATGTCTCATATAACTGACCACATACAGGCTGTATTTGTCTGAGATGACAACTTCTACAACATGTGGACATTCATGCTATTGGTAGAAGACTGCAACGTTATCTCTGGGACAGCCATCTACTTATAATCGAGCTAGCACATGTATGCGGGTATTTAATATTTTTCTCCTAGATGACTTGAACGTCGAGTGCCAAACTTTCAGGTATTAATTTATGATCACTGGAATAGGATGTAGGACCTATATATTTTCAAATTAATCCTGTAAATGTAAAGATTCTCACCTTTTATGGGGTAAAACAATTGTTTGGAATGTAAAATGTAATGAGTGTGTAATACGTAAGACGTAATCTAACAATTGCAGTAACCATGCGTGCACAGCAAATATTTGGGAAAAATGGCCCCTTCATCATAGACTGGACAACATTGAGCAGACGCATGCACAGTAATGCTTATGTCTACCCTTATGCCAACAGCACAGCAATATGAATATTTGACAATTCTACACTATCATGACTAGGGCCTAATGATGAACTTCATATTCTCTCTGACCTTCATCATTTTGAACAAACAACGAGTTTCTGCACGCATGTTTATGTAGTGATGCTGTGTGTTTTCTAACATTTTAATAAATAGTATCACAACTGTCATCTACCAAAGCATCCCGTCAGGTGACAGGTATTTTCGCTAGTTTTTACAATGCTTTCATCCAATTAGAAGCAGGCAATAAATGTGTCCTGATATATTCACTAGTTCTGCAAAGGTTCGAGAATTATGCCAACAATATGGAACTATGCTACAAATCCCAAAGTACTTAATTACAGCTCTCTTTCTGCAAAAACAGCGTAATCTGGATTGTCATGATAATTTAATTTTTTATATTTTGCAAGCTCACAGAAATGCCACATATCCAGGGATGCTGATATGTTGTTAATTAAATGTATCGTGTTAATGGAGCCTGCACATGTCTTCGTTAGCTGTGTACAATAACGACACAGTGCCCACACGTTGGCAGATAATTTGGTCATCTTCGTCTATATATCAGCAGATTCGGCCATCGAGCCGACAACCAATCTAAATCACTGTCAATATAATCAACAAATTTAATTTCTGGTATATTCTTACCGGGTAATTTGCTTACATCTGCTATAAAAAACAGCGATAGTGTTCTGTGCAGTCTTCCTGTTGCCTGCTATATCGAGCCACTGAGAAACAATATACGATGAAGTTATCATATCACATACATGTTCGAGGCTAAGCGTGGCAATAAATCTTGATCTAAAACGCTTCCTGTTTCACTTTCTGGGAGCAGGACCTAAGCTCTAGATATCTTAGTAAGATCAGATAACTTTATAATTATGATCTTATTCCAGCTTGAATTAATCTTGGAACAGCCAACAAACGTGCGTCACTGACACTGTATGCGGATGCCGCTGACACCGAGCAATTCGAGTGTTTTCTAAGAAAAGGATTACCATTTTATTCACCTAAACGCCAGAAGCTTACTGCCTAACCTGGATGAACTCAGTGTACTTGCTGCAAAAACAAAGTCAAAGGCAGCAGTGATTGGTGTAACTACTGTAAGTGAAACGTGACTTGATGACTCGGTTGAGGACTTGGCGGTCGAACTGCCAGGATATTCAGTCCTCCGTCATGATCGCAACCGGAACAGAGGTGGTGTCGGTCTTTATATCCGAAGCGATCTTGCGTTTAACCCACGTCAAGACTTACTAACCAACGGCGCGGAGACTGTGTGGGCAGAAGTCCAACCGCCTAAAACGCGTCCCATACTGACAGGGATCTGTTACAGGCCACCGAGACAATGTAACTTTTACGAACTTTTAGAATTGTCCTATAATGAAAGAAACGATTTTAAATTAGTGAATGCGTTTTGCTTGGAGGTTTAATACTAATCATGTTTTGTTTGGTGCCATCTAGAAACAATGACGTTCTGGTTAATCTTAATGCTCTGTGGCTGTGTAATTTTGAAAGTGCATTTGGCTTTAGTTTAAGGCCTTAAGTTTAAGAAATTGATTCCAGAACCTATACCAGAGTATGTACTATTAGTGAATCTGCTACTGACCTTATTTTAGTAACTGATCAAGAAAAAATATGCCAGTCAGGTGTTCTCAGTGTTGGGATTAGCGACCATTTAATAACTTACTCTGCGAGAGTTCCAGTGAACAAGCATAGCACATTTCAAACTCGTTGCTCTAAACATTATAGTAAAGATAAGTTCTTACACAATCTAGATGACGTGGACTGGACAGATATGTAACAATGTTGATATTGCATGGGGCAAATTTAAATAAAAACTTCTAATCAGTTCTTGATAAACTGGCCCCATATATTATATAAGGAGGTTCGAGTTAAACAAAGAACACAACCTTGGATGTCCAACGAAATACTTAACTTATTCAGTGAAAGGGATAATTATCTGCGTAAATTTAGAAAGTCAAAAATCAATTGGACTACAAGCTGTTTGTCTATCACAAAAATCAGGTCAAATATAAAAAAGAAAAAGCTAAATCTCAGTATTATGTACATGCTGTAAATTAAAATCAAAATCGACCAAAAAAGCTGAGGCAAATTCTTAAAGAGGTTGGCTCATCGTCAAAATGTAAAACCAAACCTAAAAGTATTAGTCTGAACATTGAAAATGAAGTATGCTTTGTAAACGGAAGGTCGCAAAATATTTTAATGATTATTTTACTTCTATTGCTTCATCGCTCGTTGAGAAGCTACCATCATGTTCTGGTCGATTTCAACGTTGTTGATTTTGATCATAAACAAAATGTTTCAGATAATATGTTTGGTCTAGCCAGTGTAACTGTAGAACAAGTGTCCAATACATTAAATAGCATAAGCGCTAGTAAGGCGACAGGTTTAGATGAACACCCTGCTAGATTTGTCAAAGGTGATTCTTCTGTCATAGCAAAACCTCTTACTCACATTGTAAACTTATCTACAACTACTGGAAATATCCCCGATGACTTGAAGATGGCGAGGGTTGCTCCATTGTATAAAATTAAGAATAAGACAGAAGTTGAGAACTGTAGACCAATTTCAGCGTTAAGTATAATTTCTAACGTGTTCCAAATTGTCTTAAATCAATTAAGTGACTTTTTAACGGAACATAAACTACTACATGAATGTCAGTCTGGTTTTCGGTCATCATATTCCACTGATACATGCGTGATCCACCAAACCGATTACATTAAACAAGAATGTGATTATGGCAATTACACAGACATGGTATTGTTGGATTTGCAAAAGGCTTTTGATACTGTAGATCACACCATTCTTTTGAAAAAACGTAAGGTTTAGGTGCAGGTGAACTCTATATGTTGGTTTAGATCTTATTTGACGGGTAGAGTACAAGTTACCGATGTCAATGGAACAATGTCTGGGGCAAAAGCTATCACTGGCGATACACCACAAGGTTCCATTCTTGGGCCTCTACTCTTCCTGTTATATGTAAATGACATGTCTGCTGCAATTAAATGCAAGCTTTTGTTATATATGCGGACAACTCAGTCTTGCTTGCCTCGGGAAAGGATTTAGCTGAAAAAGAGGCAACTTTAAGTTCAGAATCGTAATCCATCGGTGAATGGTTAATCGATAACAAACTGTCTCTTCATTTAGGAAAATGTAACAATCTTAATGTTGTATCCAATGGAAATGTCATTGAATCAAAGTCAAGTGTCACATATTTAGGAGTGACTTTAGATCAGTCCCTTTCTGGTGATATTATAGCTTCTAATATCCTTTCTAAAACTTCAAATAAACTTAATTTTTTCAGTTATCACCATAACATACATACATTATTAACACACCAAGGGCATCAGTTATCACCATAACATACATACATATATTAACACACCAAGGGCATCAGTTATCACAATAACAGCTTACACCCACCCATACATACATAACACACCAAGGGCATCAGTTATCACTATAAGAGCTTACACCCACCCATTCATACATTAACACACCAAGGGCATCAGTTATCACCACAACAGCTTACACCCACCCATACATACATTAACTCACCAAGGGCATCAGTTATCACCACAACAGCTTACACCCACCCATACATACATTAACACACCAAGGGCATCAGTTATCACCATAACAGCTTACACCCACCCATACATACATACATTAACACACCAAGGACATCAGTTATCACCATAACAGCTTACACCCACCCATACATACATTAACACACCAAGGGAATCAGTTATCACCACAACAGCTTACACCCACCCATACATACATTAACACACCAAGGGCATCAGTTATCACCATAACATACATACATATATTAACACATCAAGGGCATCATTTATCACCATAACAGCTTACACCCACCCATACATACATTAACACACCAAGGACATCAGTTATCACCACAACAGCTTACACCCACCCATACATACATTAACACACCAAGGGCATCAGTTATCACCATAACATACACCCATACATACATTAACACACCAAGGGCATCAGTTATCACCATAACAGCTTACACCCACCCATACATAAATTAACACACCAAGGACATCAGTTATCACCATAACAGCTTACACCCACCCATACATAAATTAACATACCAAGGGAATCAGTTATCACCATAACAGCTTACACCCACCCATACATACATTAACACACCAAGGGCATCAGTTATCACCACAACAGCTTACACCCACCCATACATACATTAACACACCAAGGGCATCAGTTATCACCACAACAGCTTACACCCACCCATACATACATTAACACACCAAGGGCATCAGTTATCACCACAACAGCTTACACCCACCCATACATACATTAACACACCAAGGGCATCAGTTATCACCACAACAGCTTACACCCACCCATACATACATTAACACACCAAGGGCATCAGTTATCACCACAACAGCTTACACCCACCCATACATACATTAACACACCAAGGGCATCAGTTATCACCACAACAGCTTACACCCACCCATACATACATTAACACACCAAGGGCATCAGTTATCACCACAACAGCTTACACCCACCCATACATACATTAACACACCAAGGGCATCAGTTATCACCACAACAGCTTACACCCACCCATACATACATTAACACACCAAGGGCATCAGTTATCACCACAACAGCTTACACCCACCCATACATACATTAACACACCAAGGGCATCAGTTATCACCACAACAGCTTACACCCACCCATACATACATTAACACACCAAGGGCATCAGTTATCACCACAACAGCTTACACCCACCCATCATCTCCTAGATATTTGACCAGTTCTCTCAGGGAGGAGGAAGGCCCTCTAGAAAAGCAGACCATATTAAAACATGAATGCAGATAACAGGAAATAATTTTCATTATGTTTTCAAAATACACCGGTTGGTAGATCAGAGGCGAAGGAAGTAAATGAACAGATGAGTGGCTCTGAGCACCTGGGAAGAGATGCACTTAGTATGCCCCAAAGTTACTATATTAATACCTGTTGTGTTCTGTTACTTTAACAGTGTGCCTTTAATGTACTTGATCAGCTGACGTCAGCCTCGTTCTGGGGTGAAATGTGGCACCGCCGTGATGCTGTATTACAACCTGTTCAACGTTATGATAGTCTGGTGTTGTTTGTGATATTTCCGTGTTATCGACATAAAATTGCCATATTGTCATACAGTACTGCTAAATTTTTAAAACAGGTTTTAATTAGAATATCGCGTTTACTGTGTATATCATAGTATTGGTAAATGTTCAGAAAATACCCTGCTAAAAAATTACGTACAGTTTACTAAAGTAAATTTACTATAGTTTACTATAGTAAACACTATAGTAAACTACAGTGTTTCTGTGGAATATTTTACCATGTTTTACCATAGTAAATACTATGTTTTACTATAGTAAAAACATTTTACTATGATGAATATCACGTTTTACCATGGTTTACTACAGTGAATACCATATTTTACTATGATTTACTATGGTGAAAGTATGGCAAAATGAAATATACTATGGTTTACTATAATTCACCATGATTTACTATGAATGTATCATCGTTTACCGTAATAAACTGTAGTACATTTTTAGCAGGGTATAAACTGTAAAGCAGAGATATTTGTAAGTTTTGTAAGTGGTTTATGTATATGACCCCTGTAGTTCCACCTGTGTTGAATACTCCCAGCATAAATTTCACCAGCCATTAACAAAGGGCTTCCATCAAACTGCCAAATGTGAAAATTATTCTGCAAGTCACATCATAACGACATTCGCCATGGCAGATTGTGCACAGTGTAGGCCAGCTGTAGCCGAGATGTGACAGAGAATGTGGGGAGAAGAAAGATACATTCTGATAATTACATTGTGTGCTTCACAAAGCGATATGATCAAATCAGTCGATCTGTGCACAATCATAGTAATGAAGTTTGTCTTCAGAGCAAGCCATCGGAGACAGACTCAGGTCACGGTTATCATGCCAGATGGCACACAGTAACCACCACATGACACAGGTGACAATCCTGTGGCATTTCTGGGATTCGTCGACAGATTTAATCTATAAAAATCAAAGCTTTCTGTCATTCATTCAACCTCAGAAAAAAGACGCCAAAACACCACTAAGCAACTCTCATGAGATTGCTGCCATTATGACATAATAGATAGCCAAATTCTGTTCGCGGGTATTAGACATTTTCAGAGATTCTCATGTCAAATTATCACCCTGCAAGAATTATCCTGTCTACTTATGTGAAGACCGGTCAACTGGTTGAGGCCTTGTCCGGCAGGAAAATGACCAATATTAACATCAATGGGCAATGGAAGTGGAGAGACGGCTTGAGTGAGACGAGAGACACATATTGAGATTGATGGTTGACCAGTAAAGTGGATGGGAAGGCCCAGAGGACATGGATATTGATTCTCAAATTAGGCACTCTGCAAAAACAAACATTCTGCCTCTCTGTGTTACATTTAGGCTGTATTACTTATCAATTCCTAAACACAATTTAACAGAAAACAATATTATTCTGTAAAAAAAATGATAATTGATTACTGATGTACTATGGGAGTTTGAATTTTGTTTACAGTTAGTTCCAAGAGAAATTAAACATGTGTGGAACTGAAGATTGTTTTCTGAAAATGCATCAGTACTGATACCAAAATAAGCATACTGCAGATTTAGTTTTATGCATAGAGTTTTTGGAGAAAGTGTAAAGCCCATGTGTACTCAATGAGAAATCTGACAATATAAAACAAATAAATTGAGAAAAGTTTTTATTCATTTAAATGTTTATTCAGTCAGTCATTCATCAATGGGGAATTAGACAATGTTGTGCATAATTAAGCAAGGAATAAGACACCTTTTTACTTTGTTAATAGTCTTAATCTTTGTCCCATTTTTCCAGTGTGGTCTATTGCATATATGTGTAGTATTATGTATCAAACATTACCTGCTGAACTGAATACTATTAATACATTAAAGTGTGTCCAATGCTCAAAGGCTGTGCTCGCGATCAATATAACCATCCAGTAGATTTAGCAGTTCTGTATAGCATTATAAAAACCAGCACTGAGAAAAACATTCTAAACACTCTCATTTCATAATCTCATGTTTCTGCCATTATGCTACAACACAGTTTTCCAGAAAACTTATCACATGCAAAAATTATCATTCACAACTATAAATACTGCACTGAGAACTTAAACTACACCACAGTGCATGAACAGATATATAGATTGGCAGGGCGTGACTCGGCAGCTCCCACGAATTGAACAGGCCAGTGGTTAAACAGGCCAGTATTGAAGCATTAAATTGCCTTCGTTTCGTTCCTTGTTTTGCCGCAGGCGAATATATATTCACTCGGTGCTGGTTTTTATAATGCCATGCAGAACTGCTAAATCTACTGGATGGCTATATTGATCGCGAGCACAGCCTTTGTGCATTGGGCACACTTTAATGCACTTTCTGCAAATGTGTGCTGGTCTTTCTTTATAGGCCTGGACATGGTCAATAGATAAACACATTTCTGTTTCCTGTGAATGCACTAATGGTGTAAGACACTTTCACAGGAGAAGCTTAGCTTCCGAGCAAACATGAAGAGAGTACCAGTATGTGGACATCTTCGGGTTGCCTCACTGCAGAATCTTACCAAAACATCTTGAAATGTACATGCATTATCTGGCGCAAATATTAATATATATATTTTTTAATATGCTGAACACTGCAAAACAAAATGTACATAATTATGTTACGTAACACTTACATATTAGACAATTAATATAAATTCAAAATGACTTACTTTTGCAATACTTTTACGTGACCTCTGTTAAATATTTCAAGGGTGTTATTTTTTCAGTAAGCCAGGGCATTCTTATTAATTGGTACAGTCTGACATTAATGAATAAGAAAAACCTTTTAAAAATACTACCATTGCATATTAATGTTCATGAAATGTTATCTCTTAAGACTTGGCAAAATCCAAAATGACTTCTAAAACCAGTCAATGCCCGCTGGATTCAAGTGATGTGATATGGTTGTCAAGGCTTTATCCATCACGCTGCCCAGTTCTGATATCCACAATACCATCAATGTGTACTAATACATGTACCACCCGAAAGGTGGTGCCACTGTAGCAATTTATTTCCCTCGACTTGTGGTGACAACTGTCACACAGCACACATCCGTCAGACAGACGAAACACTGGGGTCAGATTGACTATTTGGTTGACCTGACCTCCACCACAAGACCAGTTCACACAGCTGATGATACACTGGGGTCAGATGGACTACACACTCGGTTGACCTGACCTCCAATAGAACACCAGGTCATACATATGAAACATTGAGGTCAAATGGACTACCTGGTTTTCCTGACTTCCAATACAACAGATACCAGGTCACACAGATGAAACACCGGGGTCGAATGGACTACTTGGTTGACCTGACATGCACTACAGCACCAGTTCACACAGATGAAACACTGAGGTCAGATGTATTACTTCATGGACCTGACCTCCACCAGGCCAGGTCACAGATGAAATACTGAAAGGGTCAGAAACCACTTGGTTGTCTTGATCTTCGCCACAGCACCGGGTGACATTTACTAATGTATAGGAAATAAGTACAATGTCAACGTAATTGTTTTAAGAAGACATTGCAGAGGCATGCTTCATAATAACCATTATTATGGCCAAGCAAATTGGTTTGAGTTTACCCGCCTGGCGGCGCCACCATTCATTTGGAAACCACGGCATAGAAAACATATAGAAGATACCTATAAGTTCTATATTATGTGTAATTTAGTATTTCGTCACAAAGACGCAGGCCAACCTGGTGAACAGAATAGCCCAAGCTTTAAAACTACAGGCGGATTATAAATATAGCCTAGTCATAAGAACCAACCCCTGCTCTCTTGATTGACGAGTCTGATGCTTGAGCTAACTGCTCTCCGTGTGGTCAGCGCCGACGAAACGAAGCCAACATATCTGCCTTTGTCCGTCCTTGATAGGTCTACCTGATCAGCCAAAACAAATTCTCGGCAACAACACTAATTTAAAGACGTGACTTTCAAATAAATGGGTACGCTTAACCGCAAGAGGGCGCTACATACCCTATTTGTCAGGGACACAACTATTTTCACCGTATGAACTACACTAACGATAATTTATTTTAAGTGTTGTTTACCATATACAATAAATTGGTGCCAATACACAAGTATCAGTGCCCTTCATATGGTGAAAAGGTGAGATCTGGTTTCCCATATATGCTGTTCGGCAATCTTCAGGCTAAACTATTAGCAGCAAGTACCAGGTAGGCAGTTCCCTGGGTTGTAGTATAGGTTTGGGACTTTTAGGATCAGTAAAATGAATCTAGTTTGGGCCATTTAAGTAATAGATTACCAGCTGTTCTATCCTAATTAAGTAACAGAAGTCAATTGGAATTTTCCAAATACGAATTCGAAAACAAACAACATACCACACAATTATTGGTTTAACTAATTTATTTTATTTGTACATATTGAATATCTATATGCCTAATTAAGAGATATGCACACCATTGTGTTTCTATTATATAACATCAACAGAGTGAACAGACAGAAACCAGGTAGTCTCAGCCCGTTTCTTTGCATCTGGTCGTGTTTAATGACATCACTCTTAGTTCTTCACCGTGGCAGTCTATTGCATTTGCTTGTGGGTCCAGTTATTAAGCAACACATGCTACAAATAGTTGTTTAATACGACAGCCAATCCAGAATGAGGTCAACATGGGTCTCCCAAGTAATCTATTTAAACCATACATAAACACACAGCTTCCAAGGACTGGAGAGTTATGTTGTACCCTAAATCAAATTATTATTATAAATTGCATGTATAAATATCATGCAACCGAGATATATTACCTGTATATGTGAATGCAGAAAAGCGAAGTATGCAGTAAATTCCATTGATGAAAAACAATGTGCATCCATCCTTCTTATTCATAAGTGGACTGCTTATTCACACGAGTAAGAAGTAGAATGCAAATTACTAAAGCAATGGAGGAAGGAAGAGAACAGAAATATCACTGTCGTATCACAGACTGTAGAGAGAAACCCAACAATAGGATATTAGAAGAAGATACGTATGACTGGAATGCTTAGAATTATCGCAAATAGCTTCTATCCAAAGAGGACAACATGGCACGTGTATATGGTGGGTGCAAGAGGGTTAAATCCAAACTTCACCTTTGATTTTTCACAATGAAGCCACAATTAATTTGAACTAGGTCATACAAATATGAATAATACTAAAGTGATGTAGTGGTCTTAAAACAGTGCAGATGAAAATGTATCTAGTCGGTTTCCTCAACACTGAAAATTCTATTAATAGACTCGACAACCTTAATACTATCTGATGGTCTTAGAATTCAGCAACATTAACATGGCCATCGAAACCACGGGGATATACAGTGCCCAATGTTGAGAGCCAGCTATTTACACCAAACCTACCCATGCCCAGTCAGGGTATTGAACTGAAATGGTGGCAGAATGTGACAACCACTACACTACCTTAGTGACAGTACAGCTGTAGTCTGAAGGACTTGACCATCAAGAATGATGTGAGGCTAAATTAAAATCAGGCATTCAAAATAATAAAATCATGGAGAAATAGGTTCTTTGGGTTTGCCCTGCACATTAGGACACATGGTAGCAATTTCACTAATTACTAAGGACCTCCTCAAATGCTCACTGGTTTGTAATGGAAAAAGGAAATGTGGGTTTAAGGATCCCTGTGCATTAACCCTGAAGCTGTTCCAGCAATGGTGAAGCAGGTACATCAGCTCTCTTGCACAATGCAAAGGGACATTTCCTATTCTATTCTTCCTTTACTGTAACTGAGATGGTGGTCACCGGCATGACGGTCACACATGACCGACTCATGGGATAGTCGTACATGACGAACTGGCAAGATGGTCTCACGACTGAGTCATGATGGGTACACATGACCAACTTGCAAGATGGTCATATGAGACTGACTCACACATGACTAACTAGCAAGATGGTCACACATGAATAATTCATGATAATCACACCTGACCAACAAGACTATCACACATAACCGACTCACATGACATTCACACAACCAACTGGCCTAGTCACACATGACCGACTACAAGATAAAATATGTGCAACAGACACGAATGCAGGTGAACAAATTCAAACAACATAAAAATCACTTGCATAATTGTGGCATGATCACACTAGGACATGGTGAGGGTTCTGCTAGTACAACAAGTATGTGCAACTATCACACCTTATACATATCCTAATGTCCATTGCTTCTCTAACCTGAAAAACGTATAGCAACAAGGTTCCCAATGCTGGAGTTCTGGTGGGGAAGAAACAGGTGTAATGATGGAGATATTCTCTCTGTATAATCATCACTAATAATGAGTGTGAGTCACACTCAGTAGGACCAATAGATATCTATCTCAACCGTTTCTACAAAGCTTTCATTATTGTACAAGCTGTTGAAGAATAACTGATATGCATATCTACCAGAAAGCAGCTGGGATGTCTGGCAACACTTGAAGCAACTACTCGGCAAGTCTCGGTTGTCGTCCAACTAACAGGCAGTTTTCGTTTCCTTTCACGGTTTATGCTACGTCAATGTTGATGCGTTACAGTCACTGCTGCTACAACCGTGAGTATTTATCAAGGAACCTGTACAATATATACACTGATTTAATGAATACTCGATCTCTTGTTCTATACACATGTAGACCATGACACCTGGTTGTCCTGATATTGTATTGCAGTCATGGAGTCTACCTCTTCACTAGTATCTACCCCCTGCTCCAGGGCGATCGGGGATACGCGGGGGCACGCCAGGCACGGGGCGACTGGAAACAGAGAAACAGTAAATATTTCCCTAGCAGAAATATGTTTTAAAGGTAGTATGTCTGTTCTTCAATTTATTAGCACTTATTTATTTACTGCTCTCAATACGACAATCCATATGTGGAAGGTATACTAATTGCATTTAATAAGCCTAAAACAGTATTCACAATTGGAACTTCTAGCAAGTGAAAATTACAATAAACATTCAGTTTATAAACAAAATCTATTGGCATTACACTGAACCATCAAGTTCTTTGATTTTCAATGTGGTTACAATTTCCCCACAGTCAGTAACTGGATTGCCTGTTAGTAAGGGATCATCGCAGAACATCGATGTCCGATATCAGATAAAATTACTTTCATTTTGGGAGAGGCTTCGCTTTCGCTTCGGACTGATACTGTTAATATAATTATATCTTCATATCAACGTTTACAAACTTTTGTCTGAGGGGGATGAGACCAGATGAAAGTAATTTTGTCTGATATCAGACACCAACCTTCTGAGATGATCCCTAAGATACACCTTAAATACACATTGGCTGTGTATTTGAAAAGTAAATGTGGACTGATTCCAGGCCAGGCCAGAAAATAGCACCTTAAAACTGAATGTCCCAGTTGAGTATGACTAAACGTGTTCAACAGAGAACTCACCTGGGAATCAGTGGGGGTGGTAGTTGTGGCATGCCCCCTGCCATATTGTTTGGGGTAGGGCTTGGGTTCGGTGAGGGGCGCAGCCCTACTTGGGGTCCTGGTCGTGAGGGGGCCTGTGGGGCTGGTCGCTGGGGTACTGAGGGGGGTGGAGGTGCCACCCGCGCTGTGTGTGGTCGGTTCACACGTGACGCAACCGGCGAGGGTGGTCTGCAAACAGAAGGGTGATGATGTCACAAGGGGTAAATCAGCTAATTGGTAGCATGATGAAACATTGCAGAAACTGGAGACTTTATTTTGACCCTACAGTCACAAGCAGAGGGTAATGTGAAATTCATAGTTCAAGTCACAACAGTGCCAAATGATAAACCTACCATTTCACCTTAACTTGAAAAGACATCAATGTAGAATTTGATTAAAAACAAAAATATTTTCAAAACTACAATTTTGAAATACCTAGGTAAGTATTTTATCTTTTTATGACATTCATTGTACTACGAAAACCACAAAATGTTTAGAAAAACAGTCAGAGGTAACGTATTTACAGACAATGGCATGGAATAATGTCTTATTTAAGCCACATGATATTCTTATAATGTGACACTTGAACAGGCAAGCTGCAAAATACAAAAGCTTTATTTTGGTAGCCTTACAGAGCACTTATTACAAAGCATTGTCTGCATATCAACAAAGTCTTACTATGTACAAAGCAGTAAGCGGCAATGGAAGCCCACATGTTAGTATGAATTACCATGATAGCTGGCCCATTTCACTAGCGCTGTGAGCTCATGATCACACCACATCATTAACTCTGTCAAGTGTTTGTCATAACTTCTAAGTTATGTTCATCAATTCCTACGTAACCATTAATATTGAAACTGTTTTCATCACAAAATAGTATTCTAAGCCACAAAACACAACAGAATAAATGTTAAAATGAAATCAAAACAAGGCATTAGCTAAAATCTGTTTTCTATCTGTACACAAAGTTTAACATTGTTAAAATACAGAAAAATACATTTGTAGCATAAATTCTATTTTATACCCATCTGTGTTGCGATTCCCGCGAAAAATATAAATTTAATGAGCTAGGTGATCACGTGGTATCGTGTCGTCACACATGACATATACTCACATCAGGCCGACCATTTCAATGCATTCAGAGCATGTTTACAAGGATAGCTTTTGGGTCAAAACGAGCTTCAGAATGAGTTATTGTACGATATTCTGATATAATACAAATACTAGTCATCATAGAGAAACAAGCAGTTATCTTACGGTTCCCCGTAAATCCAATTTTATTCAAAACAATGAATGCAAATGGGCCTACAAGCCAGCGAAGTAAACAAATAACACGAAACCAATGTGTCTACCACTTGAGGTACCGCGGTCAACGGAATTTCGTTGACTGATTTAAGTTGTTATGGTAACCTGTACAACTCCTCCTTCATATATCGATATTCATATATGATTATACACATTACTTTCTGTAGCTGGAAACAATATGTGTTTGTTATGTATGTTTATTGCTGTTGATTACCTCCCGTGGGTTGCAATCGATATAATTATTCTGAAAACGAGCCGAAGGTCAGCGAAACTTCGTTGGCTTGTAGGCCCATTCGCATTCATTGTTTTGAATAAAATTGGATTCACCTAGAATCGTAAGATAACTGCTTGTTCCTCTATGATGACTAGTGATAGACTCATTCTGATCGTTTTGACCCAAAAGCTATCCTTGTAAACATGATCTGAATGCATTGAAAGGGTTGGCCTGATGCGAGTATATGTCATGTGTGACGTCACACATAGGCATACCAGAAAGTTTGCCAAAAATATGCATATCCGAAGAAGGCCAGTTGCACAGATATAATGTGGAATTATTAAATGTTTTCTTGGTGGAAAGAAAAATATACAGCAGAATATTATTCCCTTTAAGAGTCCACCAGATTGTACTATGCTATAAATAAAACAGGCTTTTATTTACAGCATATTACAAAAGTTAATAGAACTACTGAAGTGGACCAAAGGTGAACTTAACAGCAATGTCTTGTAATTAATCATAACAACGATGAACATTGCCTTATAGTAAACATACATGAATAAAAAGATAGCATTCTAATAAATCTTACTCACTCAGATACGTTGTCGACCCTTTCCTGACATCATTAGTCATATATTGAAAGTCATTGTCAGAACAAAGGACTACTGAAGGCATGCAGGGTATTCCAAATGCCAGAAGAACTAGACAGGGTGCTTTGCATGTTATTAGTAGAGCAGGAATATTAGTAGTGATTGAATGTGTTGGTAGTGATACAACTATGGTCTACTGAGAGGGCAGGCACAGACCCCTCTGGGTCGGTTAGTCAACACATGGTGACAGCAGCATCTCAGAAATATCATGTCAAATCTCACATATCACTCACTATAATCTCAACTTTCATGTACTGATTTGATCGATTATGCAGTTGAACAGAATGAAGTCAACCTGCTCTGTAGCTAATGTATGCTTTACAACAGTGAAACAAAGCAGCTACATATTGCTACTAGCATGGAGTCAGACTAGCAAGATAACATTCAATCCAGTGACATGCACAGATGGTGGATTTCATTCATGTAACAAACTTGACATGTATTTCTGAGAAACTGGCCACCAGATGGCATCCCTCCAAAGCGAAGTCTGCTGAACTGAAGCACAGTCAACACGTGCACTTGCGGTAGTCTATAAAACGTGGCCTCGGGCCCTACACACCCAGTGTACGTCTGTGGTCGCTGCGGTATCGATGGTCTACCACTCCAGTGGTCCTCGCCATTATACGGCCTACACATGAGTACATAACGCTCGTTTAAACTCCTTTCGCTACTGACTTGGGATGCCCGCTAGAGGGCAGCAGGTGTCAGCTAGCATGCAGACAACACGACAAGCACACAATGATGATGCCGACAGTACATGACACCATCGCCATAATCATGAACACTAAACTAAAAATATTTAAAAATAAGATGGGTGGATAAGTTAAGGTATATTGTTTCAATAATAACTCAATAAATTATAATTAAAATTACAGAACGACACAATGTATCTGGCAATGAAACACTGTTCATGCAAAGAGAAACGCATTAACACAATATGCGTTTCTACATAGTTATTAATCAGAACCAAAGAAAATATTTGAAAACAAAACAGGATTTATAACCAATGGGAAGGAAGCGAATGGCACAAACCCATTAGAAGTGCTGTTGGGAGGTGATGGCTTGAGCCACTCCTCGGTGACCGGCGGGGGAATTGGAGTGGACACAGTTGTCATGGAGACCTCGCCAATGATGGAGAGGGCGTCCTTCGTTGCGTGGTACATTCGCAGCAGCTCCTCCCTCTTGGCCTCCTCCTCCACTGACTCCTCCATCAACATGTTCTACAGGAAGCAGCACAGCATTGTGGGATATGCACAGTGGAATTGTGGGATACATGTGATGGCATGATGAGATACGTACAATGGAATTGTGGGATATTTACAGTGACATTGTGAGATCTGTGCATTGGCATAGACTTATGATGCCATGATGATGTATACATATACAACAGCATGATGGGATATGTACAATGGCATGATGGGATACATAAAATGGCATTGTGGGATACATATAATGGCATACATACAATGACATGATGGAATAACTGCATTGGAATGATGAGATGCATACAGTGGCATGATGAAATACAGAGTAGAAAGATGTGAAGCCCAAACAATGCATGCATTTGCACGATGTTCATAAGAAACCTACCACACAGTAAACGTATAATAAGTTTCTGCATATTTTTTGCTGATCACATTGTCAGAACATTCAACATACCAATCATACTTTCCCCACTTCTCTCCATACCATATATGTCTGACACTGTGGCCACTGTTTAGTTTGATGACAGATCAAAGAAAGCAGCACAGAATGCAATAATGTGTAGTTTCTTCCAGTGAATCTTGTGCTTATGTACCTGGTCTGTTGTTGAATACAAGTGGGCCAACAACTCAGAGTTGATAAATTCCTTCAACTGAAACAGTCAAATGAAACTTTATTTACACACATCACCATAATGCTATTTCTCTGTCATTATAAACCTTCCAGTCATGTAATAATGTAAACTTTATTTACACACATCACCATATCAACATAAAACTATTTCTCTGTCATTATAAACCTTCCAGTCATGTAATAATGTAAACTTTATTTACGCACATCACCATATCAACATAACACTATTTCTCTGTCATTATAAACCTTCCAGCCATGTAATAATGTAAACTTTATTTACACACATCACCATATCAACATAACACTATTTCTCTGTCATTATAAACCTTCCAGTCATGTAATAATGTAAACTTTATTTACACACATCACCATATCAACATAACACTATTTCTCTGTCATTATAAACCTTCCAGCCATGTAATAATGTAAACTTTATTTACACACATCACCATATCAAACTAACACTATTTCTCTGTCATTATAAACCTTCCAGTCATGTAATAATGTAAACTTTATTTACACACATCACCATATCAACATAACACTATTTCTCTGTCATTATAAACCTTCCAGCCATGTAATAATGTAAACTTTATTTACACACATCACCATATCAACATAACACTATTTCTCTGTCATTATAAACCTTCCAGCCATGTAATAATGTAAACTTTATTTACACACATCACCATATCAAACTAACACTATTTCTCTGTCATTATAAACCTTCCAGTCATGTAATAATGTAAACTTTATTTACACACATCACCATATCAAACTAACACTATTTCTCTGTCATTATAAACCTTCCAGTCATGTAATAATGTAAACTTTATTTACACACATCACCATATCAACATAACACTATTTCTCTGTCATTATAAACCTTCCAGTCATGTAATAATGTAAACATTATTTACACACATCACCATATCAAACTAACACTATTTCTCTGTAATTATAAACCTTCCAGTCATGTAATAATGTAAAGTGGATAAAAATGTAATCACAAAGTTAGCACTACATAATTATTTGCAAACACTACTACAATACTAGTCACTGTATTACACAATCACTAATATAACAACAATATTGCACTGACAAACCCCTGCACTGACTATACTACATAACAGTAGCAACATTTAAATTACACTGCAGTGACAAACATTACAATACACTAAATTACACTGCAGTGACAAACATTATAATACACAAAATTACACTGCAGTGTCAAACATTACAATACACTAAATTACACTGCAGTGACAGACATTACAATACACTAAATTACACTGCAGTGACAAACATTATAATACACTAAATTACAATGACAACTACTACATTATAATAAAATCTGTCTCTGACAACTGCTACATCACACTGTATTACAGTGACAAACATTACACTACATTACAACTATTACCGGTACATTTACAGTGCATTACAGTGGCAACCATCATTATGATCAGTATGGTGAATGGCACACATCACACACAGACAACGGACGTACCATGTTGACCACCATGTACATGAGGGTCTTGGGCACCATGTCACGCTGTGTCTTGTGCACGATCTTCATGTACGAGTCAACGAGGTTGCGGATCGTCTCAACCTGCCGCTCAAGCTGAGGATCCAATGATCCTAGATCTTCTCTGCCCTGTTAGGGAGAAAACAATCCACTTTTCAGTCCTACTGATACGTCACAACTCACAAGGCCATACTGTTGAATGAATATAAAGAACAGAATCAGCAATAGGTTTCTGAAGTGAATAGCACCAAAAATAAGACAAACATTTTCGATTCCAATGAAGTAACACAGTTAGTAGCAGAAAATGTTATTATATAAATTTTCAAAATATTAAACAAAAACTGTCAATAAACAAACTCAATATTGATAGTTTTGTCTACTTTTTAATGTCAAGCTAAAACATCTGATTAGGAAAAAAGGTTTTACAGAAATAAATGTGTTTCAACAAACACTGTCAAACATTTCAATTCCCCTAAATTTAATCTATATTTATAAGCAAACATGTCAGAACAGGAAACTTACAACTTAGAAATATAAAATCTGAACTGAACCTGATAACTGATTTAAACATGGATTAAATGCAACACTGAACAGCGACACAGGAAAGTGAACGTAACTGAACACAATTTAACAAAATGAAGAAGAAATAATGTACTTCCCCCGTGAGTAAATGCGTGATACCACCTTCGTATCTTTGTGAAAGATGAAATACAATTGTTATTTTGGACCATGAGTGCTAAATAGGCAAGCTCTTATATAGACAGCAGTCATTTGGGCCACTAAAAAGTTATTTCATTGTGGTGGATCTGCGAATTATATTTCGCTCTTTTTGATGTCAAACCTTCAAATAAATAAAATTACAAAATAAAAGTTTAAAATGCAAGTTTACAAACAGTCCTTCAGTGACACAAATAGCCCTGCTGATTTGTTTTGCCAAGTTCGGTGTACTATCGACAATAACTATCAACAGATAAATTGACTATCAACAGTATTGCATCATCACGCTGTTCTATATAAACAACAACCATTGCTGGAGGAAGTGTCACTCACCAAGTCTGATGACTCGTCCTTTGTCTTCTCTGGGTAGACACCGGCGCGTAGCAGAGACGCTTTCCAACTGTCCACTTCGTCCTGGGTGTCTGCCGACAGCTCCAGCTGCTTGTAGTCCTTGTACACGTTTCTACGGCAACGCAAGCAACACATTCTTACCAACACATCACCAACGGTCTTACTAACAATGTCATTTTTTATGCAACCTGTCCGACTGTCCACCAGATCACATTGTAGTCAGTTCACATGCAGGAGGCATCAATAACTTTAAAGATATCCCTCACGGTACTCGACATATCTGCTGTGACAGACCTTTATGCTAGCAAGAAGGGGTGAAATGTCATAAACTATAATAATAATAATAAACTTCTATAGTGCCAATATCCCCAGGAATCTGAGCTCAAAGGCACAACATTCAAAAATCATTAGGCAAAATCATGAACAAAGACGAGCAAGAGTCATAGGCAGCTGTGTCAAAGTTTAGCAACGTCTGCCTGTTTGTGTGGTTGACTCCTTTCAAGCATGCAAGACAAACATATAAATATATCCAGTGTTAGCCTTACAGGAGAGCACCACTTCTGATTGGCCCTTATGAGGACACTTTGAGCAGTTAGATGTCATTCACAATTATCAACAAATTTTCTATTCTTACAAAGCATATGTCAAAGCCCACTTACTAAACATTAAAAAGCTGATCGTGTAAGCATAGTTATTTGAAAAAAATTATTTCCAAACATAACTAGAGTGGAAAATGTGGATAGAAGCCAAATGGGTCTACCAAAGACAGGACAAACAAAAGAAGAGGTATGGCAGCCAATCTAGCCATACAGGCCATGAAAACCATGTTTTACATATGGCGTGTCATAACATCGCTGACTTTCAATGGCTTTTATTCCAGAAAATCATTTATATCTACAGGTGTATAGTACTAATTCAGGGGGAGGGAGATCTAAGAATGAGTGCTTTACAAATGAGTAAATGTCAACAATTGTAAACATCCCTTATTGAACAATGCTAGCACTCTTAACAAGGAATAAATGGGTAAATGTCAACAACTGTGAACGCCCCTTATTGAACAGTGCTAGCACTCTTAACAAGGAATAAATGGGTAAATGTCAACAATTGTGAACGCCCCTTATTGAACAATGCTAGCACTCTTAACAAGGAACAAAAGGGTAAATGTCAACAATTGTGAACGCCCCTTATTGAACAATGCTAGCACTCTGAACCACGAAAAAATGGGTAAATGTCAACAATTGTGAATGCCCCTTATTGAACAATGCTAGCACTCTTAACAAGGAACAAAAGGGTAAATGTCAACAACTGTGAACGATCCTTATTGTACAATGCTAGCACTCTTAACAAGGAATAAATGGGTAAATGTCAACAATTGTGAATGCCCCTTATTGAACAATGCTAGCACTCTTAACAAGGAACAAAAGGGTAAATGTCAACAATTGTGAACGCCCCTTATTGAACAATGATAGCACTCTTAACCACAAAAAAATGGGTAAATGTCAACAATTGTGAATGCCCCTTATTGAACAATGCTAGCACTCTTAACAAGGAACAAAAGGGTAAATGTCAACAACTGTGAACGATCCTTATTGTACAATGCTAGCACTCTTAACAAGGAATAAATGGGTAAATGTCAACAATTGTGAATGCCCCTTATTGAACAATGCTAGCACTCTTAACAAGGAACAAAAGGGTAAATGTCAACAATTGTGAACGCCCCTTATTGTACAATGATAGCACTCTTAACAAGGAATAAATGGGTAAATGTCAACAATTGTGAACGCCCCTTATTGAACAATGATAGCACTCTTAACAAGGAATAAATGGGTAAATGTCAACAATTGTGAATGCCCCTTATTGAACAATGATAGCACTCTTAACAAGGAACAAAAGGGTAAATGTCAACAATTGTGAACGCCCCTTATTGAACAATGATAGCACTCTTAACAAGGAACAAAAGGGTAAATGTCAACAACAATTGTGAACGCCCCTTATTGAACAATGATAGCACTCTTAACAAGGAACAAAAGGGTAAATGTCAACAATTGTGAACGCCCCTTATTGTACAAATATAGCAC
Organism: Paraescarpia echinospica; assembly: GCA_020002185.1. Lineage (NCBI taxonomy): Eukaryota > Metazoa > Annelida > Polychaeta > Sabellida > Siboglinidae > Paraescarpia > Paraescarpia echinospica. The sequence goes on along the minus strand of CM034540.1, from coordinate 32,193,918 downwards.
TCTTAACAAGGAATAAATGGTTAATGTCAACAATTGTGAACGCCCCTTATTGAACAATGCTAGCACTCTTAACAAGGAACAAAAGGGTAAATGTCAACAATTGTGAATGCCCCTTATTGAACAATGCTAGCACTCTTAACAAGGAACAAAAGGGTAAATGTCAACAATTGTGAATGCCCCTTATTGAACAATGCTAGCACTCTTAACAAGGAATAAATGGGTAAATGTCAACAATTGTGAACGCCCCTTATTGAACAATGCTAGCACTCTTAACAAGGAACAAAAGGGTAAATGTCAACAATTGTGAACGCCCCTTATTGAACAATGCTAGCACTCTTAACAAGGAATAAATGGGTAAATGTCAACAATTGTGAATGCCCCTTATTGAACAATGCTAGCACTCTTAACAAGGAATAAATGGGTAAATGTCAACAATTGTGAACGCCCCTTATTGAACAATGCTAGCACTCTTAACAAGGAACAAAAGGGTAAATGTCAACAATTGTGAACGCCCCTTATTGAACAATGCTAGCACTCTTAACAAGGAATAAATGGGTAAATGTCAACAACTGTGAACGATCCTTATTGCACTCTTAACAAGGAACAAGGGAAGAGAAATGTGAGGTTGGTGTTCACCTACCGGCCATCCATGTTGAAGAGGGCGAACTTGTGTTGTCGAGACATGAAGCCTCCCTCCACATCCCTCACCTTCAAGTTGTCCAGTGACAGCATGTACTTCTTGTCCTTCTCCTACACATACAATACAGTGGATGTTTATTATCAGCAAGTGATTCATTATCACCAAACAGGCTACTGTCCCCAACCTTCTGTGATTGTCCCATTTATTTATCATACGACTGTCACACAGAAGTTGTTTCAGGCTCAGTAAGGTCTTGAACCACACTTTGCTTTAAATGAGTGACAATACCCTGATCACCATATGGTCTGCAACTCTCAAAATTTCCAAACTAAAATCAGTTGTGGGAGAGGGTTTCCCATGCTTGGGAAAAATTGACATCCCTTGAAATTTGAAGGGTTGCAAGCAACATGTTGGAGAGGGTACAGGCACTCATTAAGTCAAGGGGTGCAACCCTTTATAGTGCCTGAAACATCTTTTTTTGTGACAGTTGTGTGGTAAAAATGTGGGACAATCCCAAACTGCACAAATACAAACAGTTGGAAACTTTTTGATCAAGCCTGTTGTAAATAAAGTTTGTATATCCTCAAGTTTATCCCTACAGTGTATGCATTATTTTTGTCCAGTACAGAGATTGAGTGAGGAAATATTGAAAAAGGGAGCATAGAATACAGAGTGAAAGAAAATGAAAACTGAAATTAACATTTAACAAGTTTGAAATCCGGAGCGACAAGCTCCAGACGGCATGTTGAAAGTCCATCAATTTTCCACCTACGTTTGTTATTTTTGAACATATTCACACTGCTGGCATTAACACAATCATCAGATAATTTGTTCCAGTCATTTATTGTCCTCGGATTGTAGTGCCTTCTTGAAGTTTGAAGAAAATATTTCTATAAATATCTTCATAACTATTCAATAATATTTTTTAAACTTCTACTAGGTCTCCTCTTAGTCTCCTAGTCTCTAGTGTTGAGACATTCTAATGGGCGTCTTTCATAACTAAGATCTTTCAGTTCAGGAATCAGCTAAGTTGCTCTTCTCTGTGTCTTTCTTACGATATGGCCTCCATGCTTGTATGCAATATGTCCTCCATGCCTGTATGCAATATGGCCTCCATGCATGTATGCAATATGGCCTCCATGCCTGTATGCAATATGGCCTCCATGCCTGTATGCAATATGGCCTCCATGCTTATATGCAATATGTCCTCCATGCCTGTATGCAATATGGCCTCCATGCATCTATGCAATATGGCCTCCATGCATGTATGCAATATGGCCTCCATGCTTGTATGCAATATGGCCTCCATGCCTGTATGCAATATGGCCTCCATGCCTGTATGCAATATGGCCTCCATTCCTGTATGCAATATGGCCTCCATGCTTGTATGCAATATGGCCTCCATGCCTGTATGCAATATGGCCTCCATACCTGTATGCAATATGGCCTCCATGCCTGTATGCAATATGGCCTCCATGCTTGTATGCAATATGTCCTCCATGCCTGTATGCAATATGGCCTCCATGCTTATATGCAATATGTCCTCCATGCCTGTATGCAATATGGCCTCCATGCTTGTATGCAATATGTCCTCCATGCTTGTATGCAATATGGCCTCCATGCCTGTATGCAATATGGCCTCCATGCCTGTATGCAATATGGCCTCCATGCCTGTATGCAATATGGCCTCCATGCCTGTATGCAATATGGCCTCCATGCTTGTATGCAATATGGCCTCCATGCTTGTATGCAATATGGCCTCAATATGGCCTCCATGCCTGTATGCAATATGGCCTCCATGCCTGTATGCAATATGGCCTCCATGCTTGTATGCAATATGTCCTCCATGCCTGTATGCAATATGGCCTCCATGCTTGTATGCAATATGGCCTCCATGCCTGTATGCAATATGGCCTCCATGCCTGTATGCAATATGGCCTCCATGCTTGTATGCAATATGTCCTCCATGCCTGTATGCAATATGGCCTCCATGCTTATATGCAATATGTCCTCCATGCCTATATGCAATATGGCATCCATGCTTGTATGCAATATGTCCTCCATGCTTGTATGCAATATGGCCTCCATGCCTGTATGCAATATGTCCTCCATGCCTGCAATATGGCCTCCATGCATGCAATATGGCCTCCATGCTTGTATGCAATATGGCCTCCATGCTTGTATGCAATATGGCCTTATGCCTGTATGCAATATGCATGTATGCAATATGGCCTCCATGCTTGTATGCAATATGGCCTCCATGCTTGTATGCAATATGGCCTCCATACCTGTATGCAATATGGCCTCCATGCCTGTATGCAATATGGCCTCCATGCTTATATGCAATATGTCCTCCATGCCTGTATGCAATATGGCCTCCATGCTTGTATGCAATATGGCCTCCATACCTGTATGCAATATGGCCTCCATGCCTGTATTCAATATGGCCTCCATGCCTGTATGCAATATGGCCTCCATGCCTGTATTCAATATGGCCTCCATGCCTGTATGCAATATGGCCTCCATGCTTGTATGCAATATGGCCTCCATGCTTGTATGCAATATGGCCTCCATGCCTGTATGCAATATGTCCTCCATACCTGTATGCAATATGGCCTCCATGCCTGTATTCAATATGGCCTCCATGCCTGTATGCAATATGGCCTCCATGCCTGTATGCAATATGGCCTCCATGCTTGTATGCAATATGTCCTCCATGCCTGTATGCAATATGGCCTCCATGCCTGTATGCAATATGGCCTCCATGCCTGTATGCAATATGGCCTCCATGCCTGTATGCAATATGGCCTCCATGCCTGTATGCAATATGGCCTCCATGCTTGTATGCAATATGGCCTCCATGCTTGTATGCAATATGTCCTCCATGCCTGTATGCAATATGGCCTCCATGCCTGTATGCAATATGGCCTCCATGCTATGCAATATGGCCTCCATGCTATGCAATATGTATGCCTCATGTCCATGCCTGTATGCAATATGGCCTCCATGCCTGTATGCAATATGCATGCTTGTATGCACATGTCCTCCTTGCCTGTATGCAATATGGCCTCCATGCCTGTATGCAATATGGCCTCCATGCCTGTATGCAATATGGCCTCCATATTTGTATGCAATATGGCCTCCATGCTTGTATGCAATATGTCCTCCATGCCTGTATGCAATATGGCCTCCATGCCTGTATGCAATATGGCCTCCATGCCTGTATGCAATATGGCCTCCATGCTTGTATGCAATATGGCCTCCATGCTTGTATGCAATATGTCCTCCATGCCTATATGCAATATGGCCTCCATGCTTGTATGCAATATGGCCTCCATGCCTGTATGCAATATGGCCTCCATGCTTGTATGCAATATGTCCTCCATGCCTATATGCAATATGGCCTCCATGCTTGTATGCAATATGGCCTCCATGCCTGTATGCAATATGGCCTCCATGCCTGTATGCAATATGGCCTCCATGCTTGTATGCAATATGTCCTCCATGCCTGTATGCAATATGGCCTCCATGCCTGTATGCAATATGGCCTCCATGCCTGTATGCAATATGGCCTTCATGCCTGTATGCAATATGGCCTCCATGCTTGTATGCAATATGGCATCCATGCTTGTATGCAATATGGCCTCCATGCTTGTATGCAATATGGCCTCCATGCCTGTATGCAATATGGCCTCCATGCATGTATGCAATATGGCCTCCATGCTTGTATGCAATATGGCCTCCATGCTTGTATGCAATATGGCCTCCATGCTTGTATGCAATATGGCCTCCATACCTGTATGCAATATGGCCTCCATGCCTGTATGCAATATGGCCTCCATGCTTATATGCAATATGTCCTCCATGCCTGTATGCAATATGGCCTCCATGCTTGTATGCAATATGGCCTCCATGCCTGTATGCAATATGGCCTCCATGCCTGTATTCAATATGGCCTCCATGCCTGTATGCAATATGGCCTCCATGCCTGTATTCAATATGGCCTCCATGCCTGTATGCAATATGGCCTCCATGCTTGTATGCAATATGGCCTCCATGCTTGTATGCAATATGGCCTCCATGCCTGTATGCAATATGTCCTCCATACCTGTATGCAATATGGCCTCCATGCCTGTATTCAATATGGCCTCCATGCCTGTATGCAATATGGCCTCCATGCCTGTATGCAATATGGCCTCCATGCTTGTATGCAATATGTCCTCCTTGCCTGTATGCAATATGGCCTCCATGCCTGTATGCAATATGGCCTCCATGCCTGTATGCAATATGGCCTCCATACTTGTATGCAATATGGCCTCCATGCTTGTATGCAATATGTCCTCCATGCCTGTATGCAATATGGCCTCCATGTTTGTATGCACATGTCCCTCCATGCCTGTATGCAATATGGCCTCCATGCTTGTATGCAATATGTCCTCCATGCCTGTATGCAATATGGCCTCCATGCTTGTATGCAATATGTCCTCCATGCCTGTATGCAATATGGCCTCCATGCCTGTATGCAATATGGCCTCCATGCTTGTATGCAATATGGCCTCCATGCTTGTATGCAATATGGCCTCCATGCCTGTATGCAATATGGCCTCCATGCCAATATGTCCTGTATGCAATATGGCCTCCATGCTTGTATGCAATATGTCCTCCATGCCAATATGGCCTCCATGCCTGTATGCAATATGGCCTCCATGCCTGTATGCAATATGGCCTCCATGCTTGTATGCAATATGTCCTCCATGCCTGTATGCAATATGGCCTCCATGCCTGTATGCAATATGGCCTCCATGCCTGTATGCAATATGGCCTTCATGCCTGTATGCAATATGGCCTCCATGCTTGTATGCAATATGGCCTCCATGCTTGTATGCAATATGGCCTCCATGCTTGTATGCAATATGGCCTCCATGCTTGTATGCAATATGTCCTCCATGCCTGTATGCAATATGGCCTTCATGCCTGTATGCAATATGGCCTCCATGCTTGTATGCAATATGTCCTCCATGCCTGTATGCAATATGGCCTCCATGCCTGTATGCAATATGGCCTCCATGCCTGTATGCAATATGGCCTCCATGCTTGTATGCAATATGGCCTCCATGCTTGTATGCAATATGTCCTCCATGCCTGTATGCAATATGGCCTCCATGCTTGTATGCAATATGTCCTCCATGCTTGTATGCAATATGGCCTCCATGCCTGTATGCAATATGGCCTCCATGCTTGTATGCAATATGGCCTCCATGCTTGTATGCAATATGGCCTCCATGCTTGTATGCAATATGGCCTCCATGCTTGTATGCAATATGGCCTCCATGCCTGTATGCAATATGCCAAATGAGGCCTAACATGTAGATATTGTATCAAGAGAAATCTCAAAAGTACTGTGGTGAACAGAGAGAGTGGGAGAAAATTACACAGATGGAAACCAAAAGTATGTGACGCTGCCCCCGTGTACAAGGCAACGGGGCAGGAGACCATGACAGCAATGACCAACCTCCTCATCCTTGAACCACATCACAGTCTCAGCCGTCAATATGAACCAGAAGTCTCGGTTGCCACCTTTAAACATGCTCACGTTGTGCAGTGCGAGCCAACCTTTGCGAATCACCTGTCAACACAAGTACAGACATGTTACTGGCTAGACACACAATTTACAGTCACAGTTACTTATGAATGTGTAAACCTATCTTTTTCCAGCTGATCTGAGGTACACATGTTTGAACACAAATCATTAGAACCCATGACTTTTTTAATTAAATACATTCAGATTCCCGGCAGCTCTCATGTACATTCATCAAGATATTTTCAAATGGAGCTATCTCAGAAACTTCCAATTTAAAGCCATACAAAAATACCCCTAGTGTATTGCAAATAAACTAAGGTATAAAATAACATCTGCCAATTATCAATATCAATGCAATTATCCAGTAGATCGCACAACATATACGATTAAAATGCAGCTTATCTTTAGACAGTTGGGGAACACTGTTGGTGTCTAACTGATAAATAGGACAAACAAAATGGCAAACTTTTTCAAATATTCTAATCGAATCCCAATCCTCTAGGATATATACTCACTGCTACTAAGCTTCACTTGATTAAACGTGCCTCCTCAGTTCAATTTTTCGATTGTTTCATTTCAAATTATTGATTTTGTACGTAGCATCCTCTGACAGTCTCGCTTGTTTAGATAACTTGTTGTATGAAGTTTTCATAAAACCAACCAATCGGTTGATGAATTAGTTTTAATTAGAATTAATTTACCTGTGAGAGAGAGCGACAATGAACTCACCTGATTTCCCAACTTCCTCTTGGTAGAGGTCTCTGTTCTCTGCTGGGCACTGCAACAAATACACAAGTAAACAACAAGAACAATAAACGTAACCCATCTCTCACAATGCTGTACACCAGTCACACACTGGGGTTGTAATTAGGGGTGTAATATTGATTCATTCTTTATAATTACTTGTGGTGTTAGCGTGAATGATAAAAAAGTAATCTGAGTTGTAAAGTTGTTTCTGTGACCTTGACACAGAATTGTGGTTTGTTGTGAACTTGAGACATATAGGGTTTTTCATGACCTTGACACACACTCACACACAAACATATATATATAGATAGGTATATATATATATATATACATATATATTACAACACACCTTTTCAAATGAAGGTTGCGCAAAGGTTAAAAATAATCAACCTTTTTTTCTCATAAAAATGAAGGTAACTCTGTGGAAGAATATAAATAGAACAGAAGCAATATTTGTAGGTTTCCAGCAGAGCAAAAATGCATGTTTACTGTCTGTTCTGGTAGTAAAACCACTGGACTAATTACAGTAGTAAAATGTGAAGACCTTACATTGAGCGAATGTAAGATTTTGAACATGTAAGATATGTTAAAATATTCAGACAGCTCTGTGACATTCCTAAATAGCCAACAATATCTTTTTGAACATTGCGACTGATATCCAACAATATTAAAATTTCTCTCCCACATTCAAACAACATTGATTCATGTCTTTGCATTAGACCCTGCTGTCTGATTATTAGATATATCCTTATTTATGAGTTTCATCAAGTTACTACCAGTAAAATGACGTACTGTTTTGTAAAACAGATTCAAAGTTTAAAAAACCTTTATTATTCTAAAAATTTAATCAGGACAATATGTAAATTATTCCAAAAGTTTATTTGGTATAATGTGTAACACTACTATTACAACTTGGCATATAACCTATAGTTAGCTATCATCAACAGATGAACATAAATTAGCAAGGAAAATCTCTTAAAGCAGGCAGATGCAGCAAGATGGCAAAATTAGAAAGTGTCATTTCACAAAGATAATCCTCAGAAACAACAAGGCCATGCAGTAAGCCAGGAGAAGCTGTGAAATGTTGTTGCTAAGTCTTACTGTGTACTGTTATGTGCAATGCTGAACCTAAGTGTAAAAATGTCACCGGTTTATTAACTGAAAGCAGTTGTTTACAAAATGGAAAGCTGGTCCATGTATTGTGATGGTCATGGACCGTGGTACTGTACCATGTGTTGATAGAATAGCAAGAAGAGATGACATACTATCCAATAATGACATAAAGAACAGAGTGTGAAAGAAAGAAATTATGGTGAACTGACAGAGTAACATTTACCATGGTTTGTATGATCCAAAGTCCAGCAAACTAGGCCCAGTGCAAGAGAGAAAGGGTTAAAGTTGTTGGACAAGAAGCTAAGTTATCAAGGGAACTTATGGTTGAACAGACTAATAGGCTTATGTGTAAGTCAAATACACTAACATGTGTGTTACTAGACACACAGACAGGTTCGTATTTGTGTTAGTCAAACACTATTAGCGGTCTGTTTGTTGGTGAAACATACAAAAAACTTGTGCGTCAACCAAACACAGTGAAAATTATATGTCTTTTGCCCAAACTGACCATAGCTCTCTTAAATTAACCTGAAACTAAACTTCTCAATAATTATTACTTAATTTGGTTCTCTCAAACTTTACCTGTAATACAACTCAAAGTTAGAGTACATACAGTGATGTGCAATATATAATGCTACTTTATACCTTAAATTAGACTTAACATAACCACCACTCAGTCGAGTAGTAGAAGTGAAACATATTTTAACACAGTTACAGATTCATTTTACTCACAGAAAGCAGACATTACATTACATTCAAATTAGTGTTGTGTACTGTATGGCAGCATACTGTCATTCTTTATAATATTTTACTTCTTCAACTGACAGTACTTGAAGCATCCAGAACATGTAATAATCAACAAATCTGAAGGGAAGGCTAAGACATTTGCTACATCCTTGCTCAGATAAACACACTCATTCACTTAAGTGCAACTTGCGCATATCTAAAAAGGAAACCATGTAAGTCAACCAATGCCCAATACACGCTGTGGCACCACTGTCACATCCACACAAACGTGTTTGCATCATGGAAATGATTCAAGAACAAATCAAAGAGCATAATGACTTAAAACTGTGCACCTGATCATCTGTATAAAATCTACAGTACGTACCGTATAGAGCCATCCTGTAAACAGCATTAATTCAAACTGTGATAGAAAACAAAGCATTCTAACACAACACTGTGGGACGCCACCAAGAATGTTCAACCCCTCAACAGAGGGTGGATATAACTACTCCAATGACTAAAGAAGACTCACTTGGCGAAGCCGATGAAGTCCTCGTGGTTTGTGTTCATGTAAGCGAGCTGGATCTCCACAATGAGGATCAGCTGGTCCTTTGTCTTCTGCTCCTGTTCTCGCACTCGGCCGTTCACGATACGTTCCGTCTCGTCTCGCAACTGGGGGTAGCGTGCCATCTGGTGACAAAAACAGCCAATACCTTTACAATTAAGGGCCACCTCTTAAAGCGACTGTTTTAGTTGCATAAATCAAATACTATTTATTCCATGAGCAATTAATATTTGTAGAGATTCTTATGCTCTTATGCTATGTTTCAATGGGCTCGAGTTTAGCATAAATACAACTTTGTGACTCCTGCATGACCCAATTTCCCATTGGTGAAGTGTCTTCTGGAGTAGCAATTGTTGCAACTGACACCCACCTTGTTTTCGATCCTTAATTGTCAATTTATGTCATTTAAGGCCAGACACGGCAGGTAGATATTATTTTTTTATATGTGCAAACAGTTCAATTTTTTCTGCCCATTGCATGAAATGGGTCTTACTGAGTAAAATATATATTGAACTTATTTTCAGCCAGACCCCCCGTTTCCATGGTAACAAACAAAATGGCCACCATTTTCAGCAAATATTAGTAAATTTTGAAACATTGCCATTTTTATTGAACCCATATATACTTATAATTCTTGCAAATCCATGTTCTCTGTAGATTCTATTGTGAAATGATCAGAGCATTTTTGAAATGTTCTGTTTTTATTTATTTTTGTTGTTGTTGGTAAAATAAAAAAAAAATTGCAACAAATATGGCTATATCCTTCAAACTATTCATGATTTTTAAAAAGTGTCTGATCATTGCACACAGTAGACTATGCTGAATGCAACACTGAAAACAATATTTATATAGCATAATTATTCCCAGAGATATCCCGTTTCCAAATGCAGAAATTTGATGAAAAATGTTTTTGCATAATGGATTATTTTATTGATACAAAGGTATAATAATCTGGCAGAAAACCATTTTCAGTATTTTTTTTCAAAAAACACCATTTCACCTGGGGTGTCTGGCTTCAACCTGGGGTGTCTGATAGAAATAGGTTTCACACAACACAAAGTACTCACCTTCTCAGAACATTTCCTCACAACGTTAGTGAGCTCTGTGACAACCATGTCAACACACTTGAGTGACGGCTCCTTCAGGCGTTGAATCTGCTTCTTCACAATCGTCTCAAATGCCATGTCAGGCGTGAACAGTCCAGTCCTATAAACACAAATGTCATGTCATACAACTGTACATGAATGGCGGACTTCAACAGCTTAATGCTGCATATACAAATGTTACAAATATTGTGTGGAAGGATCTTTCTATATCCACTAGACCTGAGGCGATTCCAACTCTGGAATCAGAACTAAAGGACGATTCCAACTCCGATTCCGGAGTTAATTTAGTGGAATCGGAGTCGGAATCGTTTGGAGTTAATTTAGTGGAATTGGAATCGTTTGGAGTTGAGTCAAAATCAGAATAGGAATCACAATGAGTGGAATCAGAATCACAATGAGTGGAATCAGAATCACAATGAGTGGAATCGGAATTGTCATGAGTGTAAGTGAAATTTCACTATTACCAATAAGTGTAAAGACCAGGCCAATTGGGGTGTTAGGCAAGTTATTGATAGGATCTCAAGCAGCCATGGTGAGATATTAGTTATACTTAGTTAATAGCACTTTAGATAAAATGGATAGTAAAACATTTGGTCTTCCTTAATCTGGGTCACAGTAGCCAACAGTATGCTTTGAACATTAACTCAGCTTAAAATGTCATGTTCCTAGGAATGCTAAGTTATGATGGCTTCCAGATAAGCTTGAAGTTGAATAGACTGAAAGGTGGATGGATGTGGTTTGTTTTGAATATGATGAATTGATGATAGACACAATGGGTTTCAATAAATCAATATAACGATTACCAAATATGGAACACATCATGACATTAACGTCATTAAATACATTGTTGTAATGTTGACTGTATCCAATCTATTCATTGACTACACTATTTATAAATAAAAAGCAAAAGTAGTAGGCCCGATTGGAGTTGGAATCAGAATCGAAAGGTTTGTTGGAATCGGAATCAAACCGACTCCAGCATGTTTGATTCAAAAGTTGTGCTGCAGTCGGAATCGGAATCAAAAGTTGTGTTGGAGTCGGAATCGAACTGAGACAACCGGAGATGGGAATCGGATTTGAAAAGGTCTGCTGGAGTTGGAATCGTTGAAGCGGAATCGAACCCAGGTCTGATATCCACATAGATATAGACAACTTGGTCATTTGAGTTCAATTTGTACTGCCATTTTTCCTAATGTTTTAATTACAAATGGTGTCTCGAAAGATGGGCAGTCACCTCACCAACTTGCCAAAGTGTGCTAAAATCAACTTGACTGTAAGTTAGAAGATATCCCCAGAAATGCAAACGAGCAGTGCAATAGTTCCAGTCTTCTCACCCGACACTTTTACAACCCTAACCCACAAATCATATCATAACAGAGATCACACAGTGTTTGTTTGGCAGCAGGCCTACCTGATGCCGTGAATGTTCTTTATAGCATAGGTTATCTCTCGCCGAAGTTCTTTTTCATCAAACTCCATCTGTTGTAACAAAAAGACAGATGATCCAATCACTATAACTGTGAAGTATGTCCGCTGATATCTGTCTAACCAAACTGATGGCTTATGTTAGGTCAAACAATTAATTATAAACACATTTAAATAAAAAGTAGCTATATATGAACAAATGGCAACAAGAAACACCACTTTATCATGCCAAATAAACAGAGTTAATCAATGATTTAATATGGTAATTATCAGAGAATTTATTTCCTTGCCTACCTTGACTAACTCAAATGGGAATCGTTCGTGGAATATGCGGTTGATCTTCGCACCACCAGAGAGCTCCACTGTGCTGATCTCAGACCCAGTGCCTTCGATACTCTTCTCAAAGTCAGCACCAAAGTTGGAAATCATCCTAAATGCAACACCAGCACAATAAAATTAACTTTTGGCACATACGTCGCAAAGGAACTAGATGTTTACTAAATGCAGGATTCAACATTGTAGCTTAGTCAAGTATTTTACTATAAATTTATACATAACAAATTACCTGCTCATCTTCTAAGTTGGAAAATAGCTACAAATACCATGATTCATGGTCACAATATATGCAACCAACACAAAATTCACATTTACGGTACAAATCATTCATTTGTAAAACTATGTCTTAAATACAGTTTACCAAACACAATTAACAACACTTCCCTTAGCGTGATAGCTAAACTGTATACACACAGTTTACATGGTTTTTTAAACTACGCTAAGAACCATTTCATTCATAACTACAACATGTGCACAAACATTAACTGTTATGCCTGCATGTATACATGCAATCAACCACAATGTCACCCACACCATAAAATACTGCTTACCGCACCACATTCTATTAACATACATCTTATAATAAAATAATCTATCTTGGTTTTTTCACTGACAATGTATCTTATTTTATGTTACTGCTTATGTCTTAGATAATAGACATGTTTTTTTTCTTTCAACAGAAACTGAACTATAATTATACCGTGTGGCTCCCACGGAAGCGACTTTTTTCTAGTCTTAATGAGTGTCTCCATAATCCTCATTGTCCACCTTTTTATATTATAATTTGTCATATTGTTATTGGATGTAAATAAATCCACTTCTGTTCTGGATCACAATCAATGACAAACTATTACTGTCAAACGGTATTATTCATGAATGTCAGTTGTGTTGTACAGATCTGAAACCCATGCAGTACACTGCGGACAGGAATGTTGTGTCGTAACCATCGACTATGTTTAACATTTATATAAAAGCTAGGAGAGTACCATCTGTGCAGTCGCAAAATTATTGTGAATCACTAGAAAACAAATTTAGTGGCAACAATTTTGTGTGCGTGTGTGTGCATGCGTGCATGCATGTATGTTTATGGCTACACATACACAAATAAACAGATACATACACACACCAAAACCTGACATTAAAACTATTTCGAATCTGCGGCATAGATGTTGACATAGTTACTTCACTCACTGCATCATGGCCTTGGTCTTGCGTGTGGGGTCGTCTGGTCTGAAATTCTTGTATTCATCGACGTCTTTCTCCATAGAGAGGAGCTGTGACTGCAACTTGTTGCGCAGGGCAGGCAGTGTGTCGCGGATGTGGTTGGTCAGCTGCTGGTTGAGCACTCGCTGCAGGAAGGGTGTGCCCATTCGGTCTGCCATGTGTCTGCAACAAGTGGCAATATTACAACGGGCAACAGGAATGCCCCTTCCCCAGTTGGTGCTATACACACACAGACTGACGGATTCCTGAAGAATTCATACTGTAATTTTAGAAGTTTTTTGCAATGCAAGTTACGTAAAGCAATATGCGAACCGTTTATGTAGCTCAGAACAATTGCAGTAAATGCACATACCGCTGTGAACCATGACATAACATCCAGTATGAACATGAAACATATCTCTGTGAACCATGATATAACATCCAGTACGAACCTAAAACCGGTAAGAACCCTTAACCAATGGGGAATTTAGAAAAACAACAGCGTTACTTTTCTTCTGAAAAATAAATCTTCTGAAAGTTTGCCATCCAAGGTGCAAGCCATCCAAGGTGCAAGCCATCCAAGGTGCAAGCCATCCAAGGTGCAAGCCATCCAAGGTGCAAGCCATCCAGGATGGACAGTCCAGTGTTTTAGTCGCTAGACCGCCAGTACACCACGTCCAAACACTGGTACACAGACATGTTTAAGACATGATTTAAGTTATAACATAATACACAAAATAGCTTGTAAAATAACCAGTGATAACAAAATATAATGACATAATATATATATAAACTCAATAAAAATTATGCTTACCCATTATTAAAGTTAGAGTGCAGTTGTCAAAAGGGAAATTAAAACATGTTCCTGTGGGTACCTGTAAGCGGGATGACTGAGGAAGAACTTCCTTTCGGAGGCGAGCGCTGCCCTGATGTCTTTCTTCCCATCAATGTCACGCTGACTACGATTCACAACCCCAATGTAACCTACAACCACCAGGCACCAGGACATATGGTGGGACAAATGACAGCAAGGAAATCATCATTATCTAGCAAACTGGCTCAGTATGATGAGAACATGATAATAACTAATAATATTTTATGTTTTTGGTGCAATGAAATCGTAAATGTTGTTTTAAAGAAAACATTTGTGCTTAACAAATGCTGCCAGACTTTCGCCAAAATGTTGTCAGATACATTTCCTCTATAATGCCAGGAAGATAAATTCCATGGCAAGAAGCCTTCTCCACATGACAGCACAGATAGTCTGCACTTTGTAGTTGCTAATGACAATTCCAACAGGATACTGAACAGACTAGACTGTCTATGATCATGTATTCAAACACTCTAAATCCATGCAACTCAAGTCAAATGTTCTGTTTGATTCCATATATTTGGAATAAAGATTTCTCATTCACAAGTGGCCTGGGTGAGACAGACACAATGGAGGAAGACTTACCCCTTCTCAGTGGCAGGAGTCGGTTCTCCAAAATGTCCCTTCCATCCGTGCCTTCATCCATCAGGTCCAGTTTTGTAATGACGCCAATAGTGCGAGCACCTGCGCACAGAAACCATACAACAAATCACGTTCATGTACAATGAAAAGGTAAGTTCTTATATAGCACTGTATCCAGACTGCATAACAGCCCAGCGCACTTTACATTTAATCCTGGCAGACTTGCTTATTCCCTTACTAACTTTACTTCGGTGGAAAGCATTCTGCCATGCTGCAACAGCATGAGAACTGTCCACTGACATATATCTGCCATTGTCTGTAGCCAGGCACTCAAACTGGAGCAATGTGGAGAGGAGAGCCAGGCATGTTAACAAGTAAGCTAGTGCATCCCAACAATGTGACACCATTAATGTAAGATTATTACTGGATTAACACCTCTAGTTACAGTTTGTAAGATGTAATACCATAATGTAAATAGTGAAGTGTGATATTTAAAAAAAATGCTTTGAAAGATATTGGCCAGATCATGGCATGTTTTCAGTACAGGGTAAATGCTATATAATTACACTACTACAACAAACAGAGGCACCATCTTCAACAAATAGACAGTAACAATTATCAAATGAAACATCAATTTTAAATAAAACAAAACAATGAACATTTTTTATCCTACTACTGATTATATAGCTTGTTGTTTTGAAATTATTACAAATTAGACTTTGTCACAAAGACTCACCATGCCATAACATATATATATATATATTATGTTAGTATAATATATACATATATATATATGTATATACATATATATATATATTATGTTAGTATAATACTAACAGCGGAACTAACACAAAGTTTTGTAACACACCTGCAGGGTCGACTTCTTTGGCAAGCTTGAGGGAATCTGAGTTCGCGAGGTCAGTGTTCGCAGGGGTCACCGCCAGAATGAGGCAGTTGTCTCTGTTGATAAACTCTAGCACCATGTTGCGGATCTGCGCTTCGATGTCTTGGGGTTGGTCGCCAACGGCAACCTTCGTTAACCCCGGCAGGTCAATGAGGGTCAAGTTCAACACTGAAAATACAAGATTTTCACACAATTTAACAAGGATGCCTTTGAGACCAAAAACACCACAGGGCTAGTGGACAATGAAGCCATAGGCCTATCGAGAGTCCAACATTATAATAATAATAATAAAGTCTTATATAGCGCTGTATCCAGTCCTTGGTTCTGTCTCATGTAGCGCTGTATCCAGTCCTTAGTTCTGTCTCATGTAGCGCTGTATCCAGTCCTTAGTTCTGTCTCATGTAGCACTGTATCCAGTCCTTAGTTCTGTCTCATGTAGCGCTGTATCCAGTCCTTAGTTCTGTCTCATGTAGCGCTGTATCCAGTCCTTAGTTCTGTCTCATGTAGCGCTGTATCCAGTCCTTAGTTCTGTCTCATGTAGCGCTGTATCCAGTCCTTAGTTCTGTCTCATGTAGCGCTGTATCCAGTCCTTAGTTCTGTCTCATGTAGCGCTGTATCCAGTCCTTAGTTCTGTCTCATGTAGCGCTGTATCCAGTCCTTAGTTCTGTCTCATGTAGCGCTGTATCCAGTCCTTAGTTCTGTCTCATGTAGCGCTGTATCCAGTCCTTAGTTCTGTCTCATGTAGCGCTGTATCCAGTCCTTGGTTCTGTCT
Organism: Paraescarpia echinospica; assembly: GCA_020002185.1. NCBI lineage: Eukaryota > Metazoa > Annelida > Polychaeta > Sabellida > Siboglinidae > Paraescarpia > Paraescarpia echinospica. Next base: position 32,177,347 of record CM034540.1, on the reverse strand, counting down.
CATGTAGCGCTGTATCCAGTCCTTGGTTCTGTCTCATGTAGCGCTGTATCCAGTCCTTGGTTCTGTCTCATGTAGCGCTGTATCCAGTCCTTGGTTCTGTCTCATGTAGCGCTGTATCCAGTCCTTGGTTCTGTCTCATGTAGCGCTGTATCCAGTCCTTGGTTCTGTCTCATGTAGCGCTGTATCCAGTCCTTGGTTCTGTCTCATGTAGCGCTGTATCCAGTCCTTAGTTCTGTCTCATGTAGCGCTGTATCCAGTCCTTAGTTCTGTCTCATGTAGCGCTGTATCCAGTCCTTAGTTCTGTCTCATGTAGCGCTGTATCCAGTCCTTAGTTCTGTCTCATGTAGCGCTGTATCCAGTCCTTAGTTCTGTCTCATGTAGCGCTGTATCCAGTCCTTAGTTCTGTCTCATGTAGCGCTGTATCCAGTCCTTAGTTCTGTCTCATGTAGCGCTGTATCCAGTCCTTAGTTCTGTCTCATGTAGCGCTGTATCCAGTCCTTAGTTCTGTCTCATGTAGCGCTGTATCCAGTCCTTAGTTCTGTCTCATGTAGCGCTGTATCCAGTCCTTAGTTCTGTCTCATGTAGCGCTGTATCCAGTCCTTGGTTCTGTCTCATGTAGCGCTGTATCCAGTCCTTGGTTCTGTCTCATGTAGCGCTGTATCCAGTCCTTAGTTCTGTCTCATGTAGCGCTGTATCCAGTCCTTAGTTCTGTCTCATGTAGCGCTGTATCCAGTCCTTAGTTCTGTCTCATGTAGCGCTGTATCCAGTCCTTAGTTCTGTCTCATGTAGCGCTGTATCCAGTCCTTAGTTCTGTCTCATGTAGTGCTGTATCCAGTCCTTAGTTCTGTCTCATATAGCGCTGTATCCAGTCCTTAGTTCTCTCTCATGTAGCGCTGTATCCAGTCCTTAGTTCTGTCTCATGTAGCGCTGTATCCAGTCCTTAGTTCTGTCTCATGTAGCGTTGTATCCAGTCCTTAGTTCTGTCTCATGTAGCGCTGTATCCAGTCCTTGGTTCTGTCTCATGTAGCGCTGTATCCAGTCCTTAGTTCTGTCTCATGTAGCGCTGTATCCAGTCCTTAGTTCTGTCTCATGTAGCGTTGTATCCAGTTCTTAGTTCTGTCTCATGTAGCGCTGTATCCAGTCCTTGGTTCTGTTCAAAGCGCTTTACAAAAAAGTTCACAATTATACGTCACTCATTTAGATAGTGAAAGCGATTTTAAAAAGGTGTGTCTTCAGCGCCGTCTTAAACGACGCAATAGTGTCACACTGTCTGACTGACTGTGGGAGATTGTTCCAAAGTACAGGGGCCGCTTTGGAGAACGCACGGTCTCCGAAAGACTTGAGGCGTGTGGTTGGTACTGTCAGCAGACCTGCAGAATTTGATCGGAGGGAGTGTGTGGGCTGATTTTCAACAAGAAGCTCGGAAATGTATTGCAGTGCAAGTCCGTGGAGTGCCTTGAAGATGATCAGGAGAATTTTAAATGTAATTCTTTCTTGGATGGGAAGCCAATGGAGATATTTCAGGACTGGTGTTACGTGCTCGTGTTTCCTTGTTCGTGTGATTAGACAAGCAGTCGTGTTCTGAATGCACTGCAGTCTACATAGCTGACACTTGTTAATTCCAAACAGCAGTGAATTACAACCATCCACATTATTTGTATCGATGCGTAACCAGCTCGGGAACTGAGAAATTTTTTAGTTTTTTAAACGTTTTCACACTGTCTCTAAAGTGATAACAAATACTTCTATAAAATTGTCATAACAATTCAATATCATAAAAACTTCTAATGGATCCACTCTTAATCTGTGTTGCTAGAATTTTTAATGAACCACTTCCTTTTAGGGTATTTTCACAACTAAGGTTTCTTACGTACGTTACACGGTATTACCATGAAACAATGCACAAGCCTGCCTGCTGATTATAACAATGAAGAATTTTCTTTTGTATTAATGGTGTTGATATTCTGTATTTCCCAGCACGCACAAACATAAATATGCAGTGCCAACTTGTGGTATTTAAGTTAACCCTTCTAGAATTTTTTCTCAAGCCGTTAAGCATAACCCAGGCTAGAATGACAACTTACCATTTGGGGAGGTGATTCGTAGGTTGATGGGCAAGTTGGTGATGCCTTTGTTTGTGCCAGTCGCACGGTCTGTTTCATCCTCGATCTCCTTGCGTACCATATTAAAGTCTGTGAACACGCGCCCCTTGCAGTGCAGGAACTCGGCATACTCTGGAACACAATGGTTACAACGATTAATATGGCTACTGTAACAAAATACTATTCTGTGAACTTGAGCCCATAGATGTGAAGGAACTCTGTATACTCCGTAACACATCGGGTACAACCATCAACATAGATTCTATAACAAATCTACAACAAATTTAAAATGTATGAACACGTGCCCCTTACAGTGTAGAAACTCATTTGTGTCATTGTTCCGTGGAGAAAATCTGGTCAACACTATGTATCACAGCCAAAGATGCTACAGTGCTGGCCACAGAAAACTACTTCTGGCACAGGAAGATAAGTGAAGTAATTGAAGCATCCCATCAACAGAGTTGGTGGTTACAACCTTAACCCAATTTTTTCTTGGAGCTGTTGTCATGTGACAACAACGAACAACATCTTTTGACAACAGAGAGCAGCTTAAATTATGCAGAGGGAGGAACGGTGAAGGGCTCAAAAGCACCACCGAGCAACGGATCAGTATTCTAAGAGGTATCTGTACAATTTGTGTTAAAAGGTGGAATCATGTTGGAAATATCTGTTTAATATCTTCTGCAAGTTTGGTAATAAAATTAGTACTCTGAGTGATATACACTATACAGTGGACTCCATTTAATACAATCAATTCAAGCACAAGCAATTTATGTTAACATCTGATTCACTTTTTTAAACGATGCATGATTATAATACAGCGAGAATAGGGAATGATTCCATCACAGCAAATATTACACTAAGTGGCATAGGCGGCTTTATTCAAGTTTATTGAACTGATAAAACATTTGTTTACATCAATTTTACTTTACATTCAAATGTGAACTACTAGTATGATTAAATATGAATCATTAATTTTATAATATAATGAATAAAGTACGCCAATCACAATTACCAGTATGGAGCACACAAAAATCAATTATAATTATGGTGCTTCAAAAATCAATTTCAATACCACAAAAAGTGTAAATTACAATAATTCATGTACATTGAGTGTACAACGATGTTGGTTTATTTAAGGAAGATGACATTTGCATAAGTATTACTAATTTTAGACCATTGTAACTGAATTCAGGCATTCTTGCTGCCGTGATTGCTTTTGGTTAAATTACAATGACCACATACATCCATTACAATGACCACATACATCCATTACAATTTACAATTACACAGCCTCTTAAAACCACATTTACCACTACATAGTAATTAAATTAATAAATATTATAACTGTCATCAACAAAACTAAGAAAACCTCCACCCAGCATCACCATACAACTGTCCTCAAGGAACCCCCCAAAGGGACATGAGAAAGTGGCCAGCAGAAATTAAGAAGATCGGGTTACACAGCATTATGCTTGGAATGAACTTGTGAATTAAGCAAAAAGAGGAGATAACGGAAACCTTCTGTTGATTGGCTATGCTTCCAATTAGCAAACAGGCATAAATCAGTACCGGGTACTTAAGTTCATCATAAAATAGTGGCATTACCTTGTTTTGCATTGATCAACTGAAGCACAAGGGGTCGTCTCGTAACAATCCCAGAGCCTCTGGGCAGGAAATCCCTGAAAAAACAATCACATTTAAAATTTTAAATATTAATATTATTTTGATTCACCATAAATAGGACAGCAATACTGATTGCATCTGGTTAAAGACAGCAGTCTTGACCATGCACTCTGAAGCAAGTGTTCAGTTGCATAGTCAAGTGATATGAAGGAACAAAGCAGCAGTTCAAGATGGCCTTGCCCTGGTTACACAAATGGGCCAATTAACAGCCCTTCTAAATGGTGTTGGTAGAGTGTATGTTACCTAGACAGTCAAACACACACAGAAACCTATAAATGTAACATCCACGTAGCGGTCACAGCCAGTGGAATTTTCACCAGGATTTCTTTTCTGATATAAAGCATTTGATGTAGCATGTAAAATGTAATGATGGTATACACACACGCATGCGCACACACACACACACATACATACACAGGGTAGGTGTATTTATTATATCATGAACCATTTTAAAGATCTGATGTCAGCTACAATTTGTAAACCATGCTCATAAATGGCAGATTTTATTGTATCATATTAACAGGGATTGTTTAACATCGATCAAGGGATCTTGTATGATGCAAGCTCCGAATAATGTATCAATCAAACAAAATTCATTATCCCTCTTTACATCAAGTACACTTAAACATAAGAACATTATTTACAAAAAAATACATTGTATATTTTATCTGTATTTAAGAAAACATTTAGGAAATTCTAGAATCTGTAACTTCTAAAACTTGTGATGTCTATTCCCCAAAGCTGCCCTTAACGTTGCTAGCATCAGTAGTATGTCAACTGAAGTGAGTAATTTTGCATTACTATGCCTTCAAGAGCAATCTTGCTGCCATGAAACTGTTGCAATAAAACTCACCTACATATTTGCACTGACAAAGAGCTGGTGATTCAGCCAATAAAATACAGAGAACCAGAGCAAATTGCCAGGGAGAGGCCAATGTCACCACAATTATGTAATCAGCAATAAAAACATCACTTCACCAGACCAAATTACACTGTAACATCTGCTTGGGCAAACCAGTGAGCAGGTCAGAGGTTATTGATTCCCAAAATGGCTGTATTAAGGTCATAGAGGTTTGGGAGTAAAACTGCAGTAAAATCTGCTGACTACTGCTCTGACTGCTGCACGGGGAAAACAGACATGTAGTGTGGCAGCTTGACGTTTTACAACTGCCAGCTCAACGCACACAAACATACTTCACCAGAAGTTCAAGCAGTGTAGCAGTACAAAAACTTATCCGGTCCACAGCTTTACAAAGGGAACTTTGAGGAATTGACTGTAAAGGAGGGGCTGCAACAGATATTTCTGGGGTCATTACACAGATAATGCAATAGTGTTAGTTGAAACTGCTGCAGGAAGGCAAAAACTATCCATCAAAATGTCACAACCCAGTTTCTTCAGAGGTGACTCACTATGATTGTCTCCCATCCTAAAGAAACACTATCTTCATGTTTCTATAAAAAAAAAGTACCATACATGTTTCATACACAAGATTTAATGTCCACAAAACTGTATTCAATTGATGTTCTATTTAATACAATTGTCAAAATTATGTAGCAAATATTTATCATTGTTTTCTTGTTTGTATTGTGAAAGTGGCTTCCTCAGTTGGGTTTAATGGCTGTCTGGTGCAGTAATGAATTTTCATGCAGTGGTAAAATACATGTGTAAATTATCAGTTTTTACAAATTTATACATTCTATCATCATATTCCATGTATAGAACAGTCTGGAAATGGTTGATGCAAAATCCTGAATATGTTCTGCACATTCTTTATTCACACAACAACTATCTTGTATTTTATAAGTAATTAAGACATTAAACAGTAATAATTGTAATATTAAATATGTGTACACTAACATAATAGAGCTAAGTTACACTAAGTTTCAATGGCAAATGTTTGTGTGTACATAGGAACAAAATACTATGACTTACTAAAGATTGTAAAACTAAGATCTAGCATAAATTGCTAAATGCATCAGGCACATAAATATGTGATATCACAATCTGAAGTGATCAATAAATGCAATTACAATCATTACTAGCTGCTATTTATACATGGTTCAGGTTCATCATCGTGGGATTTTGAAGAACTCTTGCAAATGGGTGGGAGTTGATTACATTACCCTCTGCATTTATCACATGCAATACGCAGAAGTTTGCTGAATCCGATGTACTTTGTCCCACTTTTTGTCCTTGTCCAGTGATTCCAGGAAGCAGACAGAACACAAATAGCACTTCAAGGACGTGCTCATCATTACCTCCCAACCAGCGACGAGAGGTAATTTAACAGGCAATTAATACTAAAATGCCCAAATCTTAAAAGCATTATGATTGGATAACTCTCCCAGCCATATTTCCACATTTCAAAAAGTCGACATGCTTTGGGGTACAGAGCGTGGTGTAGTCACCAGCATCCCTGTGGTGAGGATGATGCACAGGGTCAAACAGGAATGATATCTTAGTTATAAGATTAGTACAGTGTAAAAAGTTGGATGATGTGGGCAGGTCACCTGATAAGAATGGAGGTGGGCAGATTATCAGTGTTTTGATGTGGAGAAACACAAAGGTCACAGGAAAAGACTACAGCTGAGATGGGAGGACTGTGTATTTAAAGAGAGATTTTAGAATGACCGAGGAAGGTGACTGTTGGATGGGGCTGCTGATCTGGAGCAGTGGAGAGTAGCTACATCAACGGTAGTGCAATAGTATGTGTTATATATAAAACTGGACCCCACCCCTATAAAAGGGAACTGTAGGGATGAACTTCTGTCAGCCTGCATTCAACTTTATCCATGCATTTTGTTTTACAGGATCAAACATGATGAATAAAACTTGTATACATACACTGTTAAATAGAGTGTTAATCTGCAGCAGTGAGTCATTGAAATGAGGGAAGGGACAGATGGTGACCAGAGATATGCAGTTGACCAAATGGCCAACATCTCACACAAGACACCACATCACCATTACAACACGCGCTGATGGAGAATCAATAGAGATCAATGCTTCACCATCTAGGCACGCTAGTTGTGTGCTAAACTTGCAGTCATCAAACTGTACTGAAGTCAGTAGCTGGATGCAAGGCTGCACCACTACAGGAATTGACACACAACGTAAAATGTGATTAATTACGGGAATATACACACCACATTACAGATCAATAGTGGAATGCCACACTACCATGATGGGTGGTTAGTTGTAACATCAGTGTAACTACACAACACGTTCTCTGTGTTTGAACTGTGTTGTTGAAAATGCGAGAGTATTTTACGTAGTGGGGGTAGGATTGTGGTATTTGAGCGACCGATCAAATACCTTTTTGTCCAAATTCTTATTAACAATTGTCTTTTGAAAATTAATATCACATTCATGTATGCAATCATTGACTAAATTTTAATTATATATTTATACATACGTAATGTGTAAACAGTTAGTAAAAATGTCAACTTTTCTATTTTAAGCAGATTTAACTTGTCTCACAATTTGCACCACCATACAGATGTGAAATGAGATAGCAGCACTTAGCAACAGTCATGTCAGCAGTCTAGAAAAATAGTAGAAATGGCGCTAAACGTCCACCATCCAGTCCTGACCATCCGGTCCATATCAGGGACATCTGTATTAACTCAACACTTAACAACCACTTTGGAGTTGGACTGTTGGATGCTCTAGACCCTCACTAGAAACAAGAGTAGTGAACTGGCCGTCCGACCTGTCAGTGTCAACCATTTACATATCTACAGAAATTACTAAACTAAAAAACAGTGAATGTTGTTAGAAACTTTGTTAGAAACTTTGTTAGTATCATAGAATGGCTGGGAAATAGTCGTTCTATTGATTCCTACCAAGGTCAGTGTTTTGCAACTTGCAGATTGATGTAGACAAACAAATATCTTTCTTATGACATCATTCTTCAAAATGATCCAAAGAAAACTCATTGTGTGCAAAGAAACAAAGTACCCCCCTTATAAGTATATAACTGTTCAGACCAGGATGTACAGGCATGTGCTGACCCATGTCAGATGGTAATACTATGAGCCACATACTGGTGTAGTAAACCGAGCAGTGAGTTCACTTAGTTGATACATGCCTGTATATCTTATTGGTCAAGTAACCCCCCCCCCGTTTTTAGTTAATGTACTTTCTTCACATTTTATTTATTGATCACACACATGCACGCACACACACACCACAGGACACATTTATAATTATTAATTAATTCAACTTGATAATGAATACAATTTCTGAAAATTAGCTTCCCATGATATGGTCTATTGATCCGGGTCTTGTTAAATAGAAATCCAAGCTGCTAATATAGTGAAATCAAACACTAAATCATGATTTTCGTGTTGACAAAGTGTTGACATTGTAAAGCAAATGTATTCAACAAAGGGCAGTTAGTAGTCTAACATACTTTAAAAAATAGAAAATAAGACTTCCTATCTTTCTTAATTCTTACACTTCCTTTACAAGAGTCATAACAGTCAAGTATGTTGGAACTTTAGAGATAAATAATGTGTAATATTTGCCATAAAGTAGCACCATTTATGGGTTCTGCCTTGCCTCAAGTGCTGCACTGTTCACACCAGCAATATGTCACTCTAGTCAGTCTTTATCACATTAGCTATTACTGTATCTAATCAGGAAGTTTTACGAGACACAAGTGAATTTTGTATATGTGCTTTGACCGTCATCCAATTAGTCCGGTTTGGGAAATGCTAATGCCTAATTCAGCCCAAACATAGGACAAAAACAAACACAAATGGCCACGAAAAGAAAATTGTTGACCATTATTAGGTAAACAATGTTTACAATCAGTAAGTAACAATTTGTATGTAAATGAAAGCTCCACATGAAAGATTGATTGTAGCTTTAAAAAAATTATTATTAAAATAAACATAACATTCACATAAGGGCCAGTGATTGCATTACAAGTCAGTACTGGTAGACTAGTTACCAGGTTGGGGGATCACTGTCCGGGTCAAAAGTACTTGGACTTGTATATGGTTTTTTTAATGACAAGTACTTATACTTGATTAATTGCACTAAATATAAAGTACATTTCAAGTAGATAACTTGATTAGTTTGAATACTGGGCTTGGCATTAAACATTGCCCCATTGCAAGTAAAACAAGTTGTCATAGACCACGGTGACCACCACTTGCCCAAATGGGCAAATAGAATTTACACACGGGCATGTTAAATTGTCACTGCCCTTGCCCAATCAAAAGTAGCAGCATTACAGATGTTTTGTACTGTAGTCTTTATTGTGTTTACTTTAATGCCCTGAAAACAGTAAATAAAACACTACTGCTCTGATGAAGTATATTTCACATAATGTAACCATAAGACAAGTGGACTGTAGACCAGTTTAACAAAATGTGTTGCAGCATCAAATAACTCTGAACAGTGGAAACATAAATCTTTCTAGAAAAATGTAAGGTGAATTTCCATGGGTGGCTGGCTGGTGGTACATGAGGCAAACACACAGTGCTAAATGGGGACAGTGTCTTGTAAAATGTATCTTAGACACTTTTAGGACTTGTCAGATGCACAAGACAGCTCAACTTCAGTCATCACAGTTGTCAAAAATATAACTTCAACAATATAATTACACATTTACTTTTATTAAAACATGTGTAATTGGTAAAATTGCATTAATTAATTATTTCTCAGCAAGTAAAACTTCTGGTCAGGCATGGTGGACTAAACCTTTAAAAGAATGATGTCCATTTATTTTTTATTGTAAAACCACATTACACCTTATTAAACTATATGTATTCCAACATACTTACAGCTCAAATATATTTTAACGAAGCAGAAACAACTTTTGAATTTAACACTAATAGTTGAATGTCTACAACAGTTGCTGAGCTGTTCGAGACCCATCAAATCCCCGAATAGCGAGCTCAGATATTTCTGAGAATGATCATGACCTGATGGGGGCATGTTGATATATTATGTGAAGCACATCCATCTCATTAGCAATCGGACACGACACCTTTGAAAGTGGCACACCACCATGTAAACAAACGCTTTCCTCACCAAACACTCAAATTTCAACAAAAGAGGTTCATTAAAACACGTCGGTGAACAGTATGTAATAACAGATATAGAAAATAGTATATACTGCTTAACACAATTTTATGATAGAAACCAACAGACAACCTCACTTTAATGTCAAGCCCTGGATTACAAAATTATACTTTTCTACCGTTTAAAAGTTTTGCCTGTGTGATGAACAACATTGACCACTCACCCTGATTATATCTCAAATTAATACAAGTAAATTTTCAAAATAATTGGTACCTACCTTTATTTGAACTGAATAATATTAATTAATATTATCGTTTCAAATACAACTGAAATTTACCTGGACTTATATTCGACCTATAATGTGCTTAAGGGTGGACAATGGCTTTAGCTGACAGGTAGTCCATCGGACTGGCTGACTCAGAAACAACTAGTCCTGATAATGTTTTACTACCCGGTAGTCCATAAAAAAAAATGTGCCTGGTACCACCATACAGTTGTATCATATGTATGTGACAGTTATGGCACACAGTAAAACTATTATTGGCTTTATTTAATAAACAAAACAAGCCTTTTCTCATTTCAATTAAATGTTCAACTAAATGTGTCATTAATAGAAACAAATAGTAGATCCAATTGGAAAGTCATCAGAAAAAATTACTTTAGTTTAATCAGGGACAGCAAACGGCAGTAATGGACAAGGTGATGCCATCAGAATTTGAAGCCTGACGCCGACAGCGACGAAGGACCGACGATTGTCGGACTAAGTTGCATCACCTTTCATCAGTGTTTCCTTCCCCGAAGCCGACTGAACAATCAGTAACATTGCTGGCGTTTGGTTACTTGCTAAAATAATCACCTGTTGCGGGAATAATGCAACGGATAGCATGTAACCCACGCATGTATATTTGTTCATGTCACTCATCACTCATGGTCACTAAACGGCACTACCTATCCTAACCAGAACAGCCGCTATCGTACAAAATATTTAGCTGTGTGTGATAAAATGCTACCTTATTGTCTTTTTTTTTTTTTCTTCACAACACCCAACTAGCATGTACACCAGACTCATTGTACTCAGATATATACTGGGAACAATTAATTTATTTGCAGTTATAAAATCAAACTTTCCTGAAATATTTAAATGCTCAACTATTTTTTTTAATACTTTGTTATTTCACATAGAATGCCACCTTGCCATCCCTACACATAGTACATCCTCATTCTCTGATAGACATGAGTCCATGATTATGATACCCTAACATGGCAACAGGCAGCATCTTTCCCCAGTCAGAAACACTATGTTAAGCAAACAATAATTGTTGGCTATCAGTTCAGACCATAAAACTGTTTAATTAAGCCACCAGGATGTCCATAAAAAGTCAACTACTAGTAGCAGTTATCCCACCAGTTAGACAGGAAATGCATTTGATGTAGTCTGGAGACCATGCCACTTGGCACTGGCCGACAGTGCTAACTGCTAAGAACAAGAACTGCCAGTCTTCCTCTGTAGAAGCAGTGTTTCCCCTGTTATATAACAAGCGAGGCGGGCCGCCTCGCCCAAAATATGCCGAAATTGCCGCCTCGTAGCTATTTCATATGCCCATTTTGTTTCGTTCTTTCACGGTATATTCAGCGTCGGCGAGCGGCGCATAATGACACCACAAAGTCACTTATATTCCTGCAAAATCGCAGATTTGTAGCAACATCATTTAGCCGTCATTGGACAACGTGAAAGATATCACTTGTCAGTTGTCCAATCACTGAATATTCCTGCGGGATCCCCGGTGTCTCCAATGGTGACACCTTGCGGAGTTTCGACATACTAGAAATCCAGACATTCATGTAAAATGGCACCCAAATGGTAACTGTCTTGTGTTTTGGTTTATGACGGTGGTGGGAGTGAAAACCGTGCAGGCTGATGGCACTACGTCACTTGTCGACACTTGTGTCGAATGAATCCGGACTCTTTTGAAGCCCAAATAAAAACCGTGCATCCTAATCCTATTCACTAGTCAGCATTTGTATCGAATCCGGACCCTGTTGAAGCTCAAATAGCTTTGCACTAGTCTGTGCCGCTGCAGCCGTGCGTTACTGCACAGATATATATATAGCAGCGTATGTCGATACAAACCATGCTCTATGCGGTTTTGTTTTAGCAAAATAAGGAATGTGATTCGTAAATCTTTGTGCTAAATATATAATACATATTCCGACAAATATAAACCACCGAAGTTCACATCTCATAAAAAATGCCTACTACCCAAAACCGTGTTTACTAACGGGTTATCAGTAACTTTGGTTAGACAATGATATGTTTGCACAGTAATTGGATGTACTAAACAAATTATACTGTTTTGTAAAAAGGACACAATTTGAGAAACAGTCTTGCGATTAATAGAAACATACTTTTGTGGCATTCCAGAAATTACTGTTTTAATTAATTGTATAGCATTCTAGCAAACAAATAAAATATCTTTTGAACATAAACCACCAATTTACCATAATATTATGATATTAAAATAATTTAAAGGTGATGATGAAAGAGTCTTCAGATGATACCACTGGATGCTTCCCAGAGAAGTCGAGATGGTGTTCGACTGAACAGGTCTGCCAGGGAGTAAAGTGTAAAGCGCTTTGAGCAGTCCTGCGCTATATAAGAACTTACCGTTTACTTTTTGATTGACTCTGTCAACGAGGTAACAAGGCCTAGGGTTAGTGCAAGAAAACATAACCCTAACCAAGTACCAGTGGTCAAGTGGAAACCACACTTCTACTGAGTAGCAGTGGTAAAATGGAAACCACACCTCAACATGATGAAACAATCATGATTACTGACTTTTATCAATCATGATTACTACATATACAAGTAGTGTCTTGTTGTTTTATATCTTCCCCTCTATATCCAAGAGTAAAGGTTAAAACATACCTCAGAATGCACCATTTTAAAGCTAGTTTTTAAAAATCTCCGGGGGAGCATGTCCCCGGACACCCCAACCAACGCTTCGCGCCTCCGGCGCTCGTGTACCCAATCCCTACCACCTCACCCATCATTTCACCCAGGGGAAACACTAAGAAGTAAGGTGGCTCAAGTCAGACTGCATCCTACACTAATATAATCAGGTGCCAACTTAGTGTGACACCAGTGAAGCCATGTGGCATGATAGTCTAGGTCAGAGAGAACAGGCACTGATGGAGCTGAGATAAGAGAAATGCTAAACAAAGACATGTAGCCAGTGGGATGCCAGGTAACAAATCCTCCTGTTGGTTGCTTTGTTTTACTTGCTTAACCTGGAGACAACCAGCAAAGTTCAATGATTGGCTGAGGGTATGCACTGGCTAGTCTGTTTTACCCACTCATTTCTGATCATTAAAGACAGATATCAACTTGATTGGCTAAGTTTTTTTCTCAAATGTCAATCGTACTTTATGATTGGTTTATGTGTGCCTAGTTGGTCAGTGACTCAATATTGCCCCTAGATATATCATGACAGTGATACCACATGACATGAGGTCTGGGTAAAAAATACTACCTAGACACACCCTCTTAAAAAAGAATAAAAAAATAAACACTGTTTTTATCAACCCTGTTTTTATCAACCCTTTTAAACCGCGCATGTGCAACAAACTGTGGATATTCTTCTGGATAGAAGTAACCACAAGACTGTGAAGAAGAAGAAGCTTACATTGCAGAGAGATCTACTACATTGTTGATTAAGTTAATTGGAGTATTGTTTATTCAACTTTGTTGCAAGAGCTGAAGTATAAAACTAGTACTAGTAGAATGTCGACTGTACTTAGCCATTTTGTGATACCACCTAACTCTACAGGGAATGTGTTAGGGAAATGCAAATACTGTAAGATCGAGATAAAAGGCCACATGAAAACAACTTCAAACTTTGTCAAGCATCTGAAGGTAATTTTGATCTTTTTTGTCTATGGTTGCATTGGTATTGATATTGTTAATTTAATCACATATCAACCTTTGAACAACTCATGTTCATCCGGTGCAATGGAAAACAGATGCAGAGGTCATAGGATGCCACATAAATAAATTTAATTGTCGATGAAATAAAGTTTTTTTTTACAATTTTCCTCAAAAAATTGATCAACTGCCATTGTATATTCACTTGTGCGGAGTTATATAAATTAGATTAATTTTAATAATTTTACAATACGTTATTATTTAATATTTATATTTACAAAAATGTACTTGTACTCATACTCGTAAGAATGTACTCGTACTCAGCTTTTAGCAATGTACTCGTATTCGTCCATCGTCAAAGTACTCGTACTCATGAAAATGTACTCGGCCCCAGGTCTGATGTACACAGCATATATTATTCACATAATCACAGCTAGTCCGATGGGACTGCTCCTCTAAACATGGACTACTCCGGTCACTGAAACTACTCGTCTCCAACTATCGGACAGGCCTTATTTCACAGCCTGTGCTTGTATTTAATAAGTTGAATGTTTTGAAATACCTGTACATAGTTAAACTGTGCTTAATCAAATGTACTTGACATCAACGCTGGTAGACTACTAGTAATCACTTTGTTTTTTAACAGTAATATCTTCTAGCTCACACCCACCCACGGAGCAACAACCAACAACACCAAGTATCGATCACAATTACAGTATTTTGAAGTTAGACTTGTTCCCTTGAATCAAACACTTAATGTCTACCACATCACCAATTATAGAATCGCATGCAGCATATAGAAAGTGTCCCTGTACAAAGCCGGATAAAAGAATCTTGATTTAACAGTACCAAGAGATAAAGGAGAATTTATAATAATATGCAACAATGGATGGCTAAAACTTCTTAAAAATTAAGGAACATCATAGTTTTGTAGTATGATTTTATTACAGTGTACCCAGCACTGGCAATTATAATTATAACAATGTTAAATGTATCAAGGAGAGATACCAACACCACATGCAATTTAGGTTAGGCCTATTTACTAATTATGTTCTGACATCATCTTTTATGGCTAGGACATTTTATAATTATCACTTTCAACATTATCTGGATGTGATATTTTGTACGAAGTGGCTAGCGCTCCGGATCCGTAAGCGTAATTTCTCAGCTATTGGTCCGGCACTTTTCCGCAATGTATGCGCAGTAAGCGGTAATGGTAACGGCAATGTCTTGTAAGGTTGCTGTCGGGGAAGCATTTAGTAGTCATTGTGATTTAGAAGTTTTGGCCTATAATATACAACGTTTATTTTACGAATGTTATAACGTTATAATATACGATGATGTTGCTTTACTACTTGTTACCTACAGGTTTTGTAGTCGCTTCGAGGCCTCTTGAGATGTGTCTTAACTTGGAGTGATTTTGTTCAAATTTCGGATTCTTGCTTTTCTTACCAAAGACTTTCACCAAACTGATTTATTCAAAAATCTAAGAGATGAGGGGAACAAATTTCAGGAACTTTTGTTGCGTTCACATGGAATCACCCATATAGCGAATTATCTTACGGTTTCCTCTTAGACTTAGTAGTAGCAGAGCAACTGTTACTGTTAATTATATTATAGTCATCGCCGGAGCTGTAGCCAAACCAAACGGCGTCCGG
This sequence comes from Paraescarpia echinospica, assembly GCA_020002185.1. NCBI lineage: Eukaryota > Metazoa > Annelida > Polychaeta > Sabellida > Siboglinidae > Paraescarpia > Paraescarpia echinospica. The sequence goes on along the minus strand of CM034540.1, from coordinate 32,161,942 downwards.
CAGGCAGTGCCTGAACTGTACTAGCGTCCCGTACTGTTCGACAATCAGTGCCGGAGCTGTAGTCGATTTATACGGTTTCCGGCAGTCTGCCGGAGCTACAATCACTGTCCGGTAGTCGGCACTGTTGCTATTGTTTACCGGTAATTGCGCATGCGCAAATGAAGTGCCGGAGCTATAGCTACTTTACAGTATGTCCGGGTCCGGACCAATAGCAACGGCCTATTTTGTATGCAGCTTACCAACTGTTTAAATGAGTGGTTTCAAAATAGTTACAAATCAAGATAATTATGTTTCATTACACTTTAATACCTGACTATTAGTGTCAATAGACTATACTTAGTCAACACTCATAGACATAGTCACAGGTAGAATGACACATCACATGCCTTTTGTCTTGAAGCCATTGAAACAGGAAGTCATGCGAATCGCAATCGTAGTACCACTACGTTGCAACAAAAGATTGTCTTGGAATATTAACATTAATGTAAAAATTAACAATAATGTTCGCTATAAATAATCAGATATGAATACTACAGGTCATCTTAAGGATGGCAAAATCAATGAGAAATCGGCTTAAGGACATGGTACTCCAGCGACAACACCCACCTGCCAACAAAATTTTCAAGCACACTGCTTTTCCCTGCACTCTGACTTCCTACGACAGCAATTTGTGGCAAGTCTAAAGACAGAGGTACGCCCAAGGATGAGAAGGCGTCCTGCAATCTATTTACGATGGGGATGAGCTGCTCCATCCCCACGTTCCCCGTCATTTTGTATGTTTTTGTTCCCTCAGCTAGTCCAACAAATCTCGATCCATCTGATTAATAAATATGGCGGATGTAGAAATTACGCATGCGTAAACAAATGAACGGACCCCGTAGATCATTAACAATATTATAACCGGTTTTAATCATTTTTATCTATGCTTTGGAATACTTAGGTAATTTTATTATAACCTCGTACTTTATATTGTATCATAAGTTATACGTATGTAGCAAATGCATGTTTTGTCAGTTTGAGACGAAAGAAGGAATTTCTGTCAACTGCCAATCATGACGTCGTACGATAGAGTCCGGAGATTCAGGACCTTGTTGTATGACATCATTTTCTTGAACGATTTTACATATAATAGTCAGATCGCTTATAGTAACTTGACGGGGACAGACCGGATAAAAGCATATTTTTTTCTACAGTTTCCTTGAACAATAATATTTAAATTTTTGATCGGAGCCAGCAATTTGTTTTGGTGGATCCATTCTTTATCACCCCTAGCTCATATAGAACTATATGCGATATGTGGCATTTTACTAAATGTTCCAATGGCATATGAAATATATAGACCGGATAAAAGCAAACATTTTTTCCACAGCAGCCTTGAACAATAATATTTGATCGGAGTCAGCAATTTTTTGCGTGAACCATCCCTTTTCACCCTCCCCATAGAACCAGTTTGGGGTATTTTACTAAATTTATGTTCCCATGCATGGGGTGTGAATTAAATAGACCGGATTAAAGCACACATTTTTTCCACAGCTTCCTTGAACACTAAGATATCAATTTAGTCGTGATAATGTAGAATTGTCAAACAACATTTGCATTGCTATGCTATTGACATGGGTGTTAACATAAGCATTACTGCATGTATATGCGTCTACTTCATGTTGCCAAGTTCATGACGCGCAAGGGCCGTTTTGCTGAAATATTTGCCGCGTGCATGCGCGTGGTTGTTGCGATTGTTAAAGGAAATAAAAACAAGGCATTAGCTAAAATCCGTTTTCCATGTGTACAGAAAGTTTAATATTGCATGTAACATTCGAGAACATTAAAAAAATACAGAAAAATACATTTGTAGCATAAATTCGATTTTAAACCTGTCTGTGTAGCGATTCCCGCGGAAAATAAAATGTTAATGAGCTAGGCGATCACGTGGTATCTTAACGTCACACATGACTCACACTCGCAGCAGGCCGACCCTTTCTATGCATTCAGAGCATGTTTACATGGATAATGTTGGGGTCGAAACGAGCGTCAGAATGAGTTGTTATGCAATAATCCGATGTAATACAAACACTAGTCATCATAGAGGAACAAGCAGTTATCTTACGGTTCCACGTGAATTAAATTTTATTCAAAACAATGAATGCGAATGAGCCTACAACTTGTAGTACAAGTCGACTAGGTTTCGCCGAGCTTGGGTTCGTTTGCAGAAAATTATATCGAATGCAACCAACGGGAGATAATGTACACCAATATACATACATAGCAAACATATATCGTATCCAGCTACAGAAAGTAACGTGTAAAATCTCATAATATCACTAGAATATTGATGTGTGAAGGAGGAGTTGTACAAGTTATCATAACAACTGAAATCATTCAGGGAATTTCTGCCAGCCCTGATAGCTCACTTGGTAAACGCGTTGGTTCATTGATGTTTGTTTTACAATCGGGCGACGCCGGTTCAATCCTGACAGCATGCAAATTATTGATTTTCTTTACACCTTTTTTGTTTATGTTTTCACGAAGTAATATAAACCAAATCATTTAGTATACTATGATGCACTGTTTGTAAATATTTTTTTTTATTATTTATTCGCCACAAATGAAAATATGGTCATTATATATAACGATGTTTCTAAATTGTATTTATCCAGACAGATCACAATCTTTTTCACATATATAATGACAATATATTACTGTACAATATATTTACAATTAATAAATTATATATCCATTACATTATATTTGTTTGGATGACCATATTTTCATTTTTGGGGCGAATAAATAATTACTACAAAATAAAAATTATTTATAAACAGTGCATCATAGTATACTAAATGATTTGGTTTATATTACTTCGTGAAAACATAAACAAAAAAGGTATAAAGAAAATCAATAATTTGCATGCTGTCAGGATTGAACCGGCGTCGCCCGATTGTAAAACAAATGCCAATGAACCAACGCGTTTACCAAGTGAGCTATCGGGGCCGGCAGAAATCCGCTAACTGATTTCAGTTGTTATGATAACGTGTACAACTCCTTCATATATCGATATTCCAGTGATATTATGATATTATACACGTTACTTTATGTAGCTGGATACACTATATGTTTGCTATGTATGTTTATTGATGTAGATTATCTCCCGTTGGTTGCATTCGATATAATTATTCTGAAAACGAGCCCAAGCTCGGCGAAACTTAGTCGACTTGTAAGCCCATTCGCATACGTTGTTTTGAATAAAATTCGATTCATGTGGAACCGTAAGATAACTGCTTGTTCCTCTATGATGACTAGTGTTTGTATTACGTCGGAAAATTGCACAATAACTCATTCTGACGCTCGTTTCGACCCAAAAACTATACTTGTAAACATGCTCTGAATGCATGGAAAGGGTCGGCCTGATGCGAGTTTGAGTCATAAGTGACGTCACATCTCGGCATCCCGAAAAGCGCGCCAAAAATATGCATATTCGAAAATGTCCGGATGTACAGCATAAAATGTGGAATTTCTAATTCATTGATTTTTTTTCATTTTTTTTGCTTGGTGGACGTGGAAATAGATAGCAGGATGTAATGTAACATGAATTCAAGCAATAGATGTTTTTATTCCCTTTAAGTTACGTTTTATCTATTACGCGCACGTTACGTTCTACGTCCCGAACCAACTGATTTACCACATAAAATGTTATAATATTAACATATATATGGGGTATTTAAAAATATACGGATCTTACGTCCTATTCTAGGGGTTGTTTTTGTAGATTAATCCCTGAAAGTTTGGCGCTCGAGGTTCAGTTAAGCCGTCTAAAAGGAAAACATTAACCTACCTACATACATACGCAAGCTCGATTATAAGTAGATTATCTGCAAACGTTAGTATAGCAAAACGGCCCCCTTACGCGATATTTTTAATTATACATTTTATTTTTATAATTTGTTCTCTATGTGATCATCTTCTCCATTTATCTAGCTACGACTTTGCTAGAAGGCGCATTTCTATTAAAATTAATATATCTAGGGAATGTTTCATAACACCACCCGATTTTTGTCTCTAAGAATATGCGTCAAAACGGGCTCCTGCACATCCACTTGTATTATTTAGCCATAATCAGACATTTCGCAAACACATTGTGCATACTCTACCTCTGACCAATCACGGTGTACCCAAGCCGCACATTATTCACATTTTATCCTTTCTTCCCCGGCTTGGCTTGCTATCCGAAAACAGATGGTGCATTATTGTTTCTGCTCCCAGCTGTCTCGCTTGTTTTCGAAGGTTCGAGACAACGCAGTGGTATGGCAAACGATATAAGTACCTGTAGTATTATTATTATTACTGAAAGGAAATAAATCAACAAAGCGAAAGTCGAGTAATAGAAGGAAGACATGCAAAATCACGCCAGCTCATACAAACGTTCTATTCGATTAAGAACAAAATCTGATAAAAAAAATCCCATATCGAAGGAGCCACAAACCAACAGGATCGAGTGGAATTATATGAGGGGCGAATATTTATTCCTATATAAATATTGCGCCCGATCAATAGAAATTACTCTCGGACGCGTTACATACATGCATGCATACATACATAATGATATGCATGCATACATGCATACATGCATAAATACTAGCATTTTACATAAAAAGAAATGTTAAGAAAATAAACATGTAAAATTATATAATGCTACCTTAAAGATAATTACTAAAACAAGTAAAAATATCATAACAAACTGTTAAAGAAATAAATATACTATGATATTCTTGAATGTACTTTGAATACATTCATTTATACAACTTACTCTAAAAGAACCGCACTGCGTGCGTGCGTGCGTGCGTGCGTGCGTGCGTGCGTGCGTGCGTGCGTGCGTGCGTGCGTGCGTGCGTGCGTGCGTGCGTGCGTGCGTGCGTGCGTGTACGTGTGTATGCGGGCATGTTAAAGGGAAACAAAAGGCAAATGTTTGGGGTTATACGCACTGAAAAAAAGTTAATACAAACTAACCATTTGCAACTACAATCACATTTTTAATGACTGTTGTTTATTAGGGAAACATTGTTAAATACAAATAATAACACTTACTTCATAGTCTGTACTTAAGGCGGCGATACACGTTATGAGATAATCGGACCGATTGACTCGTACGAGTGACTCGGCCGAGTCAATCGGTACGATTGAATCGTACAAATAAACACACGTTACGTCTAAAAGCGAGGTCATGCTTAACAAATATGTTATGTTTTTTTAGAAGATATCACTAAGTGGGTAGATGATGGATCACCAGTAGATATCATCTACTTAGATTTTTAAAAAGCTTTCGACACAGTGCCACATCAAAGATTACTGCTTAAACTAAAGACCCATGGCATAGGAAATTGTATAATTAACTGGATAGAAAAATGGCTGATTGACAGAAGACAACGGGTAGTTGTTGATGGGGAGGTTTCAAACTGGAAATCAGTTTTGAGTGGGGTTCCACAGGGATCAGTACTGGGACCTATATTATTCTTAATATATATAAACGATTTGGACGATGATATAGCTAGCAAGGTGTTGAAATTTGCAGATGATACAAAAGTGTTTAGAAAGATTAAAAGTGATGGAGATAGACAGCATTTACAAGATGATCATGACAGGTTGATCAAATGGTCTGAAAAGTGGCAAATGTTGTTCAATTTTGGGAAATGTAAATGCCTTCACACAGGACATGGGAACGAATATGTAGAATATATATATACAATGGGGGGAACTGTACGAAGCACTACTGTAAAAGAAAAAGACTTAGGGCTGAAAATTAGTGCTGATATGAAGGTTTCAGAGCAGTGTGGAATTGTAGCTTCAAAACGAAATCACATCCTTGGATTGATTAGGCGAAATATAGCATATAAAGAAAAAGAACTAATAATACCGCTGTACAAAACAATAGTTAGGCCTCATTTAGAATATTGTATACAAGCGTGGAGGCCATACCGCAAGAAGGACATAGATATGCTAGAAAGAGGAGAGCGACTAAAATGATACAAAAACTGAGGGATCTTAGTTATGAAAAACGCCTAAAAGAATGTGATTTAACAACACTAGAGACCAGGAGATTGAGAGGAGATCAGATAGAAGTGTTTAAAATATTGAATGGTTATGAAAATATTGATAGAAATATGTTTTTTTCAGTTAAGAAAGATAGAAAGACTAGAGGACATGAAGTTACATTAGTAAAGGAGCAGTGTAGATTAGACGTAAGAAAGTTTTCATTTTCACAAAGGACTGTGAATGAATGGAACAGATTATCTGATGATTGTTTGGGTGCTAATAGTGTGAATATGTTTAAAAATAAAATCGACGCATACCTCAGAAGGGCTGGATATATGTAGATAAAAGGGTTGGACTTTCGGTAAGCCAAAAGGCTTCCTTGTCCACCTGCCATCTAGAGTTAATTCTCTGGATGGCAATCTTGTTAAATCTTGTTACGATTGGCCGTATTCCGTCGGCAATCGGGCTAATGTGGTGGTAGGGGTAGTGGCTGGTTTTATATTTTGTGTAACTTCTTGTGGCGATGCTGTAACATCACTTACGGGCATAATTATTATTTTAATTAATAATTTTGATTTCATACTGAAAATTTTAGATAGTAGACTTTTTAAAGAACGAGACTGATGCACTTACGTGACGAATTCAGCTGGCAGCGTTAATTTTAAGTCATGCATATTGTGTTTAATAATGATTATTTAATATATTTTATAATTATTATAAATTTTGAAGTGAGGGGTTATTTACATTAATCTTTGGATGGTTTCAGCTCGATCAAGGTTGAAAACATCCATGTTTTTATCTTTATTGTGTAGTGCATGGTAACAACAATAATGATGTAATTCAACTGTAATATATTCAACTGATCTAACACTAAGAGGGAGCATATATATATATGGTCTCAACACCAAACATCTATTTTGTCACAGATGCAGTAATATGTTCAGCATACTTGCAAACAAGCAGAACTGTCAAATATAAAATAGATTCTTGGACCCTGGAACGTACACAATGCAAAATATGTGCATTCGTATGGTTATTTTGGAATTATCACTTCCAACTTTGACCCACTGTTATTACCACAGAAGTAAGATTTAAGGTGGCCAATTTCTTGGTAGGGTTCCCCAACAGTCTATTTATGGTAGCAAAAGCTGGGAACAATGCAAGCAAGTAAGTGATTTTATAAAGTGCTGCACTTCTGTGAGTGTCGTAATTTGACTATTAATGTATAACTAGAGAGTAGTAAGTATTATAAACCTTTTATTATGAACGAATGTAATAACATGGAACAGTGTCAGAATACTGAATCAATTTAAAGGTCCAGTATTTTCCGTTGTTTGACACACCGGTTTGATCGGCGTAGCACAGGAGACGATGATTCATCAGGAACCACAGTCACATCACTTGGTGCTCGAACAGTTTCATCTGCCTCAGACGGAAGTGACTCTGCTTGAACACACGGTTCCGTAGAAGATGAAGGAAGGGTAACACACACCGACTCTGGAATCTCCGGAACCATAGGTACAGTCACCTCACCTTCAGCCGTCAGCCGTAGATGGTCTACGTGCACATAGCGACGCTGTGCACGTACTTGCACTAAGTAGGTGAGCGGACCCAGTCGTCTGATGATCTTGCCCGCGACCCATTTCGGAGGACCGCTGCCACGATGATTGCGAACGTGTACTGGATCACCGCTGACCAGCTCTCGAAGCTTCACTCTACTCCGATCGTGTTGCTCTTTTTGTTGCGTCTGTTTCTCCTCCATGTGTCTCTCTAGGTGCGGTTTGAGAAGACTGAAGCGATTCCTCAGTCGACGCTTGAGGAAGAGTTCCGCAGGAGACACACCGGTCACGGTATGCGGAGTGCACCGATAACGCAGGAGGAAATTAGCGAGCCAACTCTCCTTCGTCAGTTGAGTTCCAACAGAGTACTTCCGAAGACTCTGCTTCACAGTCTGCACACACGACGTTGGATGGTATGGAGCCACCCTCGTATGCTTGATGCCGTTCTTGTCCATGAACGTCTTGAACTCGTGTGCGATAAATTGAGGCCCGTTATCTGACACGACCTCCTCCGGTAGACCATGAGATGCGAACATTCCTCTGAGTACCTCAATGGTCTTAGCGGATGTAGTGGACCTCATCGCCACAGCTTCCAACCATTTCGAATGGCTGTCAACCACAATCAGATAGTTCACACCGTCCTTCTCAGCAAAGTCAATGTGAATTCTCTGACATATGCGTGTGGGCCAAGGCCATGGATGCAGTGGTGCTACGGCTGGCTGATTCTTCACTGACTGATACACTGCACAAGCCTGCACCATCGTCTCGATATCATTGTCCATACCTGGCCACCATATGTAGCTGCGCGCGAATGCTTTGGTCTGGCTGACTTCACTATGCTCCGAGTGGAGCTCACCCAGCATCGCCTGGTGATAGGCTGACGGAACCAGAACGCGTGATCCCCATAGCAGACAACCCTGTTCAGTTGACAGCTCGTCTCGCTTCGCGAAGAACACTTGTAGTTCCTTGTCTGTGTGGTTGGGCCAACCTGTGAGTACATACTCGAATACTCTTGATAACAAAGGATCGCTGCGGGTTTCCACGGCGATGTCCCTAGCCTTGACCGGGAGATCGTCAACCACTGATACTTCGAATATTGCCGGCTCCTCTGTCGTTGTAGTCGGTAGAGGTAGTCTCGACAATGCGTCAGCGTTGGCGTGATCCTCGGACTTACGGTACTCGATACCGTAATGGTACGCTTGTAGGATGAGTGCCCAACGCTGCATTCGTAACGCTGCCAACGTTGGCACAGCCGTTTTGGGACCGAAGATTGTGACCAACGGCTTATGATCCGTGATCAATGTGAAAGAGCGTCCATAGAGATACTTATGGAACTTCTTGACTCCAAAGATGATCGATAACGCCTCCTTCTCGATCTGTGCGTAGTTGCACTCACTCGACGAAAGGGTCCGTGACGCGAACGCTATCGGCTTCTCATCTCCGTTTTCCATGACATGTGACAGCACGGCCCCGACGCCTGTCGGAGACGCATCCGTAGCCAGTCGCAGTGGCTTACGACAGTCGTAGTGCACCAGCACCTGCTGTGACGTCAGCAGATCTGTGCACTTCTGCATTGCGTCATCACACTCGGGAGTCCATCGCCACTCACGATCCTTCATGAGCAGTAGGTGTAGTGGACGTAACACGGTAAACATGCGGGGTATAAACTTAGCGTAGTAGTTGATCAAACCCAAGTACGAACGCAACTCCTTCACGTCCTTCGGCTTCTGAGAATTGGTGATTGCGTCCAATTTCTCAGATGTGGGATGGATGCCTTCCACATCTGTTCCGTCCAGGCGAACAGCTGATCTGGCTTCAGGAGGTCGCGGAATGGTTGCATGTGGTCCGCTACGGCGAAGGCATAAGCCACCTGGTTAACGAGGCCGAACCAGCTTCTGATGTCTGTGACATTCCTCGGTGTCGGGAAGTCCTTTATCGACTGCAACACCTTCGAGCATGGTTTCACTGACGTGGGTGATATCTCAAAGCCTGCAAACTCGACGGTGTCTTTACCGAACACAAACTTGTCCGGATTCTGCGTGATGTCATTGCGGCCACACGTGTCCAGCCACTGCACTGCCTGCCAAAAGGCCTGCTCGATGTTGTCCGCCCACAGTAGAGTATCGTCGATGCATTTTGTCTTGTTGGGTATGTGGGCGACGATCTCATCGAACCGCCGTGTGAATCCATCGCCAGACGCCACATATCCTTGGGGTGCTGAGCGGTATCGATAGCGGCCCCAAGGCGTTATGAACGTCGTGAGGTGGCGGTCGTCGGGGTGGAGTAGGACAGCGTGGTAGCCGTTCCAGGCGTCACACACCGTTTTCTTTGTTCCATGAGGCACCGATCTCGCTTGGTGAAAGGGTCTCTGGGTGTGGTGGGTCTCCCTGGTGGCACTAGCGTTAAGGGCCTGGAGATCCACAGTCCGTCGAGGCTTCCCGTTCTTCTTTGCGCCGATAACCATGCGATGACACCAGGTGACAGGGGTGCCAGTTGGTACCTCCTCGATGACGCCCATACTGCAGTCTTGGTCGAGGCCGGCCTTCATGTCGCTTCGCCAGTGAATCGGGACGTCGATCGGTGTGTGGCAGGCGACAGGCTTGGCGTCTGGGTCAATCATTAGCCGGAGTGGCGGGCTCTCCATCGGGAGAAGTTACGCGACACAATGCCTAGTGCCACACATGCTCCTCGAGACAAGAAGAAGTCGCTCGTGTCTCGACATATGTAGACAATTTGGCGTGTTTCTGTGCCACCTGGAGAAGCGGAGTCTGATAGGCGCAGGGCGATCGCCCCGATTATGTCCAGATTGTTTCCGTTGGCAGCTGACATCTGCAGACGTGTTTTGCTCAGGCATTGCTCGGTGAGTCCGAGCTTGGAGAGTAGATTCGTCCCAGCCAGGCACGATTGGCAGCCTGTATCAGCCACTACCGACACCAACGCAGCCTTAGTCGGGCGCCTCAGTGGCGTGCGGAGGCCGAGAGCGCGAGTGTCGCACGGGTAGTGAGTGATGTATAACGACAATGTAGGTTGTGGGGCCGAGGTTTTCTTCACCCACGTGTCTTGAGTGGCGTCGTAAACGCAGTGTTCGAGTTTGAAGTCCCCGAGGTTGCAGACGATCTCGTTGTCGACAGGCGGCGCGTTCTCCACATTGCATAGTGACTGGAAGAGAGCTGTAGCGGTTTCCCTCTGCGGTGACCGGCGCGGGCGGCGTTGCACATAGGGTGTGCCGGCCGTCGATTTTTGCCTGCATACGGTCCCAAGGTGACCTTTCTTGCCGCATTTGGTGCAGGTTTGGCCGTATGCCGGGCAGTTGTCAGAGCGTTCGTCCCTGCTGCTACCATGGCCGATCTGGCCGCAGTGTGTGCACCGCGGAGTAGGCAGGGGTGTGGGTGGGGCATGTTGTTTGAAGACCGCTCTCTGCTGTTTCCGGAATGAGCTGATCTGGGCAGCCGCCTCGGATCCGTCGCTCAGCTGCTGGAGGGAAATCTTTCCCGATTCCTTGCCCTCAACAAACGCCTCAACCTCTTCGAGAGGTGTACTCGGTCCCTTCTCGGTCAAACAATCCAGTTTGATGTCATGATCGGCGCAGCCCAGGACGACCTGGTTCCGCACCACAATGTCGCTGTAATCTGCCCCAACGCATGCGTCGTGGTTCGTGCAGCTCGGGCACTGATACTTGACGACGAACTGGCAAACTCGCGCTTGCCCCTTGAGTCGAGCGCTGTAGGTGCGGACAGGTTCGTCTCGGTCCTGCCGCATCTTCGACAGCACGTCCCGGGCTACCATCGCGTTCTCGGCGCGCACCGCCAACTTCTTAATGTAAGCGTGGCGTCGGTGACATTCGGGCGGTATTCGCATCTGTCGACGGGACATTTTACATCTACCGTGGGCGTGGCCGGATTCATGATCACAACGGTAGATTATGCACCAGGTGCGACCACCGTATTCGCGTATGCGAGCGTGAGCGATAACAGGACGGATTGTCGACGAGTGCTTAATACAATGCTGCAGATTGTTCGTTTATTCATAAATAACACCCTTGTGTATTTGCATCGATGTTTATGTAGTGTGACAACTTACACGCATCTTCAGCAATGAATAATCGAGTCATAAAGCATAGTACTGTATAGGTAGTTACAATAAACTGTAGCGTTGTCAAATGCTCGAGGTTTAGTTCTCCTATAGTCCGCTAGGGGTACACTCCACTAAAATCATCAAACACTTCTTTCGTTGGTCGCAAATTAAACACTCATTAATATAAATCGCGTGACGGGATCGCCTTTTTGTGTGTTAGAATTAAAAACAACAACTGTATCAAAGAAAAGTCATCAAACACGTCGACCAAACGACCATTCCATTTACACATTCCTTTGGCTAGAGCTCAGTCAAGTTACCTGACGACAATGGGAGTTTCCCAATATAAAAGTACACAGGAAACAGTCTTTGTAAAGACTACCTTGTATCTAAGCCTAACTTGAATACATTGTCATCGACATCGTAACTAGGTAAGGCACGGTGTGTCACTGTGTGTTAACAAATATAACTAACTATAACCTAAACAATCTGGTGTAAATTGTACACAGAAAAGTCTTTTCAAAGACTACATAAAAACTACTTTGAACATAAATAAATTCTGATATGGCACCTTGCAAGCGGCAACTCAGGGCAAAACGACACCTAGTTTGCAACGACTGCCAGAGCTGGGTGGATTTTGCGTTGTCTGGCTGTCCAAAATCATGGGCAGAGACCAAAGATGACGGATTCACCTTTCGGTGTATGGGGTGTTTGAGGGTGGAATGTCTGATGAAGGAGGTGTGTAAGTTGACGGATATAGTGAAGGAGATGGAGGCGAGACTCAACATAGAAATAGATGGAGCAGAGAGGGATGACGCGGAGAGAGTTGAGAATTCTACAACACAGAAGGAGCAGAGTTGTGACACGGAGACTGAATAAAGGAGACTGAGAGGAAGGAAGGTGACCGGTGTGAAGGAACAAGACATTGAGAAAACAGAGGGACGGAGGAAAAGTGTTCGGCAGAGGAAAATAAAACGGGCCAGTGGGGATAGATCAGCAGGTAGTCAGACTGTAGAGAACGAGGAGAGACACGACAGCGATACAGTTGGTGAAGAGGTAGATACCACAGAGGCAGTTGTTAAGACTGTGAGACAGAAGACTGATGGAAGAAGACAGAGTGTTCAGCAAAAAACATAAAACATGACAGGCGTGAAGGTGACAGGGGAGAAAGTGACCGTAATGAAGGAGGTAGCCGGGGAAAAGGGACGGGAGAGGAGAGAAGAAAATGTGATGGGAGGAAAGAAGAAGGGACGAAAGGAAGTGAGAGTAAATGTGCTAGAAGAGAAGATGACAGGAGGAAAGGGGACAAGAGAAAACGCGACAGGAAAGAAGGGAATGGAAGAGAATGTGACAGGAGAGAAGACGACAAGAGGAAAAGACAACAACCAGACATATGCAAACCGGAGGAGCTACTCCGAGGCAGTGATTGAGGGGGCAAGGAGAAAAGAGAGAGTGTTTATGGGCGATTCAATTCTGAGAAAAACAGACAAGACTATATGCGAGGGGAAGGACGTTGTTGTATGTCTACCGGGGGCTAGGATAGAGCATGTGACCGAAAGGGTAGAGAAGGTATTGGGGCATGGCAAGGGAGGGTCTATACTAGTACACGTTGGGACAAACAATGCAGACAAGGAGGGAACAACTGGTATAGTTCAGAAGTACAGACATCTAGTGAGGAAGCTAAAGAAGACAAGAGTGGAACAGGTTATTCTCTCAGGAATTTTGCCAGTAATGGGAGGAAGGGGGGCAAGATACAGAAACTGTAAGAGGATGGCGATCAACGCACTAGTTGAGCAGATGTGTGAGGAAGAGGGCGTGGGATTCATAGATTTATGGGGGTACTTTGTTGGGAGAGAAGATATGTACATGAGAGATGGCCTCCATCTAAGTGGAAAGGGGGCAGCAGTATTCTCAGAGAATCTGCTGCGATCTGTTGACAGTGGGACAGGTTGCATCTATTTAAACTAAATTCGCAGGGGGGACTCGCAGAGAAGCCTGAAACTGGAGGCATAGATAAAGGCAGCAAAAATAATTCAGCAAAGAACAGTCTGGAAAACTGTTCTGAAGCTGGGTATAAATGTGTTTGTTTAAATGCAAGGAGTATAGTAAACAAAAGAAATGAACTAAACATTATGGTAGAAGATATTGACCCTCACATAATAGGTATAACCGAATCATGGGCAACCACCGATATATCAGATGCCGAATTGGGACTGACAGGATATGTAATGTTTAGGAAAGATAGAATAGGAAGAAGGGGAGGTGGAGTTATTTTATATATTAAAGAATCTATCCAGGCTTATGAAATAAAATTAGACAGAGAAGCAGATTGCGAAGAAGCTGTTTGGTGTAACATAGTTACAGGAAACTCAACGTTAACGGTTGGATTAGTTTATCGAAATCCAAACATAAGCATAGAAGAGAATGAAAAAATACAAAACGCTATAAGGAAAGTGAGTAAACGGGACTGTGTTATTATGGGGGATTTTAACCATGGGCATATAAAATGGAAATCTCTACAGAGTATGGGTAGTGAGGACCACAAGTTTTTAGTTTTAGTACAAGATAGTTTCCTTTCTCAACATGTGCTAGAACCAACCAGGGGAGAGAATGTGTTAGACTTAGTTTTGTCCTCACAGAATGAATTAGTTGACAATGTTAAATTATGTGAGCCTCTGGGAAGTAGTGATCACAACCAGATACATTTTACCATCAAAGTAAAATCAGAAAGAAATAATAAAAAGCAGTTGAGGAGAAATTTCCACAAAGGAAGATATAAGGAAATGAGGAAATATTTAGCAAAGGTAGACTGGAATAATACACTGAAGAATAAGACAGCAACAGAATGCTGGAATATCTTAAAGAATGAAATAGAGTGCATCGTAGATAAATTTGTTCCCTTCAAAAAACAAGGGAAACGGACCAGAAAGAAATACTTATCGAAAGAAGCCATTAGAAAATTAAGTATAAACAAATGATGTGGAAGTCATATAGACGTACTGGAAATGACGAAGACTACATTTATAAAGAAGCACTAAACCAAGCTACAGCTGAAATTAGAAATTCAAAGAGAAGCTATGAACATAAATTAGCTTGTAATATAAAACATGACAGCAAGAGTTTTTATGCGTATGTTCGAAGCAAACAGAAAGTTCAGGATAAGGTCGGTCCTCTAGAAGATAGTGCTGGAAATATAATATCAGAAGGATTCTTAATGGCTGAAGACCTAAAATGAGTATTTTAGTTCAGTGTTTACCAGAGAAGACACTAGTTCACTGCCAGTACCAGAGGCTAAGTTCAAGGGGGCAGAATCAGACTATTTAAGACAGTTAATTGTAACCCCAGAAATGGTAGCTAAGAAAATTAGGGCCATGAAGGAAAATAAATCACCTGGAGTGGATGGTATTCCACCCAAACTACTAGTGGAAATTGTAGAACAAATTAGCATACCGCTTGCAACAGTTTTCAACTTGTCATTAGAAGAGGGAGTGGTTCCTTTAGAATGGAAAGAAGCAAACATTATACCGTTATTAAAAAAGGTTCGAGAAACAAGTCAAATAATTATAGACCAGTTAGTTTAACATCGGTGATTTGTAAATTATTAGAAAGACTAATTAAAGATCACATGGTGGATTTTCTTGTTAAACATAACTTGATAAACCCATCTCAACATGGGTTTCTAAAAGCGAGGTCATGCTTAACAAATATGTTATGTTTTTTGGAAGATATCACTAAGTGGATAGATGATGGATCACCAGTAGACATCATCTACTTAGATTTTCAAAAAGCTTTCGACAAAGTGCCACATCAGAGATTACTGCTTAAACTAAAAGCCCATGGCGTAGGAAATGGTATAATTAACTGGATAGAAAAATGGCTGATTGACAGAAGACAGCGGGTAGTTGTTGATGGGGAGGCTTCAAACTGGAAATCAGTTTTGAGTGGGGTTCCACAGGGATCAGTACTGGGACCTATATTATTCTTAATATATATAAACGATTTGGACGATAATATAGCTAGCAAGGTGTTGAAATTTGCAGATGATACAAAAGTGTTTAGAAGGATTAAAAGTGATGGGGATAGACAGCATTTACAAGATGATCTTGACAGGTTGATCAAATGGTCTGAAAAGTGGCAAATGTTGTTCAATTTTGGGAAATGTAAATGCCTTCACACAGGACATGGGAACGAATATGTAGAATATACAATGGGGGGAACTGTACTAAGTACTACTGTAAAAGAAAAAGACTTAGGGCTGACAATTAGTGCTGACATGAAGGTTTCAGAGCAGTGTGGAATTGCAGCTTCAAAGGGAAATCAAATCCTTGGATTGATTAGGCGAAATATAGCATATAAAGAAAAAGTACTAATAATACCGCTGTACAAAACAATAGTTAGGCCTCATTTAGAATATTGTATACAAGCGTGGAGGCCATACCGCAAGAAGGACATAGATATGCTAGAAAGGGTACAGAGGAGAGCGACTAAAATGATACCAAAACTGAGGGATCTTAGTTATGAAAAACGCCTAAAAGAATGTGGTTTAACAACACTAGAGACCAGGAGATTGAGAGGAGATCAGATAGAAGTGTTTAAAATATTGAATGGTTATGAAAATATTGATAGAAATATGTTTTTTTCAGTTAAGAAAGATAGAAAGACTAGAGGACATGAAGTTACATTAGTAAAGGAGCAGTGTAGATTAGACGTGAGAAAGTTCTCATTTTCACAAAGGACTGTGAATGAATGGAACAGATTATCTGATGATTGTGTGGGTGCTAGTAGTGTGAATATGTTTAAAAATAAAATCGACACATACCTCAGAAGGGCTGGATATATGTAGATAAAAGGGTTGGACTCTCGATAAGCCAAAGGGCTTCCTTGTCCACCTGCCATCTAGAGTTAATTCTCTGGATGGCAATCTTGTTAAATCTTGTTAAATATAGGCGGTCGCCCTACTTTCAGGGGTCAGCCCACTGTTGGTTTTCCCATAGGCGACCATGTTAACGTTTTGTCTGATTATAAGAAAATGTGACCTGCAAAATGTCTTAAACTTGTCACCTGCTGCTATCATCATCTCATTGACATGCCGATAGATTTTTTTTTAAATGGCATACTTCCTGCTCTCGTAAAATGCCTATATGTGTGACATCCGTGAATATTTACAAATGCCGGCAAGAATTACTCAGCAAACAGGTCACACAGGCAAATTGCTGCCAAATATCCTTCCGCTTATTCAAATCATCTAGAAGTCCATACTTTTACAGCCAATACCTTCTACAATCACACATGAAAATCTCCCTACTCAAATGCACTTATGTCACAGCATGTGAATTTTGTAAAAAAAATCATTTCTAAAAAATACACTGCATTTTTCTTCGCGTGCAACGGACAGGAAGTCTAACTGGAACATGACCCCTTCAGCCAATCAGATTGACTCTCAGCGAAGAGCGTCCGTTTAAACCTCCTCCTCTAATTGGGCCACACCAAAAGGCGGATCACGAACGGGCGGACCACATTCACAAGGATGCGCACTGTCTTTGTTCCGTCTTTACATGCGTTGATGTTGTTTGCGCGTGCATTCATAAATATTGGAGTGTCTTTTATTATTGTATTATATTAGCAATTCTAAATGTAATACCTGAATGGTATAACTTGCATTTAGAAAATCTTAACATAATAATATATTAATAGTTTACTTACTATAAAAGAATACTCAGTTGTAAACTGAAGTTCCACGCAGAGTCAGTTTATTAAATAGTTTGATGTAACCACTCGCCTAACGGTACATGTTTTCACGGGACACCATCACCTGTTGTTGAACGCTGGCCTTATTGAAACAATTACTATCAGAGGCGTAGCTAGCCGTTCGCACGTGCTCTACGTCATTTTTTCAAATCAAAAATTCCATTTAAGACAGTGGCCGCTGGGAGCTCTGCTAAGGTTGTACCCCTTGACAAAGAAAATGTCATCACTAACTTGTAACAATTTATCAATATTTTGACGACACAGGATGAAGTTACTATAGAAACAAGCAGCTCGACGAAGCAGGCAGCTCGACGAAGCAGGCAGCCGCACGAAGGTAAACGGCCGGCAGACAAGCCGGTGACTAGGCAAAGCATATCCTTTATTTCATCATTCACTTGTAACAATTTATCAATGTGTGACTACCTCTATGGGGCGAAACTAACAGAAGCATGCAGCCACTATGAAGTCAGTGAGGAGATAGCATGCAAGCCCGTAATGGTGGCGTTGACGTAGCCTCACATCGGCAAGGGAAATCGACAAGTTGATTGATTGATTTATTTATTTATTTATTTATTCAATATAAAATGTATGCTTGTACATACATAAAATATAAATACAGTGTACATTAAATATAAAGGATGATACAAGAAAGTGCAAGCACTTCTTTCCAGTGTGGTCCGTGGACAGACAGAGACAGATACATGACATATATTAATAGGATATGACAACATAACATACTAAAACAACAATAATAAATAAATACTAGTTACTGTTCAGATGTCAAAAGACATTGATGTTTATAATATTAAAAAGGGAAGGAGATTACCTCCTGATTATAAACACTATTAATTATACCGTGTTGCTTGCGTGTTACGTTGAAAGATTCGGACAAATAAATCGGTGCTCTGTCTATGACAATATTATAGACAAGGTTCAATTTTAGTTGCTTAATCCGTAGATCCACTGGTAACATATTGGCCTGTCTAAACTCCGTTGATCCAATGCGGGTTCTGGCTGGTGCATTAAGAAGGAAACGGATATTACCTTGTTCTGTGTATATTGTAGTTTAATTTTATATTTCTTGGTTAAACCCGAGAACCATGATGAACAGGTATAGTCAAAATGACATTGTATTAAGGCAGAGGTAAGATGTTTTTTTGTTTTCATGTTGACATTTCTAGTTTGTTTGTACAATAATTTTAAGTTAGCATTTGATTTACAAATTATCTTCTCAGTCACTCCTTCTCCAGTTAGTGACTGATATAACTCTACATCTACGTATTTAACATGCGTCTGAGTCGTCAATGTGTGTTGCCAGCACATTTCACCTGAATGGAATTACATGTGTGGAGTTTACGTTTCGATCCAAAAAGGATTGATTCAGTTTCCCTAGATGGAGGGACAGTTTCTTATTTATCAGTCATTCTCTGGCTGCCTCAAGCTCTGAAGAGAGACTTTCTTGTATGTTAGGTTTTTTAATAATTTAAATTATCAAATAACTGTTGATGCAGCTGATATTGTTATTGTTAATGATTAGGTAGCTGGTGGTCAAGTGGGAGAAGTGGTGGTCAAGTGGGAGAAGTGTGGTCAAGTGGGAGAAGTGGTGGTCAAGTGGGAGAAGTGGTGGTAAAATGGG